>WBNO01032394.1:0-33061 GCA_013400575.1 Peucedramus taeniatus | reverse complement strand
CCCCCATGCCCGGTTCCCCCCAGTCAGCCATGCCCGCCGTGTCCCCTCCCCACTCACCCATGCCCGGTCCGCTGTGCCCGCACCTCCGGCCCCGGCGCTTTTGAAAGTAGCAGTTCGGTAGCGGCCGGCCAGCACTGGCCGAGTCTCGACCAATCAGAGTGCGAGGCGGTGCCAGGCGGCAGCCAATCGGCGTGCGCGAAGGGATGCAGTTGCTAAGGGGCAGGGCGGCAGGGTTTAAAATTCAACGCCGGTGACCAATGGAAAGGCGAGCATGCGGCAGGGGCGGGGCGAGCGCCGGGCCGGGCGAGCAGTGATTGGTGGGAGCGGGCGCCGTTTAAATCCGTTCTGCGGGTCTGGCCGGGCTGTCGTGCCGGCAAGGCCGCAGAGTGGGGGTGCAGGGGGAGTGGCCCCGGCCTTGCTGTCCTTTGGGGCGGGTGGAGCGGCCTCCGCGGGCAGCTGGGTCCACTGCCTTCGTCCGCAGCTGAGGCTGTGGGTCCCAGACCTCGGGACTGTCCTTTCCCACGGGGCTGGGGAACTCTGGTTTGAGGGACAGGGTGTGCTGGCCGTTCACCTTCCTTGACCCAGTGTCGGGAACAGAGGTTTCGGATCGCTTGGAGAATCACAGAACGGTTTGGGTGGGAAAGGACCTTAAGCCCATCCTGTTCCACCCCCTGCCATGGGTAGGGACACCTTCCACTATCCCAGGGTGCTCCAAGCACTGTCCAACCTGGCTTTGGACACTTCCAGGGATGGAGCAGCCACAGCTTCTCTGGGCACCCTGTGCCAGGGCCTCCCTACCCCTCAGGGAAGATACTTTTCTTCTATCAAGTCTAACCCTACTTTCACTGTCTGAGGTAGCACAGGAGCACTGTTCATGTGGTGTCGCACAGGCATGACTGACCAAGGTCAGGGTGAGGCTCACTGGGACTGCTCAGTCACCCACAGCGACCAGGACAGGGTCAAAGTTACCAAGGCACATGTCACAGTCACTGTACTACGGGGTTGTATGAGATACCAGCCACTTATCAAATGTCTGCTGAGGGTAAGAGCACTCTCTGGGTATCAAGGACCAGCCTTGAGGCCACTGCAGTTCTTGGGGAGACCCCTGCCATGCAGCCAGGCTGCTGGGCAGGGAGAGCTCGGAAAAGGCTTGCTCAGGCTGTCAGTTGGCTTGAAGTCAATTTCCATGTATCAGGAAAGGAATGCATGAGACTCCTCACACCCACAGCTTGCTTTTTTCCTTGATAAACTAGTCTTGGAAAAGCCACCCACTTTTCATGTGTGAGACACATGATTCACGTTTGTATACTTGATGCTCACTGTATCGCTGTTCTTCTTTGTGAGCTTACAGCACAGTTCTTTGCTCTCGTGCCACCACCATGCAGTGGTCCTGTGCCCTCAGCAACTCCTGGGGGCTTTAGCACTACACTGAGCTCTGGCACAAGTAAAGCCCCTGCTGAGGTAAACTCAGCAGACCTCAGCACTGCAGCAGAGGAGAGCTTGCCCCAGCCACCAGTTTCCCAGAAAAACCTTTCAAATTCCTAAGTTTAACCCAAGAAAATCCTTTCAGATAATTGCACACGCATGTGCTGCTGTTGTGGGTGGAGCTGATGAACCCCTGGCTAGGGAAACACAGCAGTGCCAGCATCTTGAGGGGGTTTAAACCTGCTGCCCAAGGGCTGCGTGGGCAGGATCAGGCACATGGCTTGGGCTGCATGCAGGCAGTTCTGCCACATCTCCAGAAGAAAGACCTGGACCATGGACAGCCAGGAGCAGAATTCTGCTCACAGGTTCAGTGGAGGTTTAAACCTGGGACCCACAGATTTTGGGTTCTTTCAGTCCCCAAAACTGATCAGGGTTGCTGCAGCTCCAGCCCACCTTGTTTCCTCCTTGGCCACTTGTCCTCTTCAGTCCCAGCTCCCCCGATGTCACTGTTTCTGTCCTTGGCCTGGGGGCTTCCTGAGGCTTGATTGCTGTTGGTTTGGGATCCTGCAGGATCCAGGTGCCTGCCTTTCCCTGAGCATGTTAAGGCAATGCATAGCCCAGCCAAAAATACAAGTTGGGTGCATACTAGCCAGGCAGAGCCAGGACACATCCCACTGCCAGTGGAAACATGGTTATCCTGTGGGATAAGATCCTCTGCCAAAACTCCATCCAAGTCTCCCCACAGCTCTGTGGAGGCTGGGGTGAGCTGCCTGCTTTGGGAGAGGTTCATGTCTGCCCATCCTGCCCAGGCTTGGCACTGGGAAGCTGGCTTTTCCAGTCTCCAAAGGACTGTCTTGCTCGTGCTCCTGGAGAGGCTCTTGGGAATCCCAGCCCTGCTGCAGGGTGTGACTCCCACCATGCAAGCTGAAATTGCCCCTGGACATGGGGCATGTGGGAGAAAAGATGAGGAGAGCAAGAAGTGCAAGGTGAAGCCATGGGTGTGCAGCAGGAGCTATGCTAGCTCTCCAAGCGTTGAGACAAGGCTGTGGTCTCAGTCCTGCTCACAATCTAAGGATGCTGGGGGCCAGCTGGAGGTGAGAACTCCACAAGCTCTCCTTGGGCTCTGACATTCCCTCAGCAAACCCCCAAATTAGGTAGAATGCAGGTCCATGGCTCCTCCCACTACACTCTGCTGTGTGCTGGCTCAAGAGCATTTGTGCCTGGCATGTCCCTTTCGTGAGGAGAGCTGGGTTGCTGCTTCCATCCAGCCTCTTCCCACACACTAAAAAAGCTTGCGCTGCCTTTTCAAGTTGGAGCAGACCCCAGCCCCAGCCTGGCTTTCTGGCACTGCAGGACTGCCAAGAAGCCCCTCTACGTGATATCTGTGGACCTTTGCTCCAGGACTGCTTACCAGATGGGAAGCCCCAGGGTGAAGAAGAGCAGCAAGGACAGGGAAGCATCATTCTTGGGACCCAGATGGACTGCTTTTCCCCTTTCCCTTCTCCTTATTCTTTCCTATGGTAAAACAGGCTCAAATTGTTGCTTCCTTACCCAGTGCCAGAAGCACTGGTGGGAGGCAAGGTACTTCTCTGCACATAGAGGGCTGAACTACCTCTTCCTTTTTCCCCTTTCCATTACTAATGACCAAGGTCAGGGAGAGATATTGTGCCTAAGAGCTGTTGCATTTATTCACTGGAAAAAAAAACACAGCAAGTTAAAACTTGGGGCTCTCCTGCCACTGTGGAAAGTAGCAAGCAAAGCATAGAGCAACATGGGGTGACGGAGCTCCTGAATGCCTGCAGGGAGGTGAGAGCTTGTGTTGTGCTGAGCTGCCAGTGGCCTCAGCCTGGGGAGTAGCTCCCTTGGCACAGCAGGGCTGCATGGCATGCACTGTGGTGGGGCTGTGGTGGTGATGCCTGCTGTGCTTGCATACCTGCTCCACCTGCCTCTCCCTATGTCCTGGCCATTCCTGCCTCTCTGCTGCTGACACAGTGCCCGAGTGCAGGGTGTGTTTGCAGCACCAGGAGTGGAAGCCAGTACCCAAGGAGAAATAGGAGCAAACAGCCTCGAAGGGCTCAGGGTGGGCTTGGCACAGCTGATCAGAGTTAAATTCTAGAGCCAGATGATGCAAGCTGAGAACAGGGAGGTTAGGTTAGGGTTAGTGATGTCTGTGGCAAAGGAGCCCATGGCCCACAGAACCATTACACAGCCCCTCATCACTGAGGGACAGCATGCCATCCCCAGGTTAGAGGTTTCCATGCTGGTGGAGCAGTCGGTTGATGGACACACTGGAGCTGCCATGACCCTGCTACTGCTCGGGATGTCCAGTCACCCCAAGGAGCCCAAACTCTTATGTCTCTCTGATGTCGGATCCCACTGAGCCTCCACCCCTCTGCTGCCCTCCAGCCATTTTCTTCCAGTTCTTATTTGGTGGCTGATTTGATCTTCTGTATGGCATATGGGCTTGACTCCTTGGGCATCCAGATCTCCTCCCCACTGTGGCCCTGGTGCTCCACTGCTCCCTCCATAGCTGCCGTCAGCTCAGGGCCAAAGATGCTGTCAGTGGCCCGGTAGGTGCGGGTGAGGCGGTGGAAGGAGGAGTCTGAGGAGCTGTCATCAGGGACATCTTCATCCTGCTCATCCCGCAGCTTGGTCCTGCCCAGCTCTGAGCTGCTCCCCAGCTCTGGGTCTTTGAAAGCCTCCCCCACCTCCTGGAGGCAGGTTGTTTTGGGGCTGATGATGCACAGCAGCAGCATGAGGCCTCCTGAGACTCCACAAAGAAAGTAGAGGGCAACTTTCTCTGGGACACCTGAAGGGAAAAGGAAAAAAAGACACAAGGATACAAACTGCTCTGTAGTCTGTGGGGTATCTGTGCCTGCAAAGCCCCTCTGCCAGGCATATGGGAGTAAGAGGAGGGGAGCAGGGATGCCCTCACCACCCAGGCTGCAAAGAAATGACAGACCCTCCCCCAGTGATCATGGAAGTGTCACATAGAGTCTCATCAGAACCCACCAGTCCTGAAATGGGCCTTTCCCCAAAGGAAACCTCCACTGGGTTGTGGGGTAGGCAGAGCAGGGGAAAGAATAATCCCTTAGAGGATTAAATGAGTAATTTCCTCTGGCATGGGAAATTTTTGCCTGCAGAGAGATGGTCTCCATCAGTGCCTGCAGAAAGGGCAGGAAAGAAAAGACCCAGTGGGTAATCTGCCCTGTTGGAAAAGGAAGGTCCACAGGCAGGACTGTAGCCACACTGTGACTCTTGATGCTGGGGGACTTTGGGGCTCATTCCACCTCTGAGCTCACACCCTACCTGTCCACCCCAAACCCAGCATGGGTTCTTCGTGCCCCACTCCTTCATGTGCCTGTTGGCCCTGCTGGAGAGGTTTGGGGTATGGCTGCCTCTGAGATGAGCCCTGGGTGGAGTTGGGGCCATCCGGGATGTCAGCCACTCCCCAGCCTGTCCTGTGTCCCCAGGTGCTGTGTGAGACCCAGGGAGGGCACGTACCCCAAAGGTGAGCAAAAGCTGCCAGAGAGCTAGTAAAAATCATGCGGTCTTCCTGGAGCCTGGAGAACCTGGGCCCTTTGTACCAGCCACCTGCAGTGACAAGGGGGTGCACGCTGAGGCGTGAGGTACTCTTGGTGCCCCGTGTCCTAGCTGCCTGCTCCTGCCTGTCCTCCCCCACACCACACTCTATCCTTCCTGCACAAGTGCTCAGCTGTCCACAGGGATGACCCTGTGTGTCTTCCTCTCCCCTGCTTCCAGCAGATGCCACCTCCATCCCCTCAGAATGGGCACTGACCAAGGGATGACTCCCACCATGGGACGGGGATGCTAGGCTGGAGCTGGTACCAGGGATGCAGACAAACCATGGAAGGGCTGGTTCACCCGAGCGCAGACATGGTGCCACACTGCTTGTTGGTGTAACCTTCCTCCCCCCACATTACCATGCATGTAGTCCGAGAGCAGGAAGGGGTCTGAGGTGTCAGGGCCCACCTCCTCCATCAGCTGCTTGGGCACTGCAAGAAGAGCACACACCAAGCATCACCACCCCGCTCCTCCCCTGCAGCCCCTGCCTCCCTGGGGAGTCCCATGCCCCTGCCTGCCTGGCATGGGGTGGGCAGAGCAGACACTCCACAGTGTCCCCTGTGCCTCTGGCTCCGTGTGGACCTCTCACCACAGGTGTAAGAGACTCTCAGCTGCTTCTTCATGCCGGGGAGGCATGGGTCCCCGAAGGTGGCCTTGTCAGCAGCCACGGTGCAGTTCCCCTTGCGGTGGCACTTCTTGGAGACTCTGCGCAGAGCGTCTGGAGCCACACACTCTGCAGAGACATGAGGCATGGACCCATGGGCAGAGCTGCCTGCCCCTCCCTGCTGGACATCAGTCAGCAGAGGCCAAGGGACACAGGTACAGCGCAGTGGTGGACTTGTGCCATACTCTCTGCATGATTCCTGCTCCATTTCTGTCTCAAACCATTCTGGCATACCTATATGGGGTTCTCCGGTGTTCAAAGCATCACATTCTGGTTTGCCCCCCAGGAATCGTCCATAACTTGCAGAATAAATGGCCAGGATGGATTTTGGTCGACACTGCAGCCTGAGCTTGTCATTCTCGCACACGGTCTTGACCCGATGGTTCCCTAGGGAGTGACATTGCTGAGTGCCCCAATGTATCCTGAATCACCTGCAGGCCCTTTCTTAGGCTAAGGGGAGGGTTGAAAGAGGGCTGCGAGATACAGGAGCAGCCATGCTCTCCTTCCTGCCCCTTTCTGAGCAGCTGAGGTCAGGGAGAGCCCATGCAGTGTTGCCCGGACTGTGCTCCACCTCACCTGGCCGGCACTTGTAGGAAGCGATGAGATACTTGTGTGTCCCAGGGCATGGGTCTGGCCCAAAGACCTGGCTGTGCACTGAGAATTGGCACCACTGCTGGTCCTGGCACTCAGCCAGCAGCTTCTGGAGAGCAGAGTGGAACAGGTGTGAGCTGGGTGAGAAGTCCTGAGGGTGTTCTCACCTCCTGTGTGTCAGTGCCATCACCAGGCTCACGGAAGTGGCCTCTCACCCCACAGAAGTGTCCCAAAGCTGCTTCTGCCCACCCCTGATGCAGACATCCCAATTCCAGTGCCCGTTCCTGAACCAGTTCCCCCCCTGCACCCATAGTGAGCTGTGTGCCCGCACAGGTCTGCTACTACCTGTGCTGGCATCCCAGTACCATACCATAGCACGCGTCTCTGACACCCGTGCAGGCGCGCACCGTCACGACCCCGTCAGCTCGCGTCCCCGCGGTCCGTGCAATGTCCACACGCGGCCACGAGGTGGGGACGGGCGTTCACCCACGGGCCGGTCGGGCCCCGCCCGTGGCCGAGGTGGCCGCGGCCTCTCTCCCGTCCTGCACGCGTGACCAGCCCGCGAGTGGCCGCGTCGGGCCCTCGGCTCTGGCAGGAGTCCCTGGGTAGCCTGGCCTTGGGTGGCTGTAGGACTCCCTGCCCCTATGTCCCCCTCTTTGCCCCCGCAAGTCCCACAGCAGTGGCTTCGCAGCGGAGCAGATGCTGCCGGCAGGAGGGAGCGGTTTATTCCCTCGCTACGTTTCGTGACTCAGGCCCGGGGATCCCAGCACCCGAAACGGAGTCCCTTCTCATATCTCCTTCCCCTCCTCTGTCCCTGTCCTTCCCGCCCAGCTCAGGATTGAGCCTCTTCGCTGGCTGCCAGGACGGAAATTCACTAAGGAAGCACACGCAATCTCTCTTCCTGGTTGCTGCCTAAACAGAGCTGAGCCTTGGCAGCAGCTTTACTCTCTGCCCTCCAGATATCCCTGCTCCTTAAGCAGCAGGGGGTATCCAGCCCGTGCCAGCACGGCCACCCCACCGTTTACCCAGTATGAACCTGAACTACACAGACCTGCTCTCAGACCTACCCTTCCGTTTCCAAGCACCTGTGCCAGGCCATATTCTCCATCCTGCAGAGAGGGGGACCTTGACCTGTGTTTGCAGGGTGGCTTATGGGGCCAACCTGGTCTGGCTTGGTGCTTGCGGAGGTCCTGGAACATGCAGGATCCCAGATGGGGATATATGGCTGAAGCAGGACCAGGCAGGAAAGCTCTGTGAGCTCCTAAGCAGGGCACTGGCTCATTCCCTTTTCTTGTAGGCAGCTGGAGTCACTGGCTTTGCAGCAGGTTTGCCCCAGCCCTAGCAAGGAGCTGGAACAGGGTCTTAGAAAAGCAGCATATGAAACAATGTCTCCATCGAGGGACCCAGGCATCAGCTTTGAGGAGGTTTCATTCCTTTTCTTCTGTCAGCCTCTGCTTTCCTACCCTCTCCCTGCACCAACTGCTGCCATCAAACAGGCACCCTCTTTGGTCTGCTTCATTAAACCAGTCCCTGGGACCTGCCAGCACAGATGGGTGCTGCTTCTGGCTGGGGAAGAGCCAAGCTCTGTGCTAACCTCACGGGATGCAGCCACAGGGGTGAGTGCGGCATCTTGGCGGGTCCTGTCTCACTCACTTCATGAGCCTAAGAGCCTGGCTATGGCACTGCCCCTCTCCCAGAAGCCAGCCCCAGATGCCAGGGCGTTCTCTGAGCCTGCTGCTTCCTGCAGGATTGCTCCAAAAGCCAGCTTAGGACACAGCAGTGCCTCCTGCCAGGCTCTCCTCTGGAACACATGGCAGAACATCTCTTCCACCCTTAACTTCCAAAAACGGTCTAGGGAAAGGGCCCCACAGTGAATCACAGATGATACAAAACTGTGAGGAACTGCTGACTCCCTCGAAGGCAGGGAGGACCCACAGAGAGACCTCAAAAAAATTAGAGGACTGTGCAATCACCAACCATAGGAAATTCAACAAGGAAAAGTGCTGAATTTTGCACCTGGGAAGGGGCAATTCTGGGTGTATGGACAAACTGGGGAATTTGATGTTTGAAAGCAGTGTCGCAGCAAGGGACCTGCGGGTCCTGGTCAACAACAACCTGAATATAAGTCAGCAGTGTCCTGGCAGCCAGGATAGCCAACCATGTCCTGGGGCGCATCAGGCTCAGCTAGGCCAGGGAGGGGATTGTACATCTCTGCTCTGCATGGGGCAGCCTCACTTCAAATGTCATGTATAATTTTGGTCACCGTAATATAAGAAAGATATTAAACTATTAGAGAGCATCCAAAGGAGGGCAACAAATACTGTGAAGGGCCTTGAGGGGAAGCCTTATGAGGACTGGCTGGAGGCACTTGGTCTGTTCGGCCTGGAGGAGTCTGAGGGGGACCTCATTTCAGTCTACAACTTCCTCATGAAGGGAAGAGAAGGGGCAAGCACTGATCTCTCCTCTATGATGACCAGTGACAGGACCCGAGGTAATGGGCTGAAGTTGTGTCAGGGCAGGTTCAGGCTCGATATTAGAAGAACCTCTGAGGTTCTTCTCACAGAGGGTGGTCTCAGCACCAAGCCTAACAAAGTTCAAGAAGTGTTTGTGATTCTTTGATTCCATGATTCTGTAATCGTGATGCTGATGAAAACCTCCTCAGGGCATGGGGAGGCTGCATTGCCTGCAGCCCCCCAGCCCAAGCAGGCAGCTCAGTGATGAAGAGACAGAGGGTTGTGCAGCCTGGCCCCTGGGATCCCTTCCTTACCAGGTGGGCAGTGGCAGACGTGCATTCGGTGCTCTCCTGAGAAGCATTGTCGGGGCTGGGGCAAAGGTTGGTGCTGGGCACTCGACGCCCATAGAAGGCCCCAAGGATGCTGATGGTGGTTTTGCGAGGGCAGACGATGAGGAGCTGCTCTCCATCACATGTGTGAGTGGTGTGGTTCCTCAGCACCTTGCGCAGGTACCCTGGAAGGGGAAAGCAGGGGTGGCATTGTCCAGAGGAGACACCAGTGGTGGCACTTGGCCACCCAAGTGCTGGTGGCAGTGAGGATATCTTGAGATGAGGCACTTATGGGGTGAACAAGATCAGGGCAGGACAGCAGCAGAGAAGATGGGCTTGTAGTAAACCTTTCATACAGCATTGCTGCCAGGAGCCTGGAAAGCAGCACAGAATAGCTGAGCTGGTTAGCAACAGGAAAGGAAAGATGGAGGCAATACAGCAAGTCAGAGAAGATGGGGAAATCCCGTAAAGAGTTGTCAAGTGTTTAGAGAAAATCAAGCTTGTTATGGAGCCATGGTGGGGAGAGAACAAGCATGAGCCAGAGATGGTCCCCCAAAGCCAGATGAGAGAAGGGTCCAGGAGCTGCTGCAAGCTCCCACAGCTGGCTGGGTCAGTATGGATAAGAGTCACACAGATCACAAGTCATCACCTGAGCCCAGCTGGCCTCAGGTCTCTGCTGAAGAAGCTCAGTGTGTTGGTGCAAACTATTCCTGGTCCACAACCCTTTCAATGGGCACTGGCCATTTCCTCCTTGAATTCCCATCACAGAATGCTTCTTTCTTTCAATCCTGCCTAGTTTGTGTCCCAAACTACTGCCTCTGTTGTTTTCCCTACAGGGGACAACAAAGTGAGACTGTCCTGTCCAGTCTCTCCAAAGGCTTAACATGCAGCCTTTGGAGCATTGGCTCCAGTTGGGTGGGCAAGGAAGCTGTTTTAGTAACAGCTCTTCAAGCTGCCAGGTGTTCTGAGCAGGCACCAGTTGCTGGAGAAGGTGGAGGAAGCAAGAAAAGCTGACAAAATGGGATGTGTAGACCCTGAATGAAGCACTTTGCATCTTTGAATAAAACAAAAGCAAAGGGGAAATATAATTTTGAGCCTTGGGAGACTGCAGCAGGGCAACATGGGGCTTCTGAGCAGATCACAGACCCCAGACCCCAGCTCTGGGGTCTTTGGAGGAACTTGCACCTCAGCCCCAGGCTAGTGCTGGGGCCTAGGGTAGGACATGCACCCTGTCCACCAAACCCCAGTGTGTCAAACTCCCCCAAACCAAGACAAGAAGGTGGNCCTTTCACCTTCAGTGCTGCCACTAACCCTTTGGCATCTGCAGTCATCATCCCTGGCTGGGATGTCAGCGGGTGCAGCTGGGAGCTGCCTCAATCTCTCCCTTGACATTATCCCTCACAAGCTGGGATGAGCAAGTGGGTGGCCACAGCATCCCAGAAGCAACCCCTCAATTGCTTCTCTGCATGCTGGAGGAGAGAGGAAAGGAGAGGTACAGGAGGGTAGATGGCAGTAGACAAGGTGTTCTAGCCAGGTCAAAGCTCCAGTGTGATGCAGAGATGCTCTTTGAATGGCACAGAGCTGGATCAGACCCTTGGAGTGCAGTGCTCACAAAGAGGGGACAGGACAAACCCTGTCCTGTCCCTCTCCTCTGGCTGCCCCGTATCACTGGATGCTGGGGGTTGTGAGGGGCACAGGACCCTGCCCAGGCTGCCAGCCCCCATCCCCTTCCTCTGCATCCCCTGCAGCAGTCCCACACTTGCAGCAGCAGCCTCACACCTGGCAGCAGTCAGACGCTCCTGAAGGTTTCAGAGCCACCCCGGTCTTGACCTCTGCCTAGCACTGACTCCAAACTCACCTACCCATACCCAACACTGCTGGATGTAGGACAGCCTAAACCCCCCGCTGCTGGGCAGCCTTGGATGCAGAGGGCTCAGACACATCCTAGGGATGGCAGGGAACTCAGGGGAGAAATATCAGAAGAAATGCGTTTCCCCAAATCCAGCCTTGAGGCAGGCACCCTGTTCTGCTGTCATGTCAGCTGCAGGCACCAGTGGTTTGTATTTTAAAACCGAGGCTCAAACACTGCCATGCATACAGAGGTTTTTCCATCACACTATTTTGGGCCAGTGAGCAGTTGTGAAGATGTTTTTTTGGGTGGAGCCGTGTCAAGGAAGCTGACTTTGTGAGTGATTCGTGCCAGTACAGCTGACTCAGTCTCCGGTGCTGTGGTTGTGCCATTAGCTCTGCCCAGATGAAATCACATCCTCCTCACCACAGCCCACCCTGCAGCATCAGGCTTTCACCCACCTGGGCTCGACTGAGCAGATGGAAGGTGTGTGTGGCTGTTTCCAGGTGATCCCTGGGGAATGTCTGGTACCCAGCCTGCCTGCACCTGTCCTGACTGTTCAAAGAGCTGGGACAGTAGGGGTCCCAAATTTTTGCCTTGTCTACATCTGTAAGGTTCACTGGCATGGCCCTAGGGAGAGCTTCTGGCCCATGCTGTCTCTTGTGGCAGTGGACCCTGCAGCACCCCTACTCACGAATTGTTCTAGCTGGGTCACTGCCACCAGCTCCATCTAGGGACCAGGTACAGCTTCAACCCAACTCTTCCCTCCTCTTCTCAGAGCAGGGAAGGCTGGCAGGGCAACCCTGGGTGCTCCTTCAGCTCTACACACTGCCCAGCACCGAGGACATGAGCATCGTGGCTGACAGGATGCTCAGCAAAGCTCAGAGACTGGCTTGATATTTGTTTCTTTGCATTTCTGCCTGCAAACTATCCAAGAGAGCACAGCAGAGCTGGGGAGCCACTCTCATGCAGACCAGGGCTGTGGGTTGTGAGCAATGTATTTTCAGAGAACAGCCCTGTGTGGAGATAAAGAAATCCCAGCATTCTGGGGAAACTCACTCTGGCCTGCCATGCTTTATACCTCACTTGTCCCTACCCACCAAACTGCTGTCGCTTTGCCCTCCCATCATACCAGCGCAGTTCTCAGCATTCCCCTCCTCCCCGCCTTCACCCTGACTCACCGGACAGCTCCGGGCTGGCCTTCAGACGCACAGCAAAGCAGAGGAGGACCACGGTTACTGCTGGCCGGAGCAGTCCAGCCATGGCACAGCCGCTGTGTCCCACCCGGCAGCTTGTACCAGCCGGGGCCTTGGCGGCGGGCGGTGCCCGCGGGGCTGACACTGCGCGGGGACAATGGCTCGCTTCTCTGCCCTGCTGAAGTCCCGAGACTCGGCGGGCACATGTGCACTCACTCTTAGCCTGCTGCCCGGGGCCAGAGGCTGCTCGCGACAGCTGTGTCACTCTCAGCACAGGAATACTTCCCCCAGGGCACCCTGTTACGGGTGAGCCAGTGCCTTGGCATCCCATTGCTGGTAAAGAAACTGGCAGACCCGTCCCTCCCACCTCTGTTCCCCCTGGGCAGAGGAACAGGGCTTGGCAAGGTTTCCAAACTGCCCCCAGCTTCCTCCCAGACACGGTGAGAGAAATCCAGATAAAAGTGTGCTGTAATCTCAATCTCGGCATATGTCCGGCCATTCACTCTGTGAGGAGGAAGGGAAAGGCTCCCTGAACTGCCTCCCAGGTGGCTGTTCCTGCAGAAAAGACAAACACCCTGAACCCAACAGTGTGGGAAGGGACCTCTTTGCTGCCACGTTTCTGCCCCACAGCCTCTGTGGGGCCAGGTACTGGGCATTCCAGCACCTTATGAGGAGGGCTCTGTGTCAGACTGTGCCTCCCATCTGCAGGATTTAAATCCCTGCTTGCTGCTTCAGCTGGAGGGAAATGCCATGGACTGGAGCTGCTGGCTCTGTCCCCAGCTGAGATCAGCAGAGACAGCAGCAGCTGGCAGTGCCAGGAGCCATCATAGCTCCCAGAGGCTCAGCATTGCCCAGGCAGGGGTAGCTGGGGAGGCTGTGGCAGTAGCGGGTACTGGCACACCTCACCTGGGGTCCACAGCGGGAGCTGGGTGGTGGGTGTCCAGCTTGTGATGAGAGTAATGCTATGGCCCTGTGGGGCACTCACAGTGCCATCAATACATACTTCTTGATTATGAGAGTATGAGTCAGTGTCCTGTCCCATCGAGTAGGGTTCCAAGTTTTCCCTAAGTTTTGATGGGGCAGAAAAAAATTGCCCCCCTCCCATCTCCCTACCCCTGCAACCCACAGTGTTAGCACCACTCTGGGCTGTGTAGCAGGACCAGGGGAAACATCTTTGTTGGGGAGCCTCCTCCAGGGGTCTGCAAAATCCTTTCCCATCCTAATTGCCTTGGGGGAGATTGCTGTCTGATCAGGGTTTGATTATTTGGGGAAAGCTCGAGCTTATCCGAGCTGGGAGGGCAAGCTGAGCCAAGTATTGGGGATCTCCATTTTGTGCAATGGTACCAGCTATATGGTCTAGGGGTGCAAGACAGCTCTTGCCTAAGAGTTAAGCCCGTGTGTGCGGGGAAGCTGTCTCTGCTGTCTCTGCAGCCAGAGTGATCTGACAGCAAACAGTTCCCTCCCATCCTGGGGAGGAAAGCAAGCTGTTCATCCTTCCTGCAAAACAGCCCAGTTCCAGGAATGGGGCCCTGCTGAAGGTCAGCCCTGAAGACATCCCATCCCACCATCCTGCCAAGCACCACATAGCTGGGCAGCTGCCAGGGACACTCTGGGGTTCCCCACTGCTCCCCGGCATGGTTCAGCATCTTTTATTTCCTGCCTTAGCTTACGATTATGCAATTCTTCCCAAAAAAGGGCTATGCCTCAGCTTCAAAAAGTCAGTGACATGTGCCCAGACTGCTCTACTCAGCTTCCCTGAGCACTTGCCCTGTGCAGCCCAGCCTCCTTGCACCAAGGGGTGCTCAGACAAGCTCACAGAGGGATCCCCCAAGGTTGGTGGGCTGGGAGGGGAGCTGTACCCTCCCTCCAGGCAGCTGCCTATCACAATGCAGCTGCAGGAGGCAGCGAAAAGGTCAGCCAGCTTCACCGCAAATTGATAAAGAAGCCCTGGAGCACTGGACACCAGCATAAGGGTGGGAGAGTGGCAAAGGCCCAAGACTGGAGCAGCAGGAGGAGCAACAGGCAAGACACTTCCTCTATAAACCCCTGCTCCCAGCTGGGAAGAGATAGGAGCAGTGCTGTGGACACCAGAGGTGCTGGGGATACCAGCCTACTGCTCAGAAGCACTGGAGGAGCACCTGGGTGGGCGCGATAGACTCTGAATGTGACCAGATAGACCCATGCTGAGTCACGGCTGAGAGGCCCTGCAGCTTCCTCCCCTTGCTGGCGGGTCCTGGCGCACACCCCATTGCTCCTCCCTTCTTCAAAAGGAAGGAAAGTGTGAGCTCCAGCCCTCTGCGGAGTAAGAGCAGCCAAGAGGCCCAAGCCACCAGCCCTTTGAAAGCCTTCCCCCATCAGAGCTCTGCAGGGGACAGATCGACTCACCACAGCAGTGTGTGGCCAGTGGTCCCTCCCCACACTGCTGGGATGGACGGTTGCCAGCACAACACCACCAAGGAGCCTGAGATCGAGCTGTTCGTGAAGGTGNGCAGTGACTCTTTGGCTCACCCTCACCAAGATCCAGCTGGGTGCAGGTGTCTTCATGTTCTGTGAGGCTGGAGAGGGTACCAGTTTCAGTGTCACTCGCCACTAAGGCTGGCTAAACGGTTGCCCAAATGGGGGGACCACGCAGTGGTGTGGGGACTGTTGGCTGTCACACTCAGCAGTCTGAGAGATGCCCTGGTCTTGTGATGGTTGTGCACGCGGAGAAGTGGCACTGCTGGCAGCAGCATGATGAAGGAGTGAGAACACACATGCCTCTCAAAACCCAGATAAGACAAGCCCCAACCTGGGAACAGCAAGCAGGAGGGCTGGGACAGCCACTTCAGCTTCTTCTGAGAGCAGAATTATGAAATGAGCATGGATGGCTTGGGGAACTGGTGTGGGAGTCCACATGTGGGCGAGATGGGGCAGCATCACAGAGGGGTATTGGCTGTAAATGGTTTCTTGTTTTTTCCCTGTTAAGCAATTTTCCGAACCCTTTCCTTGGAATATTTTAATACTCAAGTTCAAAATATTTGCAGTGGCCATGGGCGGTGCATAAAGAGAGGAGCCAAAACTAGTGGGCGGTAACTGTGTCTGCCCACAGCAATGCCAGGGGGGCCCCGGGACACACTGTCAAGTGACAATGAGCAGGGGGTAATGCCTGTCTGTGTCACTTCATCGAGGTTTTAAGGGTGGTTTCTCTGTAGGCACTCAGGTCCATGCTCTCCTCCTCCTGGGGCAGTTTGGTGCCCAGAAGGACTGGGTCCGAGGCACTAGCTTCCCTGGCACAGGCACCCAGCAGTTCTGGGCACTGAATGGTGCCTTCCTTGGGTGGTAGTTAGACATACTTGATAGAAAGGATTATCTGAGCCTTCCCAGGAGAGATCTCCCTCATCCCCTTGCCAAAATTGTAGCCACAGCACTTCTTGATGGACGTTGAGCTTTGCTGAGCTGGATCTGGACAAGTGCATTCTTGGTAAAAGTAATCAATTTTGAATTCTCTGCTTAACACTTTTCCTTGGGATGGATGGAAAAGAAAACAATACATGAGGTGACTACTATGGCAGCAGCACATTCTAGGGGGTTTTCAGAGGGAAGTGAAACAGAAAACCAGCAGCATCGTCAGGACTTCCCCTGTGCTGTAATTTAGGGTGAAAAAACCATCCTGGCTTGTCTGTTCACAGAAAAGTTGATGCTGTGTCTCCCCATCCCAGCACTCAGGACCCAGCTTTACCAAAGACACAGTGGCTCTAGCTGCTGACAGGCACCTTCCTGTGCCATCAGCACCTCCCCAGGCTGTGAACGCCCCAGACACGGCTGTTGCTGGTTTGCTGGCAGCTGTAAATCATGGGGGGGAAAGCTGGTGCTCCCACAAGAGCCTACTGGTACAGCTGGCATGGCATGGCATGGCATGGCACCCTGCCTGACTTTCACTTTGGCACATGCTGGACTTACCATGGTAAGGATGGACAGGGTGCAGAGCAACTCCAGCTTTATCCTGGGGCTGAGGTGGGTGGTTCCCAAGGAGCTGGAAGTTTCTCACCCTGCCATGTCCCTGGCAAGAGCATCGTCTTGTAGGCTGTTAGAGGCTCTCCCTGCCTGGGAGGAGGCTCTGCTCCTCAGCTCCACCAGGCATTTAGCTGCTTCCTGGCTCTCAGGGTGGTTGTAGGAGCTGTGGCAGGAACCATCACAGGGACTGAATATTTAGCAGTGCCCCAAGCAGGCAAAGCTGTTCCCTCCTCCCACGGCATTTAAAGTTATTTCACCACGGGGAAACCATAGGAATTGTGAAGTAGCTTTGGGGTTTCAATGCCTTATGCAGCCTAGTGATGCCTCAGAAAGTTGGGGCTAAAAGCCCGCAACCCTCCTAGAGATTCTGTGCTAGTCCACGCTGGGTTTCTCTATCATCTGAGGGCAAAAGATTGAGGAATGTCAGTCTGTGCCCCCACCCCAGTTTCTGCTGCAGCAGGAGGAGCAGCAGAGGCACTTTGGGGAAGGAACTGAAGAGCAATGACTCCCCCCACTCCATGCTGCTCTGCATTTGCCAGGGAGGGAGGACACATGGCTGCAAGTCTCCTCTGAGGGCTCCTGGCTCCCTGAGGCTACCGCCACGGCCAGTGGTTGCCAGCAAGGCCCTTCCAGAGCCTCATGCTCCCCCAGCAGTGCCCAGGTGCTGGTGGAGCTCCCCTCCAATTCCTCCAGATAAAGGTTTTGGCTCTGAGCATCCTGATATAGGTCTGATTCTTTCTCCCTGTAGAGGCCATTTTGATTTTTTTTTTCACTCTAGTCCAGAATTCCCCACCTCTCTATTTTTAAAGATAAGGGGGGAAGACCAGCCTGAACAGCTCAGGGACTGGAGCTACCACACAAGCATGGAAAAACCTGAAGCAGGTGATCAGAGTCTATGCCCAGAGCAGCCTGAGCAACAGGCACTCCTCCCCTCACTGACGCCCCCACCCCACCACTGTCCCCATGCAGCTCCACCAGAGCTAAGTGCTGCCATGGCTCAGCACAACAGCTCCTGGGGAGACAACGGGACAAATTAAGGCCTCTCATTCCCAGACTTGTGCCAGGCCAGGGAAGTCGAAGAGAATGCAGCTGGCAGGGAGAGCAGGGAGTCCTCATGCTAGGCAGCCACAAAAGCACTTGCTGAGCTGTTGATTCTGGAGATGCTCCAAAGCATGGCCGTAGTTTGGGGTCACAGGTGGCAGGGGTGCTGGGGAGGAAGAGCAGAGATGCCCTGCGCTTTTGCCCATGGGCAGCCCTTGAGGCTGTTCTCTGACTCTCCCCTCCAGCTCCTTCAAAGGAAGACTGAGACCCAGTTTCACCCCTTTCCAAAAAAGCGCTATTTGCTATTAATGACACAGGATGTTCCTGAGCTGTAGACCCTCTGGAGTATTTGCTATTAATAGACACTGACCAGCCTCATGTGTAGATTCAGCTTCACTGTTGGGCGTGTCCTGGGAAATTAACGTTTCTCAGTTTCCATTTCCTTCCTCAGACTTCATGACAGTTGAGCATAAAAAATACTTGTTAAAAGTAATTTTCGTCCCTATGGACGGACTGAATGGTCTTGGCATGATGGAAAAACAGACCCCCTGCTCCAGCTTACTGCCTGGAGTATTGGGAGGTTGTTTTGATCCTTTTACCGTCCCCCTTAAGGCGAGTTTGATGTCGGTGTTCTCATCCTGGAGAAGCTGAGCATTCCAGATTCCACAGGTTTTTGGGCATCTGTGGTGAATTGTAGCACTTACCTCCAGCCCAGGAGAACCAGGCACAGGTGTCTGCCTCCTCAGTGAACCTGTCTTTGGGTCCCAAAAGAGGTGTGAGCTCTGGAGCCATGTCCAGCTGCCCACCCTGGAGGTTTTTGCTGCTACTTGACTCTGCCAGATCCTCTTAAATCTCATCACCCTCCTGTTTAGCCTCAGGACTTCAGCTCACTATCAGATATCAAAGCTTAGCGCAGAGCTGTCCCACTGAGGCTCATGTCCCACCACACACTGCGCCAGGGGAGCAGCATCCTTCTGTGATGGGGCTGGTTTGAGCTGTGCTGCTCCTCCCTGCCAGGGCAGGGTGGCCACATGAGCTGGAGCACCACGGTTCATGTGCAGCTTAGGAACCCAGTAATTCTCTTAAAGAAGTTAAGTTTTCTGTGAGCCATTTTACCTCTTACCACAGCACAACTTCTGTCTCACAGCAGCATCTCAGCCAGTTTTTGTGAACAGGGGAACCAGCCATATCCTCTTACCAAACTCCTCATAAGGTGTTTCAGTCGTTTATGCAAAGGATATTTCCAGCTGCTACCTAGCAAGGAAATGTGCTTCACTCTGCCTGTGGCTGTACTCATGCAGAGGGGCTGCAAGGGTTTCCTTTAGAAGCTGACAGTTATCTCTGTTTCCTCCCAATGCTGTGTGGGATGCCAGCACAAATTCTCTTTGGCACAACCTTCCTGCGCCCAGCCTGGGGCAGGCTGCTGGGTGGTTCTTGGCCTGGGGATATCGTGCCTGGGTTCGTTAAACATGCATGAGACCAGAGGCAGACATGACCAGCACATCAAAACAAATTGCTCTTTTCCTGGCTAACATGAGCTCATTTCCCTTCTCCCACCATCTCCAGACTGGCCTCCTAGCCAAGCAGACCCTCCCTTCCTCTCCATCCATGAGCAATCACTTTTTCTCCCTGCCTCCTTCTCCATTTCCTCCTGGATTTATCTCACATTTCAGGGAAGGATCTGACCCCTGGCATCCCGAGTATGCTCTTAGTGGCCCTCAAGACCACGACTCAGGGTGGGTCCTACAGCTGAGCCCCACTGGAGCCGGGAGGGGCTCCCTGCAGCGTGCTGTACGCAGTGGCTCTTCAGCTCTGGGCATCTGGTCTGTGTAAGGGTTAAATCCGCATTTTTCTGCTTTCCTGGCAGGCTGGTCTGGATGGAGAAAACATTGGAAACTGCCCCTTCTGCCAGCGCCTCTTCATGGTGCTCTGGCTCAAAGGGGTCAAGTTCAATGTCACCACAGTGGACATGACCAGGTGAGGTGGCACTGAAGCCCTGGGCCAGTAATGGGGTGACTCACGCCCTGCTCACTCCCCCATCAACACTTGTTCTCCTTCCCTGCTCTGTAGCCTGTGTGTCACTGTGGGGACAATGGCTGCCCACAAACTGCCCACCTCACTTGGGGTGCAAGTGTGGGCCAGCATGGACTCAGGCCACCTGCCAATATGCATGGCCTAGGGACTCCCTGTCCTGCTGGATGTGAGGATGACTTGAAGGCACCACTGGGCAGATCCAGAGGCTAGAGAGCACTTGTCAGGTCCCTGAAGCCAGCAGAGCTGGCAATGTTCCTGGTCCTGTGCTCTCTCCTAGCCCCCACCTCTGACGTGGCCACTTTCCTTGGGGACTGGTGGAGGCAGATGTGCTACAGTCTCTGAGCCAGCTTGTTTTCTCTGCTCCAGGAAACCTGAAGAGTTGAAAGATTTAGCACCGGGCACCAACCCACCCTTCTTGCTGTTCAACAAGGAGCTGAAAACAGACTTCATCAAGATTGAGGAGTTCCTGGAGCAGACCCTGGGTCCACCCACGTAACTGCAAACTCACTCCTTCCCCATTTCAGGGCCTGTCACAGTGTTGTCCAGGGCTTGGTAGATTGGGAAACCGAGGCAGGGTGCCAGAAGGTGCCCCAAGGCAGCCCAGGCAGGCGGATGCTCCCCCAAGCCCCTGAGCCTGCTCTACAGGGCAGGCCCTTTGATGCTGAGGGGCTGGGGAGAGCATGAGGACAACAGGAATGGAAGAATGGGAGGAAATGCACCAGCCATTGCACCCCCACTTTGGGGGCAGAGGGGGAACATGGGGAGATCCCTGCAGGGACCCTGGCACTGGTGGGTTTGCCAGTGGTTGTGGCAGCTGGTGTTGATGTAGAGAGGAATGTGAGACCCCTTTGCTTGTTTATATTCAGTGAACTCAGCTGAGTGAAAGCAAATGCCCTTGCTTGACAGCAGCAGTGCAGGTAGCCCATAGGGTGGCTGGGGGGGTGGTCTTCCCTGAGCTCACTGGGGAGCCCCCCAAACCAGCCTCCCCCATGCCCTTGTGTGGCTGCAGGCCCCCCACTGCTGCAGAGGACACTCAAATGCATTTGTCACCTGCCTCCTTGAATGTGTCTGCCCTTGCAGCACACCCTGGAACAAGTCAGCAAACAGAAGACAGCTCCTGAAGAAATCACGGGAGCTTCTGGCTTCCTGAGACTCCTCTGTGCTAATGTGCATCCTCTGGGCTGGGCCAGAACTGCCTGCAAGCAGAGCTCTGCTCTGGGGTTCTATTGACACCAGTGTCCCCAAACTGTGGAGTATTTGCCCTAAGATTATCTCCTGGCAAACAGCCAGGATAGAAGGAAGACACAGCTCACAGGGTGGCAGCTGCAGTAATTTACATCATCACGATTCTCCCACAGCCAGATGAACATCCCCTGCATCCTCCAGGACCAGCCTTGGGCTCTATGGCCCAGGAACTGACACCGCTGCATCCCTGCTGCATCCCTGCTCCATTCCTGCCTGTACTGACATAAATGTCTTTTTCAAGGTATCCACACCTGAGCCCCAAGTACAAGGAGTCCTTTGATGTGGGCAGTGACATCTTTGCCAAGTTCTCGGCATACATCAAGAACCCACGCAAAGAAGCAAATATCAGTAAGGATTGCGGGTTGCTGGACTCTAGTCAATCACAGAGAAATGCTTTTGTCTGCTGGTGAATCCTGCCATCAGGTTAAGGTTCCTGCTACCTGCCTCACCGAAGCCTCCTTGGGAAGTGGAGAGGCAGAGGGGAAGGATAAAGGCAGTTCTCTGCTCCCTCCACAGGGATAACAGCAGAGCATGGGGTGATGCTGTTGTAGTCCCCTAGGAACAGAGATTGGCCAGGGTCAATGTTATGTCCTGATGGTGTGGCCCTGAGGGCTTTTTCCCTCTCTGCAAAACCTGTGGGAGGCTCAGCCAGCCCAGCACAGCCTAAAGCTTGCCTGGGAGCCCAGGGCATACACTCACTACTCTTGGTTTTTCTCCCTCCCAGATTTTGAGAAGGCCCTGCTGCGGGAGTTTCAGCGCCTGGATATCTACCTGAACACTCCTCTCCCAGAGGAGATTGACCAGGATAGTGTGGAGGACATCACCATCTCCAAGAGGAAATTTCTGGATGGAGACCGTCTGACTCTGGCTGATTGCAACCTCCTGCCCAAATTGCATATCATCAAGGTAATGGCACCGGCCCCCAGGGCCAGGGTAGGGGGGCACCTGCTCCAAGACGAGTGGACAGGGAGTCCCCCTGCCAAAACCAGAGAGTGAGTCTCCCCCAAGTCTTGGAAGTTTCAGCCTCCTCCTCCTTCACTCTCCTCTAGATTGCAGCCAAAAAGTACCGTGACTTCGAGATCCCAGAGGACATGACGGGCGTCTGGCGCTACCTCAACAACGCCTATGCCTGTGATGAGTTCAGTCACACCTGTCCGGCAGATGAGGAGATCGAGCACACATATGCCAGTGTTGCCAGGAAGATGACCTAACCATAGGGTGGGGTGGGCTGGCAGCATTGCCCTGGCTGAGCTCTCCAACTCTGCAGTCCTGACACAACCAAAACCAGCCAATGGAGAAACTGGAGAGGGTTTACAACATCGCTAGCTCCTGCCTTTCAGAAACAGCACCTTGCTTCACAGCTCCTGCCACTGCCTCCTCCTTCTGTGCCACTGGCTGCAACCCCTGGGCACCAGCAGTGCTGACCACATGTATACACTGCTCCCATCTGGATGTAGCTGCATCCCTACTCCCCAGAAATGTTTCTCACAGCCTGTGACTATGTGTCATGGGAAAAGCTGAGCACTAGTCTCCTGAGGTAGCGCTTTCTCATCAAGAGATGAAACCCCCAAATAGTTAGGCCAGCCCAGCCTCCCCATCCCCATCTGTCAGCCCTGTGTGGTCCCAGCCATCCTGTGCTTGTCATGGGATCCCAGTGCTTCCCCTGGGCTGGAGCTGTTTGCATTCGCCTGTTGCCAACCTGCTCAGTACCTGGGGCTGGCATTTGGGCAGCCCTCTCTTCCAAGACATCAGCTCCCTCTGAAGGTATGGAAAGGCTTTGCCCTGGGCAGCTCATCACAGTGAAAAACTGTGCTCACTGTTGAGGGCTGTGACATGGGTCTGACTCCCCTTAGGACATGGGGGTAGATGGGTGCTGGGGATGATGCCTGGTACAACAGTGCCAGGATCAGCTATGGGAGGAAACAGAGGGTCAGGGGACCTGCAAAGGGCCTGAGGATGAAGGCTGAGGATCAGGGCATCCCTCCCATGATTGCCAGTGCCCAGGGCCAAGTGCTGCTAGCTGCAAGGTCCCATGTGGCTCCTCCCAGCTCAGAAGCCTCTGCGCCTTTGCAGAACCCTGCAGAGAGTGCAGTCATGCTCTAGCTCCATACCCCCTAGTTCCCACCAGCACTTCTGGCACCTGAGGCTAGGAGTAGCCACAGGGTAGGGCACATGTTTAGTTTCCACACTGGAAAGCCCAGGAGAACAGACAGCAGCTATTTGGCAAAGTGCTGTGTCTGTGAAAAGGTGTGGGCAGTGCCCCTTGGCTCAGCATGCCTTCATGTCCTGTGTCGCTGACATGGGGCGTCAAAGCTTCTCTGCACAGTCATGACATCCTATGTTCCCCCTCTGACACTTCCCACCAGAACTCCCACCAGAGCTTGAGAATTCGGCCAGTCCTCCCCAACCAGCCCCATGGCAAATTGATACTGTTCAGTGGGCGTGGTGGGTTCTGTGGGAACTGAAGCAAGCAGAGCCCCCTCAGCCCTCACTGCCACTTTCCTCTTTGCACTAAAGGTGTGTCCTCGCAAGCCTGCCTCAGATAGTGCTGGGTTTGGGGACTGGGTTTGTTACTAATGGGTTTTAGTTTGTTGGTTTTTATAAACTAAGAACAGCAATAAACTATATTTTAATATGCCTTTCTGGTGTGCTGTCAGCCAGGCATGAAGGCTGCCGGCATAGAGAGTGCTGTGGAGTGGTGGGGGCTTTTCCTGCAGTGGAAAGTCCTCTGAGATTTAGCAGAAGTGAAGCTGTAGCTGCAGTCTCTGCTGGCCTGGCTCATAGTTAGCCCAATGTGTCCTGGTGCCGGGGGCTGTTCCTCACTGGAGGCAGGACTTGACACTTCTCCTTGCTGACTAGCACAAGGTCTGGCTTTTCAGAAGCTCTGCTGTTCACTGTGGTGTGTTGTGTCAGTGGGAAGTGCTATGGAAGGCTGGGCAGGTTAACCCTGGCTCCGGTGGGGTTTGGAGGTCGATCAGAAGAGAACATGAGGCCAAGGTTTGGACAAAACACATGGATCCATGCTTTCTTTTTGCATTATCTTCCTCCCTGAGGGCTACCACGTGTCTTCTGCTCCTTTCACATCTCATGGCAGCAAGAAGGCAGGGGCAAAGCCTTTGGGCATCTGGGCATCCCAAGCTGATTCTCAGTGCATGCTCCGGTCCCTGGAGACAGGACTCAGCCCGTGACAAGGCTTATCCTCTGCTGCCGAGAGCTTCCTTGCTGGAGCAGTATTTGACCTTGCTGGCATTTGGAGGAGCCTCTCCCCTTCATCCCAGAAGTTGACCGTGCAGTTCCCCCTTCTGGAGGATGTGCCTGTGGGCTCCAGGTGGCTCATGCCCTACCTCACTAAGCACCACGATTCCTGAGGGCAGTGGGGAAGTGACTGACAGGCACAAGAAGATTTTAAGCTTTCAGGAGCTTAAAATCCTGAGGCGTTACTCATGGAGGAGAGGAGACAGGGCAACTTGTTCTGTGCCTTTGCCTACCTGCACCAAGGCTGGGGCTCAGACAGGTTGAACAGTGCTTGCTTCATAGGTGCCACATGGAAAGTCCCTCTGAAGTCTTGGCATGAGATCCATGTTTCTTGGTGTATTGTGTTCTCTCATCTTGTGGGGTGGGACATCACACTGGGACTTTCTCAAGGAAGATAGGACAGGATGATGAGCAGCCTGAGCCTCTATTGTTTAGTCACAAGGCTGACCGTGACCCTGATGACCACAAAACAGGCTCTCATTTCTCATGGAGTGGTTGAAGGTGCATTATCCAGAGATCATTGATTATCTCTGTTTGCCAGTCCCCATCTGTCAGGCATGGACTGGGAAACAGCTGAGATGAACCTATCATCCATTTCAAGTGGGCACACCTCCCAGCTGGGACTTCTCTCCTAACAAAAATTTGTATCTAGCCTGTTTTCCATTCTCTGGAAAATAGAGGATGGAAAACATCAGAATCCTGTCAGGTTTCATGTCACAGAATGAAAAATCCTGCAGACAGGCTCATGACATTTGCTGTGGTGCCATGAGGAGGAAGCACACAACCCCCCCACCCCGTCCCTCCCTTTGCCCCAGCTAAGAGGCTTGCTGGTTCTGTCTGTCACCAGGAGCATGAGTGATTCTAGGGGGCAGAGAGCTACTGGAGCAGTGCCAGGAAGTGGGAAAGTGTTGAGCTGAGCTGCTGTTCCCATAGGCTACAGGACCAGAAATCCCCTATTGTGCATCTAAAGGATTGGAAGCACAGGAACTGTCCATATATCACAGACCATGAGAAGAGCAGTGGTGAGCGGTGAGGACAACACAGGGGAGGTTGTCCTGTGGAGTAAGGGGACCTGGTGACCAAGCTAGGCAGTATATGACTCTGTCAGAGTGCCCATGGTGCCTTCTGAGTGCAGATACTTGCCATGCATCCCACAAGCTCCTGCCTGGAGAGAAATCACACAGGTCTGAGCCACCAAATTCACTTCTCTGCAGTCCGTTAGCTCTATAGACCTCTTCCAGCACATCCTCTAAACACACTGCACTCAGGCTCCAGCTTTTGGGGCTCTCATAGTCCCCACCCACATCCTGCTGGGCTTCCTGACTAAGGCAAGCAGCTAAGACCACTGAGAGGGAGGTGGAGCAGGCGTCAGTGGCCTGGATGTTGCAGCTTAGACCTGTCAACCCACAAAGCCTTTCTGGGCTGAAGGATGGGGTCCAGCAGGACAGCTGTGATGCTGCTGCTCTGTGCTGCTTCAGGGACCTACCTAGAGCTACAGACCCATCACACAGGCAACTTGCACAGGGAGGCTGAGTGACAGGGCCTTTGTGAGGTCCCAGGTCTTTGCCATAAACACAGATGTGCTGGACAGGGCTTGAGGTGGCTGTGAGTATTTGGGGTGGCTTTGGGCTGTCCCAGAGAGGTGGCAGGGCAGCTGCAGTGACAGGCAGGAGAGAAAGCAGACAGAGCAGAGTGGGCACAGGGTCAAAGCAGACCCTGCTGTTTGCAGCTGTGCCTCCCATGGTTTTCAAAGGCAAATGGGGATCCTCCTGTGTACTGGCAGCCCACAAAATATAAGAGCTTGATTTTCCCTAATCATCTCAGGGGCCACCACATCTCTCATGGTTGTCAAGTACAATGGTTCCCCCTCAGTGACTGTAAAAGCCCCATTAGCCTCCAAAGAGCAATTTTCCACTGTGCACCACTTTCATAGGCTGGCAGCTCTGCTCTCTGAGAATTAGTAATAAGAAATATGCTCTTGCAAAGTCCTAAACCCGCTGTTTCTAATAAAAGGCTGTTTGCAGTGGCATCCCTCTCGTTGCTTTGATCTGGCACCAGCAGAATCTGAAAACGCTACAGAGAGAAGGCAGGAACAGTGGATAGATTGTGGTGAGTCAGAGCTTTCACCAGCCCCCGCACCAGTGCCTGCAGGCACAGCGCTGTGCCGTGGGCCTGAGGCCAGCACTAGAGATGGCATCTGATCTCCAAGATGATGGTGCTGTAGGGTGGGGTGGGTGCCTAAGGCCCAGTCACTGGCTCAGCCCTTTCCAGGATGTGGAGGGAGCATGGAATGCTGAGGGAGGACCCAGCTGTATGCACATGACTGAGGCTGCAGTGGTGTTGCAGGGAGTGGTCTGGTGTCCTGCACAGACCTGCCTGGGGCTGACGTCTTTCCTGGGGCTGGGGGTTTACCCCTGACCCAGGTCCATCCTCCAGCACAGTCCAGTCCTGTTCAGCACATAACAACCTGCCAGGTAGACCAAAATGGGATCTAATTCAGACACTCCACCCAGGCTCCATGCTGCACATAGTGGTGACAGGTCTCTCCTGGGACATGCTGGGACCTCACCCTGCAGCAAATGTTGCACTTTCTCTCTGTGGTTCTGCAGAAACCAGCATGCTGCTCACACCTCTGAGGCAAAGCAGAAACCCCCTCTCGCATCCACTTGGAAACTTCAGCTGCTGATGGCATCTTGAAATGTCACAACCCTTCTGTCTTTTTCCACTCCCCATGAACAACTCTTTCATATGAGTGGGAACATTCCAGCTGTTCAACCAGCCCTGGACCAGGGCAAGCCCCTGCTGCCAGTGAGTGACTGCCTAAATCATCCTTGGGGACCCCAGCACCCTTGTCCTGCCACAGACTCAGGAAAGAACTGGTCCTCTTCTGACTTGCAGAGACCTGGCCAACTGTGATCAGAGCACTGGTCGTGCCCCAGGGCAAGCCCAGCTCCCACAGCACAGCTCCAGTGGGAGCCAGTCTGGTCCCATTGCACTGGTCCAATGTCCTGGCAAACCACCCAGGACTGGGCTGGAGCAACACGATGGACACTCTGCTGGGCCTGGACAAGCTCCTGCCTGGGATGTGGCTCCTGCCCAGAGCCTGTGGCACAAACAGCAGCTCTGACTGATGCTCCTGCTAAGAGGTGCCTTGCCTGGGACCATGCAGTGACCTCCCAGAGTGCTGTGGGGTTGGAGGCTCTGTGGGCTATGGGGATGAGGCAATTGATCAAACAGGGCTGCACGCAGGTAGGAGTTGACCATGACCTTGAGGCAGATCAGAGGAACAAAGGAGATGGCAACTGGACACCAACTTCCTAGGTAGAAAAAAGCATATGGCAGATACATGTGTTCCTCAAGCAGCTCTTGGGACTGTTTTTTTTTTTTTTTTTTTTTTTTGTTTTTTTTTTTTTTTTTTTTTTTTTTTTTTTTTTTTTTTTTTTTTTTTTTTTTTTTTTTTTTNTGTGTGTGTGTGTGTGTGTGTGTGTGTTAATTCAGCTCAATTTCTTCAATACATGACATGTCCTCACATTGGCTGCGAGAGATTGACCTGGGCCAGATGCCAGACACACCCCAAAGCTGCTCCCCCATCACTCTCTCTACAAGGTCCCAATCCCCTTTAGCAAACCTGTTTCAGCTTGGGCTCCTCTCTACATGGGGCCACAGGTCCTGCCTGCCAGGAGCTTGCTCCAGTCATGACCTCCTTTGGGCATCTGGGATGCAGGTGGATCTCTGCTCCCTCATGGACCCTTGTGGGCTACAGGGGTCAGCCTGCAGTATGAGGCAGGGATGAAACATGGCTGGGATGTCAGGAGTGACTCACAGGGTTGGAACATGGCCCTGCACAGCCCCAAAAGCTCCCCAAGACTGGCAGCACTGTACCTCCATCCCCTCCACCAGCTGCCTGGACACTAGACACTAGTTTCTCACCTGTTCCCAGATCCAGAGTAACTTTTGTGAGTCCAAAAGTCTGGATTTGTCACTGCATTTTGACTCCAGTGATCCCAGCCTGCGACACAGCACAAGGAGGTTTTCCCTCACCTCTGTGGTTTCAGGCACAGCCTCAAAACACATCCCAAGGGACAACTGCAGGGCAGGGCTTCTCAGCCATAAATCACCCTAGTGCTGGCAGCAGGAATAATAAAGGTATCCCATGGTGCTAAAAACCACGTTTTTTCCCACAGGAGAACAAGACAGAGATTGTTGGTGCAATTTTCTGCCTGGAAAACCCCAAGTTTACCCTGTGCCTTTCCTGACTGCTGCACAGGGAAGGGTGGTGCTGGGTCTGTAACACAGAAACAATGAGTAGAGAAGCCAGTTTTCTATAATAAATTAGTGATATTTAAAAACAACTCCAGCAGAAAATCAACATTTCCACAGAAGTAAAAACCCCAACATTTTTTCATTAAAGAGCTTTATAAATATATATGTATATATGAGTGTTACATTAGTATAGATACTGTACCATACATGCACACACAGAGATAGATCTATAGATAAGAGTTTTGGGGCTTCAGCATTGGTCCATGCTCCTTATGCTGTGTCTCAAGAGCACCAAAGCCCCAGAGGAAAGCTCTGGATCCCGCCCGTCCTTGGCGGATCCTTGGCGGCCATGCCCGGAATATGCCCCTGCCTGCCCTTGGGAGCCTGCCCCAGTCCCATCCCCAGCCCTGCACCGACAGGTTGGGACAGGCAGTTGCCATGGCCGGGGGCTCGGGGAGGCGCCTTGGGCTCTGCCGGGAGCTGGAGGCTGCCGGGGTGCCCCGCTCGCCATGGCTCGCT
Organism: Peucedramus taeniatus; assembly: GCA_013400575.1. Taxonomy (NCBI): domain Eukaryota; kingdom Metazoa; phylum Chordata; class Aves; order Passeriformes; family Fringillidae; genus Peucedramus; species Peucedramus taeniatus. Next base: position 4,619 of record WBNO01032394.1, on the reverse strand, counting down.
GCCAGACGGGGCACGTGGCTCGTAGCCGGAGAAGGGCACTGCCCGCAGGGCGCTGCGGGGCGAGGGGGGCAGCTGGCAGGGGCTGGAGAGACACGGTTCTGCCTGCTCCGAGTAGCCTCGCTGCACGGTGCTGTCACCTTCTTCTGGCTCAGTCCTGCCGCCACGCAGGGGTTGGGGAGCACAGAGGGGCTGCCCTCCCTCTGCCTCCGCACTGGCAAGGAGCTTCACGGAGCTGAGCCGGATCCAGTGCCCAGCCGTGTCGAGACTCTCCTGCAGGTACTCCTGGCTGCAGCTTCTGCTTGGCACGGGCAGAGGAACGTGGCTGCTTGCTTCCAGGACTGGGCACTGGCATTTAGAATAAAGCTGGAGGTGCAGGGGGAGCCATATCTCAGGTATCTGGCTGTCCCTGTCACCTATGTAGCTGTGTCCAGTCAGTCCCACTAGCACCAGCTGCTCTGGCAAATCATCCTCATCACCTGCCTCCCCATCCTTCTCCAGCTGTGAGGGGATCTGGGAACCTAAGGCATGCTCCAGCTGACTGTGGGTGCAGGATGGGTCCTTTCCCTCAGGGCAGTCTGGGCCAAACCCATTGGCACAGTAGCCACTCACATCCTGGGCAAGGCCTCGGAGGAGCTCTGGGACCGTGGCTGATGCCTGCACAGCTGTGGATAGCCCGTGGGAGGGGAGCACAGTCTGCAGGAGCAGGGCCAGTGGGTCCTCCTCAAGCTGGAGTGGAGGCACCTGTATGGCCACACTCAGCTCACTGTTCTGGAGAGCCTGCAAGGACAAAAGCAGTGACATGATCAACCTCAGCTGGCCAAAGCCCTGCCAGCTTGGGGGTTGTGACAAACTATGCTGAACACCAAGGGCTGCACTGCCTGAGACCCCATCCTCTGCCGTGACCCATGGCTGGCCAATGCCCTCCACCAGTACCTTCTTGGGGGACAGTGGTTCAGATGGTAGGGGAGGCACCTGGGTACCAAGAAGAGCTTGGTGGTGTGAGAGTTGGAGGAAAGGAGGTGCTGAGCCCCTGCAAATGCAAGGAACCCTGGCTTGGCTATGGCTATACACAAGGTGGAGGCTGGAGGAGGATCATCACTCACCAGTGCTTTTGGGAGGTGCGTCTCTGGAGGACTGGGAAAGACATGCAGCTGCATGAAGCAGATCCCGGCCACACTTAGTAGCAGCAGCAGGAAGAAGGCACTCAGCACAGCAAGGACCCATGGAAAGCCTGCCAGGACGTCACAGCAGGCTGAGGGGTCACTCAAGCACATCCCTCCCACTCCACCCTCTGTCAGTGTTTCCCATCCATGTTGGGATGTTTCAGAAGGCAGGCTCAAGGCACATGACAAGAAAGCATCGCCGTGAGAGGTCCCCACTGGGCAGCACTGGGCCACAACCCTGACCACAGTGGCTGGGGGTGAGGTACACCTCCACTCAAGTTTGTGCTGTGAGCAGGACCTGACATGAAACCATGCCAGCTTAGTTGGTGAGAGTCCTCCCACCTGAAGAGCCTGCTGGAGTCACCAGGCACTGCTCAACCTCCTGGCTCCGCTCCCTGGCAATGTCTGCAGCCACTGTCCGGACACAGTACTGTGTGCTGGGCTTCAGGTGCCCAAAGGTGCAAGGCACTTCCTCGCTGCTCCGTTTGCAGGGCACCTGAAAGCAGATGGGACAGGTGGGCCACAGAAGCTGGAGGTGGGGTTTATGCATGGGTCCACTGCTCTATTTGCTCCATGGTCCCTCCTCCTGGGCACCTCCAACACTCAGTTCTTTGCCCCAGGAGGTGTTCAGGTCCCAGAGCATCTCCTGAAACACCTGTGGCATCACCTTTCATCTGAACAGAACCAGTCCGGTTCTTCTTACCCAGGGAAGGGAGGTAGTCTCCTGCCTTGCTGAGGTGGGAGCCCCAGACTGGGGGTGCAGAGCACTTCACGCCTGCATGCACAGCCAGGTGTGCATGGTGGGCAGGACTGCAGCACAGGCACTCCCACACCATTGCAACCTGAGATGGTGGCTTTGCTGAACCAGGAAAGCTTGTGCAAGCCCTGCACCTTTGGGCCCTGCCCAGCTACTACACACACCTGCTGGACAAGCAGGTCCCCCTCGTACAGGTGTAGCCAGTACCACAGCTTCAGCAGCACTTGGTTGACTGCCTTGTAGGAGCCAGTTCTTCTCTGGTAGGGAGTAAGTGGTTCGGTGATGTTTACGCTGAGGATTTGGTCCTGGAGCAGCCAGGACAACTTGGGGGGGCCAACAATTGCTGTAGGGAAGGGGAAAAAAATCAAAAATTAAGGCCTTCAAAGGAAGGCAGACATCTTGTTTCTCTAGAAATTATATTTTTCTCTCTGACATTCCCCTCTCAGAGCACAGAAGCTCCTTGGGTCTTGCCTGATGGCACTTTGTGCTCTGAAACCAGCTATAGGAATGGCAGCCACCACATCTTCATGACAGCTAGCGCCGCTTCTGCCTCCTCTTCACACCGATAGACCTGTGGCACCACTGGCTCCGTCTGATGAGACCTTCACCCCTGAGCCATCCACCAGGGCCTGGAGACCCACTGCCAAGACCAGCAATCACTTTCTAACTGAATGCACCCACTTCCATGCCAGTTGGATGCAGAGGGAATGAACAAGGGAACACAAACTGCCAATGTAGAACCCATTTAGCTCACACATTCTGTTTATTGCAACAACCCCTGTGGTGGAGGTCAGAGGAGGGTCCTGAAAATTTTCTAGCTCAAAGAGACTGCCAGGTTTTTTGGACAGAACAGCCATTCTGTGACTGAGAAGAGGCACATTCAGTCAAGATGAATGGATCACCAGAGGGTCTGCCCCTGCCTGTGGCAGCCTCATCCCAGACCATGACAGGGGAGGAAGGTGAGCCTTTCAAAAGCCAAGCCTGGAGGTATAGCCGCTTTCCTGACCCATCTCACTGCATTCCCCAGAGACCCAAATTCTCATGGTGCCTTGCTGGCCTGGGGCCTCGTACCCATCACCTCACTGTGTCTCCTCTGTCCTTTTGCTCTTCACCCAGCCCTCCTCCAGCAGCTCTGCCTCATCCCTTTCCTCTGGTTAGGGCTCTTGACTCTTTTCCCTCCAGTATCCTAATATGCTTTCCCATCAGATCTCTCCCAAGGCCCCTCCCCCCATCGGGCCCCCAGGAAGAGCCAAATTGGAGGAGCTCCTCAATCCTTACTGTCTCTGTACAGCTGCAGCTCGTTGGAACTGGCCCACTCGGACTGCTCACCTCCAGCCACCACTCTCACCCGTGCCCAGTAGATATCATGAATCCTGTCAAAATACAGCTCACACACCCAGGAGTTTCTGCTGTTCCCCCCACAGGCATCTGCCTTGGTCCAGTTCGAGGTTCTGCCCAGGGAGAAAGCACAGGCATTGCTTCTTTTCAGCATCCTCCCAGCCCAAAGGGAGGGCTGCCCAGCCACCACCATCCTGCCCAGGTGGAAAGCATAGGAAAGCCCAGGTGTCAGCCAGCAGCGTCCCCAGGATGTGTGAGGAGGGGGGTCACCAGCAAGTTGTCTCCCTCCTGGGGACAGATGGCACCTGGCACTGTAGCCTGACCTGTGCTCTCTACAATGAGAAAACACACAGCTGTAGCAGGGAGAACCCACCAAGGAGTTGAGGCTGCTGAGGCTCTGTGGTACGAGGGAAACTGAGCAAGTGGTGACAGCTTGAGCCTCAGAGAAAGGTTACTTTGGATGGGAGGGGGGTTCTTGTCAACATGAGAAGATGATAGAGCCTTCCTCCCAGTGGTGCCCAGCAAAAGGACAAGAGGCAGTGGGCACAAGTTGAAATACAGGAAATCCCATTTAGCATAATGGAAAAAAACCCAAATTCAAAACCCCAGTCTGAAAGCAACCCCTTAGTTTGTTACTGGGAGAGTGACCAGGAAAGGGACCAAGCTGTCCAGGGGTGTTGTCCTGAAGCTGTTCAAAACCCACAAGGACACAGTCCTGAGCTGACCTTGCATGTGCAGGTCAGCAAGCCAATCCCTGCCAACTCCACTGCTCTGTTGCTCTGTGGCATTTACTGCCAGGCAACAGTCCTCTGGCTGCCAGGGGTCCCCAACAGCCTCTGCCCGGGTGTAAGAGGACCAGACCCCTTCACCCCCTCCTCCCCACCTACCTGTTCCTCCACTCCACCTCATAGGTGGCAGAGCTGGGTGAGCTGGGGTCTGGCTCCCAGCGCAGCCAGACGTGGAAATTCTGTGCCTCCAGCCTCACGCTCCGTGGCCTCAGTAGTGTCCCTGGGGAGGGAGCAGAGGAGTATGAGGCAGTGTCCTGCAGGGTCCCACTGTGGCCCAGTGCACAGGCTCCCCAGCTTCAGCCCGGCATGGGCAAACACTGACTTCAAAGCAGGTGCTCAGCACCTGTATCCCCCCCCCCATTTGTTGCACACTGAGAACACCCTCTCCACCCTTCTGCCAAAGTAGAGACACAGCTGACGAAACGGAAGAGACAACACCCTGACACAGCTGCTGCTGACCCTGGGGTTTTCTTTCTCATCATACCTTGACGACCACTTGAGCCTCTCCTCTTCACAGATACCTTCAGTAGGTCTGAGAGGTGTCCCTGGGCCTCCTCCTGCCCTGCAGCCAGG
>WBNO01032391.1:0-44019 GCA_013400575.1 Peucedramus taeniatus | reverse complement strand
ATCTATTAACAAGAACCTGGGTTACTGTTGCCTTCACGGGCAGTTTGTAAGAGCCTCTGTGGCACTTTATTAAATTATCTGCCCTGCCTTTGCTTGTAATTCATCTGGAGAGACAAAAGCTGACTTCTACATCTGCTTATGCTACTCCAGACATGCCTCCACATTTTGGTGGGTAAATCCCAAGTGTAAGGATCTGCTTCGAAAAGCTTATATCAACCCCCTCATCTCTCATTTGGGCAATCCATTAAGTATTTGAAGTGTCATGTGTTCTATAAATGCTACATACCAATTCTAGTAGCAAACAGGATTTTGGAAGATGAAAACAAAAACACTAAGCAGAGAACAGAATGATGAAGAATGATAATGTATGTTAGTGATTGCATTTCTATGCTAAAGTAAGCCTCTCCTGGGCTAACTTGTTATGCAGATATTTCCCCTTTGGCTGACAGAGTATATCTGTTTTTGTTAGCCTCCTTGTTGTGCATAGGGTATTTTACAAACCAAGCAATTAGAAAGGAGAATTTTTTCTTGATGTGCTGATGCTGTGATGACTTGCTATTGGAATAAGATATTTTGCAATCAATAGGTAATTCTAAAATTATACCGAAGAAAAACAAACACACATTCCCTATCTGCATGTAATTAGTACGAATCTTGTATCTTTCAACAAGGAAAAGAAAGACACACTCCATAATACACATTCTAATTACAAATTAATCCAATAGCTGAGAAAAATTTAAGTATGCCAAATGAGGTCACCCTTGATAATAAGATTATTTTTCTCGAAGCTGTTGTTTGTAAACCTCTTTTTGCCTATGGGTATTGTACTGAGTGTGTTAAATAATGATTGTTTTGACTTCTGCTTGCTAAAGAGAGTGCAAACTTTTAATTCATAAACAGATCTCACTTCATTTGTTCCAGCCTTTTTCACTACAATTATGTTTCTATAATTTCATCTGTTTGAGGCTAGTCTGTATGACCATTTGAAAGATGGTCTAAAAGTCATCACTCTTTCTATACAGCCAAGTAACTCTCTATTTGATGAAGTGTAACCCTCTGTTTTACTGGTAGCTCTCTTACTGGTAAGATTTTGATTCTTACTCTTGACTTTTCAAATAGTTCAGGTTTGACTCATTTACCTCTTCATTTTGCTCTTCCATAAATGGTTTTGTAGCTTAAGGGAAAAAAGGTTTAAATAATTTTAATTGTAGTATATCTTTTATTTTTTCCTTCTAAGTGATCAGACAATGAAGTGGCTATTTCAACAATTGTGGACTCGATCCCACTACACTGATAGGAAACATGATTGATAACTGTCTTTGAGCTCAAGACACAATTTTTTGATTATGGAAAGAACCAGTAAGAGTTTTTAGACAGGGCTTTCATTTGTGTATACTAAAATAATATCTATGAATCATTAGAAAAATACTCTTCAAGACACACTTCCTTTTCATTGTGAGACAGGCATTTCTGCAAGTGAGGCAAATGTCTATCTACTTCTGTTGGCTGACTGTAGTGTCTACAAACCTAACTGGTGTTCTTATCAGTTTGATGACATGTCATTCCAGATGGCTAACAGCATGTAATCCCTCACTAGTATTCAAGACAATGTTTATTCATGAAATATTTGCAGTTGTTAAAATAGTAATTCTTCCAGGGTATTGCATGGGAAATATTGTATCTATCAATTTACATATTTGGTTAAAAATGGAACAAAACTCATATAAAAATGTATAAAAATTGTATGAAAGTATAAAAATGGTGTAAAATTGAATAAAGTGTATCACACTGGTTGGGATGGAATCCGGCAATATAAGAAATACCAGGAAAAAAGTAAGTCTCCTTGTTAAGATAATTCAGATTTATTATTGTTGTATACTATGCTAATTTGCCACATCTGCTGACATATGTATCATTAATTATGTTATCAAAGTGAATTAATTGGAGCCAGGCAGAAAATCTGCAAGTATAAAAGTGTATTTTATAAATACAAAAGAATGCAATGTCTCCAACATATTGTAAATACTTCATAAGTAATTGCACAGGACAAACCCACTTAAGCAAGATGTCTACATTTCTGAGATAAAACCTTTCTTTTTTCAGTTTTACCCTAAATGGATATAAAAATATGCATTTGAATTAGACTATAAGATGTTGCCTATTAGCTACTTAGCCAGACACAGAAGAATCATTATTCAGCTGAAGTAGGTTGAAAAGACAGGTTTTTGTCTTTACAAAAGCTATTTTTACATTGTAAAATTGCTTCAGTGCAAACAGGCATTCTAAAGCTGAATAATATTTTAAAGTACAATATGGAAAAATGTAAATAATTACTTGAGAAATTTATTCAGGTGATAGATCACTTGAATATGCACACTGGGCAAAATGTTTCTGTAATAAGTCTAAGGGAAACACTGCTGTGGATTTCACTGTGAATTATTGAACATACTGAAGATAGCTGTATGGGGGGTGCATTCTACAGGTTTTGTTCAATGTATTTGCCCTCATCAACTAAAACAGCTATGCAGCACCTTAGAGTCACTACTGTTCTGTAAATATCTGCATTAAAATCATATAGATGAATCTTTGTGTTTTTCTCATAAGAATTTGAATTATTTGGCTGATATTTGCTAAATTGGACAGAAGCTACGAGGGCCCAAAGAGTCACAATTACGTTACAGTTATAAAATATATAAGAAATTATTGTTGTTTTTATTATCATCCAGAAGGACTGGACAAGCTCAAGAAATGAGTTCATGTGAACCTCATGAGGTTCAACATGGCCAAGTGCAAGGTACTTCACCTGGACCAGGGCAATCCCCACTGTCAATATAAGAAGGATAATGAAAGAATGGACCCCTGACAAGAACTACATGGGCGTTTAGGTGAACGAAAAATTGGATATGAGTGGGCAATATGTGCTTAGCGCCCAGAAGGCCAATTGTATTTTGATCTGCATTAAAAGACACAGGGCCAGCAAACCAAGGGAGGTAATTCTGCCCCACTGTTCCCCTCTGGTGAAACCCAACCTGAAGTACCATGTCCATCTATGAGATAAGCTCAGCACAGGAAAGACATGGACCTGTTGGAGCAGTTCTAGAGGAGGGCCACAAAAATTATCAGGAGCGCCTTCCTACAAAGAAGATCTGAGAGAGCTGGGGTTGCTTACAAGAACAGAAGGCTCCAGGGAGACCTCATTGTGACCTTCCAATACTAAATGGGATCTTATCAGGAAAATGTGGACAAACTTTTAGCAGGGCCCATTGCAATAGGACAAGGGGTAATCATAGAATTATAAAACTGTTTGGTTTGGAAAAGAACTTTAGATCACCTAGTTCCAAACTGTCTGCCATGGGCAGGAACACCTTTCACTAAGCCAGGTTTCTCAAAGCCCTATCCAACCTGCTCTTGACCACTTCCAGGGACTGGTTATCCACAGCTTTTCTGGGAAACCTGTTGTGGTGCTGCACGACCCTCACAGTAAAAAATTCCTTCGTAATATCTACTGTAAACCTATGGAATAGACTAAACCTGACACCTGGATGAACTTCAAGCATGAGCCATAGCTTTGTCTGCAGTCTCTGACCCCATCTCCATCACTGTTTCTGGCCCTGTGTCTGTCTGCTCCTCTTAGGAGTCCCCTGACTAGGTCCCACACCAGAAGTTTCAGGGGCTCAATGGAACCCCATAGCCTGGGCCCCTCATGGGACAGCTGCTGACAGGACACTTACTGTATGTAACCACAGTACAGAGAGAAGAGGAGAGAGCATCACTGAGAAGGAAATATTGAAGTGAGAATAATGGAACAATAGAGGAATTTCAGAAAGCAATTTGCTCCTTGGGAAACTTGAACAAAATTTTTTAGTTGGTAAAATGGCATTCCAACACTTCTGGGGACCAAATGTCTGAAAATAAGTTTCTGTAGTATGTTCATCACCTTACTGACTGAGCGAAACATAAATCACCACCTTGTTAAGGCATAAAATGAGAGTTCTTCTAGATTAAGGATTTTCTTTCCATCTGGACTTAAAAAAAACATCTGTCGACATTAAAGGATACATGGAGAAAGAGATACTGTTGCTCTTAGTGGGAGAAAACATAAGAAAATATTTTTAATAGTATTGATAGAGAAGAGAATGACAACTACTATATAAAAATGTAGTAAAATGAAAATATCATCCTGAAGAGATAAACAGAACTGAAGAGAAAATAGAAAAACACCAGAATTGAGGATTCATCTTTACTGAGCTATTGCAACAAAAACATCATTATAATGTCATATCACACAAATGCTGCACATGCTCATCTCCTAACAAGGCACACACAGAAAATGTCAATGTTTTTACTCATGCTGCTCACAGTGAATTACAGTGTTTTGAGAAAATATTTTTATTTGAAAATACTAAGAGTAATCTTCAACATATATTTCTGACAAATACAAAAATTAGGGAAATCTCATTCAATTAGAAATGGCCTACAGTATGTTTGCATTTGAAGTGTTGCAGAAAAATGATGCTAAAAATGCAATGATTTGTATTTCCTTGAGAGAAAAAGATTGCAGCAATGTAGATTTTGTAAGAAGTAAGAGACAACAAATTGTTCCTACACTGTAGTATCATTATTATCGAGATTGGTGATCTCTGTGATTAAGGAGGGCTCCATGTTTCCAGATAGAGCTTTATTTTAGTGTTGTTAAGACTTCATTCTTGAAAATTGCTTTGTCTTGGTAATAAATAGTCAGCTAAAATCTAAATACAAAGGACAAGAGGGTTTTAGGTTTGAAGAAAATATGAAAAATTCATGTTTTACATTTTCATTGCAAAATGGCTATTTGAAATATTGTTTTAAAAGGTGGCATTTACCATTCTACTTAAAAATTAAGAAATACAAGGTTTCATATTGGAGTGGTCTGGCACTGTGGGTCTGGTTATATTTTGCTGAAAACAGATAGCAAAGCTTTAAAATATATTTGTAATTAAAAGAATAAGGTAATTTAATAAAAATATTATGGTCATATTCAACAGCTTCATATCTTAACCTAGTGCTGTGATGATTGTACTAAAAAGGCCAAAATTATATGAAACATACATGTTCTCATGTTTTACATGCTCACACACACATACCCAAGAGACTTATGTGTGAACTGCTCAGGCAAACAGCCATCTTGCTCAAGGCAAAGTATTGTGAGCAAATTTTCTCTCCAGCAACAATTTAAATGAAGGATCCTGCTGAATGATATCCATTAAGCATCCATACACTTGGTATGTAACCAATAAAATGCAAGTAAAACTCTGACATTCCACCTCTCCAAGGAAATCCAAAGGGGAAAGAGCTCCAAGAAAGGAGAGTATACTGTTAACATAAAGTTGAAAGAAGGGGAACTAAATAAAAATAACAATATCATATTCTGTTATGTATGGGAGACAATTCTTGTAAGATAGTCATGGAATAAACTTGAAAATGAAAAAGTTTTTATTTTAACGTGCTTTCTAGATTACCAAACAACTGGTAACTTTCCCTGGGGTAAGTGCTCATTCTAAAGTAAGGCTCAAACTTCCATGGTTAGCACAAATTACAGCCTAGAAAGTACAGGAAGAGGGCATGAGACTTTGTGGAAAGAAGAGATAGAAGGAGCTGCTGAATTTAAATTTTTTTTTTTTACCATGTAGGAGACAGGAGAAGCTGTTTGAGAATCCCCCATCCACAGTAGACTGGAGTTGATTTTCTGTACTGGAAATAACATGCTTTATTAGGTGGTAGGTCACATACTGGACCTTAGCAGGGCTCCTGTGATTAGACATGAGAGAGCAGTGTGAGCAGCTCTTGGGATGACTGCAGAGCAGAGCTTGGGGCAGTCACCAGGAGCATCAAGAGGCAGAACTATAAGTATCAAGGAACATGGCAAAGCTTAAAAGGATGTCTAGCATAAGAAACAGAAAGAAACAGTACATTGCACCATTCAGTAGAACCCATTGATCACACAAGGTCATTTTTTTCTTAGATTAGTATTTGGATGATTTGTTATGATTATGATTATGATTATGATTATGATTATGATTATTATTATTATCCTTACTGTTGTTTTTGGTTTTTTGCAACAAGACAAAGCGGAAAAAGTCCTGCCAAACCTTGAAGGTGCTCAATTTCCAGGCAAAGAAGCTAACTGTAGTTATTTTAGATATTGTACTCAGACTCGTTCCATTACCTTATTCATGTTTTCTTTCTTTAAAACACTTCACTTGAGTGAAGCTCCAAACCTTGTGAAAATTAGACCAAAATTCTTAATGATCAGGTCATGTTTATGAGTGAAGAAATTTTTGTTATTTTTCTCATGTTTTTGGATGTAAAATTGAGCCAGTGTTTTAAAACTGGACCTGGATGCTGGTGTTAGCTGTCAATTTTTGATAGAGTGGCCACATAATCAAGACCTACAGCCACAAATCTGAGCTGCAGAGTCATAGAAGTAGTCCAGTGAGATGATTAGCTCATACTAAGTGCACAACTAAATTGATGGATGAGTGCTGATCAGTGAGAAATTAATCTGGTGTGGATTCAAATGCAATACCAGTGTACACGTTGAGGGCAGTCCTAGATGCATCATGCTAAAAAAAAAGGAAACTTGTTGTCTTAGATCCCGCCAATGGCAAGTCTATACTACACTCCATAATCTACCTCAATACTCAAAAGTAAACCTGAGCTTGATTTAACTCATATACCCGAAGCAAACTTGAACTTGATCTACATTTCCCCATGGAAGAAAAAATGCTTTTCAGCTAAAATCATGACTTACCTGTAACATGAAGTCTTTTTCTGTGATTTGAGGGTCCTGTGCAACACTTCCTGTTTTAAAAAAACATTCTGTAAGCATATTTTAATGAGGAGGACTTTTAAGTCCAAAATTCAATGTTATCTATGAAAATTTATGTTTTCCTGGAAATCAAATATCTTTAAATAAAATGTGCCAAATTAATTTGAATTTCTGTTTCTGGTTTTTCTTTTTAAAGAGTCTAGGGATCTTCACTGCTTACACACAAATAATACCTACTGTGAATAATGCATAGAAAGCATGCGAAAAACAGACTTCAAGGGAAATACAATTCAGGTCTTGTTTTAGTCAAATTATCAGTACAGTCATCTATTTAGGAAAGACACCATAGAACACCAAGAATAGATTTACACCTCCTTTTGCATCGCCAAAGTAAATTTCAAAGTTGCTTTAGTGAATGCTTCTTCTCCATTTTGCATAGCTAGGGATTTTTTTGCTCACTTCTTTTTTGTTTTTTCTCAACCCTCTCACATCTTTTGCTCTCCCTTAGGCTTCTTTTAATTGGGAATTATATTTCACAACTACCATAACAACACACTCTTTAAATACTTTGTTGAACCTGACATTTTATTGAATTGAAAAATGACATTGCTTTTAAAAATAAAACATCTAAGCTCAAGTGATACTGTGCTTGAATATATGAAGTATTATATAAAGGATTTTTTTTTTTAATATGTCTTTGAGTACTTCACATTGGTTACTGAAAAATAATGAAAGACACAATATACTTCAGTTTTGTACCAAGGTGAGAACACAATTTGTTACCACCACCTGCCCTTCTCTTCCAAACTCCTGACTGGATACTTGTGAAGATAAATTGTTTGTGAAGTGCTGACATACATTAGTGGGGACCGCTATAAGAAAGTCCGTAACAAAATCAATAACTCTGCCCTCAGAGTAGCACTTGAAAAGTGTGCAATAATTTGGCTTGAGGCCATACCTTGAGCAATGAGAATCAAACAAAAATATTGAGTGGCTGTGCACTAAGTGAGAACCATTTATTCTGTGCAGCAAATGAGGAAGGGCAAGGAGCAGAACAACTTAATCTTCTGTTTTGAAATTACACTGTCTTTTATTTTAAAAAGAGTGTATTTCATAATATATAAGGTAAGGATTATAGATAGAAAAAAAGAGCTGAATGATGCAAATATAAACATGCATATGCAAAAACTTAATAAAGTAAGGTTATCAGCCATGTTACTTCTCACTTCTTCATAGCTTTTTATTCATTTCTATTTTCTATTACTGTTTCTAAGATGACCTGAAGTAATGACTCTCTTTTTGTTTACATTGAACTTTAACTGTAGAGAATGTGATTGCCAAAGTTTCCTTATACTGGGTATCTAGGGAATCAGAACTGGATGATTTGCCAAGACAAATGTGTACTTCTCTACATAGACTATTCTATAGAATGCCAAGCTACAATAAGCCAAGAGCTCACCAGCTTCATGAAAGCTTTAACCTGCCTTCTGGACTATGTTCCACTCAACAGTACAGAATTGTCTTAATAAGGACAGATGTGGTATCTGAAGTCCCTTCCTTAATTCGTCCTCTAGGGAAAATTATGTATTGCTATTTATATTGTTATTGTTAAATTTTATTTGTATTGTTATTGTTAAATGAAGCATTGTTAGATGTATTGTCGTATACAGTTTAGCACTGTGTGCTATTTATTTTCAAGCACCCTTTCAGAGAATATTTGAACAAAAGTAGGTACAAAACCTACTTGCAGGAGGATTGGTGAATTTTATTATAATTATTGGATTACCAGTTTGTTCCATAGCCTTTCATAAACCAGTGTTTTCCTTATTCTAGACATCTAATTCTGAATTAGTTAATCAACTAATTCCTTCTATAGTCAATAGAGGAAATAGAGTAGCTTTGGAGTATAATTGCTCTCATCCTGAAGTCAGCCAGATAAATCACTGGATGCTTATTGTTTTATCTTTCCAGTTGCTTTGAAACAAGGAGTGTGGTGACTAAGTCACAGCTAGATGTCTATCTGTAGAATGTATCAAATATCTTGAGATGATTCCCACCTTGGTCTCCATGAACTGACTCCACATGTTTTTTGACAGACTCTACATATCAAGCTGCCTGGTTCAGATTTTGTAATGGCATGGATTTGTATTTACAAAAATATGCTTTTAATGAAAACACCGGTCTTTTCTTTTGAATATTAAAATCTTATACAGTTTTCTGTAGATGTAATTTTTTGGTTTCTACTCTGAAATGTATTATGTATTATGATTAGCTAGGGAATGGGCAAGTGGTTTCAGCTTTAGCCCAAGAGTTTTATATTATGCACCGTTTAGTGCATAGGTAATGTCTACCTTAGTTTTTCAGAAGACAAAAGACATTAGGTGTGTTCTTGAATTTATGGCAATCAAACACTTCTTTTAATTCCTTAAATTGAATACCTGCAAAACAAATAAGAAGTTATTTTTAGAGATTTTTCTAGCAAAGCACAAAATGACATTTCTAAGATCAGGAGCTTTTCTCAGGAAAGTGAAGGTAAATGAGGACTGTGAGTATATGTTAATCTTATTCTATTAATTTTACCATTGTACAGCAGCAAGTAAGTGCCAGAAAAAAAATTATGCCCAAAACCCACAACACTTTTCATAGATATTACCTCACTTGTCTGTAAGCCTGCCACTGAAAAGGAAAATGAACAAGTTGCTGTACTTCATATATTTAAATTATATAAAAGGTAATCCTTTAGAAATGTTGATAATCACAACTATAATAAACTGATGCTTCAAGAGAGAACAAAGATTTCAAGTGAAATGAGATTTTTTGTATCACTTTAGAAATTGAAGGACTTTCAACTGAGTCTTTGGCTTAGAGGAATAATATATGAAAGATAAAAAAAGCAAAATATGTAGATCTCAACAAAAAATGGTTGGGAACAGCAATGGCAATTGTCAAAATTATAGCCAACTAAATTATTTATTATAAATACTATTAATTGCAATTTTGCCCTTTTTTCTCTATCAAAGAATTGCTTGCAAACTATTGCCGAGTTTGTGAATGTATTTGTTGTTCATATGTACTTGCATATGGCCCATTCACAGCTGCTTACATTTATTAGTCACTATTTTTTATTTTTAGTGTATGATTGCTCATCATATATGTATTGTTTTTGCTCTCAGATTGGCTCACACTGCACTATACTAAATAAGATAACAAAGAATAAGAGATAATGGCGAATTATGACTGACATCCTATGAAAAAATTTTAGGCAAATAATTATTCATGCTAACTTCAAAAATATCCAGAATTCACAGGCTTTTTTGGATCGCTAGTTGCAATCTGTGTACTCAGGAACAATGGACAATAATGGTTCACACAGCACAATTAACTCCCTGCTGTGTATTAGTGAGGATATTTGTATATTATGATCTACATTATTTGACCAGCTGTTCCTACTCTGTTCATATGTGATCACAATGGCTCCCATAATCACCTATGCAGTATTAGTTACTTGGTTTTTAAAAGCTGTATTTTGCAGACAAAGGAGCTTGGTATAATAATAGGAAGTGCTCATTTTAACATGCTGACAGCTGGATCTGCATGATAAATCAAGGAAAGATATTTTGAGTTAAGAAAATGTTTCAAACATTAGCAGTTCTTCCGGAAATTATTACCATAAAACTGCCATGAACTCATACTCTAGTCACACCAGAAAAATGAGGAAAAGGACTGAATGGGCAAGGAAAAGGACTGAATGGGCGAGGAAAAAGGCTGAATGGGCGAGAAAAAGGCTGAATGGGCAAGGAAAAAGGCTGAATGGGCAAGGAAAAACAGAAATTCTTTCAGCTCAAGGGATGGGATATAGCTGTTACAACAAACTGCAGAAACTTTTGTCATTACCAGCTCTATCGCACTTAACCTCTGAGTGAGCTAAGAAATGTGTCATGTCTGTAGAACTGCAGGCTAGCATTTCAGCTGTGCTCCCCCTATACATCTTAAAAGCAGATAGCAACTGTATGTCAGTCATTCCATAATGAAGGGCAAGACAGATAATTATCTCATGCTGACAATTTACACTAAGACAAGATAAATCTTTTATACTGTCCTCTGAAGATGCCCTTCCCTCTTCACTAGCTACTGCAATGTATTTGATCTTGCTGCATATTTTTTTGTATAGTTAAAATTAGTTTGGATTAATTACAACACAGACACCAAAACTTCAGGAACAACAAGATTCTTCTTTCTCACAGGCTATGTTCTAAGGTGAGGATTCTTTATTGAGTTTCCTAGGTGATGTAGGAGTGGAAGCAAATTTTCACAAGCTGAGAAATGCTTAATAAGAAGATTTTTTCTTCTATTGTATGTTTAAATTATACTTTGGTATTAAGAACAGTTTGATTCTGAAATCTCAGTAATGTTAGCAAATGGTTTCTTGGGCTCCTCTACTTAATGTAGGTTTCAAAAATACACCTAAACACACTTGAGAATTCTAAATGTTTGCTTAATAGTATTGTGTATGTTTTTACATTAGTGATGGCAATAACAGCCCAGCTATTTATATAATCTTAATTATATAAATAAGAATATTTATAAGCTATAAATATTCTTATTTATATAATTTCCTTTTTCTAGCCATTGTCTGTATTCACCTTGCAACAAATGTTCTTTCCCTGGGAGCAGGTTTCAAAATTGGTTTTGAAATTTAGCTAAAATTCTCATTTCAGAGACTGGAATGAGAATTACAGACAAATGCTGATGGGATGCAGGGAACAAAAATCATGCAGGAAAGCTCATTGTTTAAGATAAAAGATGGGAATGTCTGTTCCCAGTTACCACCCTAGACAAAACAGACTCAACTAGGAGAAGAGTAATTTAATTTAAAGTGGATTAGGTTGGTGAGAAGGAAATTCTAAAAAAAATTAAACAACTTTCACCCCAACTCCTCAGCCTGAACATAACCTTCCAAGTGGCAGCAGGGAATGGGGAATGGGTATTACTTTAAATTTGTAACAGTTTCCCTCTTTCACTCCTTCCTCTTCATGCCATTCCTCTGCTTTCCCGTGGGTCCTCTGCATGAGCTGCAGTTCTTGTCAGGAGCGTCCTCCAGCTTGGCTTTTTCATGCATGGTTCCTTAGACCATATCCAGTTGCTGTGGTAAATATGTCTCCACAGCCTGTAGGGAAAAACCTGCTTCAGTGAGGCCTCATCCACAGGCTGGAGGGGAATCTCTGCTCCAGCACCTGGCACACCTCTTCCTCCTCCTTAACTAACCTTGGTCTGTAGGGCTGATTCTCACAGGTGTTTATCCCCTTATTCTTCTCTTAAGGAAGAATATGTTTCTCCCATTGGGTAATGGAACTTCTAAGAAAAAGCTGAAGTTTGTGGCTGGGGGTTTTACTTGTTAAATTTTTTTTTTTTAAAAAAACCTATATTTATGTATAGCCTGTATAGTAAATATATATATTATTCTCTCTTTTTAGTTTTTTTTCCTAGAAGTGAATTTTCATTTTCTCCAAAGAAAATAATAACAAATAATTTCTTGCCTAATCAATAAAGTGCTCAAAAACAGGTTGGATGGGTCTGTGAGCAACTTGATATAGTGAAGGACATCCCTGTCCATGGCTGGGATGGAACTAGATGATGTTTAAGGTCTTTTCCAACTCAAACCATTCTGTGATTCTATGATTTTTGTAACAAACTGCACAATACAAAGTAGACAAAGTTCCCTACTTACATTATTCACAGAAACCAGATGACTTATGTAATAGCTGATAAAATACTCCACCTCTCTATTAAAAAAAAATAGAATTGAATGATGAGGATCATAAAAAAAAAAAAGGATTGCTTTTGTTGGCATAAATCAGAGCCAGCTTCTGATTTATGACAAATGATCAATAAAGCTCCTAGGCAATTCACTGCCACTAAATTGAGGCCTCTATCTATTGTCTGATTATTAAATTACATTATGAAATACTTTCCCTGATATAAAGTAATATACATTCATTTAGAAAAGGAGAGTTCCTTTAATGCATTTTCACCATTTTTGAAGGAATAAATGGTATTTCTAGATGACAATTTCTTCTTAAAATAATCAGGTGAGAGAGAAGAAGTTGGTTGCTCTAGAGATCTCTACTTCTCTCCACTGATTGCACAGAAAACATGCAATAGCTGCCTTGTACTACAACATTTGATTTCTAAAATTAAAAAAAAAAAATGTAATATTAAAGAGTACACAAGCTGCATGGTTTTAAAAGTAAAGATTTAATGACAATCTTAAAGGAGTACCATTCAAATGAGAAATAGAAATTTTCAAAAATTGAAATAAGACGAGTTCAGGTAAAAACATGTTCCCAGTAAGGTTAATTAACATATTATTCTTAGAAACTGTGAATAATCCGTTCCTGAGGTTGCCTGGCAGGACAAAGGTCAGAGAATTCTAGATTAATTAAAAACACTATGCATAAAGACAATCATACCCATAGTTACTTCTAAATGCCAAAAACTTAATTCCATGCAATTAAAACACCCATGAACACAGTGAGATCATGTTGAGAATTCTCTCACATTACCTCTTTTCAAGGTCTGCATTTTAATGGCTGAGGATCTTGGTGACATTTTAGATGTGTAATGTGTTTTCTATTTCCCCTCAAATTTCTGAAAAGATTGGAAACTTCTCCATTAGGCGAATGATGTAGTTTTACTGCCTTTCCATCCAAATAAAAGAAAGTTTTTAATAAGAACATTATGATGAAGCAGTGATGAAATTGTACCTTAGCTGAAGGAAACATGAAGCAATTCTGTCAAGATTGTATGATGAGTAAGCAGCAGCCATTCAATTTGTCCAAGTGAAAACCTCTGTCTCTAAGTTATTCACTCTACATGTCCATTATGGTCAACAGAGAAAAAGACTTATTTCCAATAAGCAGTCAAATTCATTTTATATTAGATATATAAAATAAATAAATAGCACTCTTTCAACTGATTGCAAAGGAGCCTAAATGTAAATGAATCACGTGCAATTCTTGACTCCCACTTTACAGCCATTAAACTGGATCTGAAAAGATTTTGGAATAATAGTTTCAAAGGGAATTTCACATGATAATTATGCTTTTATTGCAAACTTGAAAATGTAATTTTTTTCTTCTCAAAAATCAACTGAGTTTTACTAACATAGATTCAGAATAATAATTTATAAAAATATTTAATATCTAAATAAACCCAAACAACTTTGAAACCTGCTCTTGGCTTATTTTAAAATTAAATTTGATATTTTCATATTATTTCATGCATCTCAGTAAGAGCAGTGAAAAGCATTAAACAATAGAGTTTCAAAAATAAGAAGATTTAAGAAGATATCAGGCAGTTTAATAAAACATAGCTAAAAGACAAAATAGTTGAATATGTCTTTGTCTTAGAAGAAAATGCATTTTGCAATAGAAAGCATTTTGAGGAACACTTTTTTAACCAATTCCAAAGGAGATAACCCTGTAGTGTCTTCTTTAGTTTTAACCATATCCTGATTCTTGTAGTTAATCTTGGAAACTGACACATATATTTTGAAAAGGAAAATCAGCTGCTGTATATGAAGACAATCTTATTATGTAGGTCACTGGATGATTCACAGTAAATTACTTATCAAGGGAATACCATCTCATACTGATTTGTTTCAGAGCAAATAACCTATTTAATTTTGAATAGATTTATTTAAAAAATTGTATAAATAGTCTTGTTCTCTGGATTGCTCCTGTTTATGATGACACTTTTGTATGACATTGAACTTTTAGCAGGGGAAGAAGTATCAATATTTTGAAGCCCCACCAGGAATGGCACTCTTAAGAATCATGAAGGCCAGGAGACAATCTATGAAGACTGGGGAGTCAACAATAATATAGACACAGTTCTTTTCCCAGATAAAATTATGCACAGCATTCACAAAGGGAAAGTAAGACCTGTCTCAAAGGTCTCAAAGCTGATGCATTTAAGAAAAAATCATTGATCGTTTAAAGTTAGGAGTTCGTGGAAGATATAGAATACTAAGAAGAGCAATTCTAAATCTGTGTTTTTCAACATTTATCTGACATCCACCTTTACATTTGCTTAGGAATGCTGTACAATTTTAAAGAACACTTCTATTTCCAGGCAATACATTCTAGTATTTCTGTGCTACTCTTTTAGTTTCCTCAAACTGCATAAATGATTTTAATCATAATTACAGTCTGGTTCTTGTTAACCAGCCCCATGAACTCCATGAAGAGCCCAGCCTCTTAAATATCTGCTTGCAAAAGCGTCCCACAATCAAAAATCAAAACAGTGTTAGGACAAATCATTCTGCAGCTTAATGCAGACTACAGATGTTTTCAGAGAAGACAAATCAATCTTTGATGAGATAGTTTTTCCTTCCCCTACATAATTATTTTACTACTCATTCCTTTTCTCCAGGCTCTGAGGAAAAAACATTCCAGAATTTCTGAGGTTGCTAAGACTGGACACACTGTACTTCCTGTAAAAAATAATTTTCTTTCATGGCTGCAAGACTGAAGTGGAAGTTCAGCCTATTTTTTTTAATCCTAACCTACCAGACAATTCTGCTGTCACCGTACACCCTCTCCAAGCCTTTTAACTAGAAAAAAAAATCAAAGCAATAAAAAGGGTGCTACAGCCTTTCATCCCACATCCTTCTCACTCCTACTTGCATTATTCTCTTGTGAGATAGCTGCACAACTTGTTCAAGGCTTTCTAGTTCCAGACTGATGCAAGCCTGTAAATGCTTGCAGTTGTTAAGTTCTGCTTTCACAGAATCATGAGAACATAAATAATTCAGTCCAGAAGGAATTTAAAATGTCTCTAATCCAAACTCCTGCTCAGATTAGGGTCAGCTTTTCAGTAAGACCACATTGCTCAGGGCTTGATAAAGTCTTTGAAAACCTGCAAGGATGAGTGTACACATGGCTTGACAAAAGTTTTTTTTCTTTATCTCTAGCACAAATGAACCTCTTGCATCTCAGTTTATCCTATTGTTTTTCACCCTTCATTCTGCACTACTGCCATGGTTTTACCCCAGCCAGCAACCAAGTACCCCCTTGAGACTGGGGAGAGAATCAGAATAGTAAAAACTAAAAACTCATGGATTGAGATAAAGACAATCCAATAGGGAAAGCAAAACATGCATGCAAGCAAAGCAAAACAAGGAGTTAATTCACAGTTTCCCATGGACAGGCAGGTATTCAGGAAAGCAGAGCCCCATCATGTGTAATGGTGATTTTGGAACAATGGTGACAAATGCCATCATTCCAAAAGCCCTCTCCTTTTTCCTTCTTTCCCCCAGCTTTATATACTGAGTGCTCTGCCATATGATACAGAATATTCCTTCGGTCAGTTTGAGTCACTTGTCTCAGCTGTGTCTACTCCCAGCTCCCTATGCATCTCCTGCCTTCTTGCCAGTGTAACAAAAAGCAGAAAAGACTTTGGCTCTATGCAAGCCCTGTTTAGCAATAATAAAAAACCTCTCTACTGTCATCACTGTGTTCAAAATAAATCCAAAACACAGTCCCATACCAGCCACTCTGAAGAATATAACTGTACCCCATCCAAAACCAGCACAGGAACTCTTCGGGTTTTTCACCCTGCAAGTACCCAGGAGCTGTTTTTAGGGTCTCCTGCAACTGTCTCTTCTGCAGGCTAAACCAGTCCCAGTTCCTTGGCCACTATTCAAAGGGCAAGTTCTTCAGTCTTCACTGATCTGGTGGCTATACCAAACACTTACCTGAATTTATCAGTATCTTTCTTGTTTTGTAAGGAGCAGGGACAACAAAACTAGATGCAGGATCTAGAAATATAAAAGGATCACACTCTTGACCTGAAATCAATGGTATTCCTAATGAAGTCCAGGATGCTGTCAACTTTCTTTGACACAAGGCTCAAAGACAACTTGCTGTCTACTAGGACAAACAGTCTTTTTTGCAAAGCTGCTTTAAACCCCGTTGTACTTCAGCATAAATGACTACATGGGGTCATTCCTGCCCAGGAAGGACCCTACATTCCCCTTTGTTGAATTTCCTGATGTTCCTGTTGGTCTATCTCTCTAGGCTATCAAAGGTCTGCTGTATTGCAGTATATCTAATTTGCTGTACTGATCAATCATTCCAGTGTTTTATCACTGCAAAGCTCCTGAGGGTACCTTCTACCTCATCATCCAGCTTAGTAACAAGGATGTTAAAGATTAATGACCCTTGTACACCACTAGTAACTGGCCTCCAGTTGGACTTGGTTGCTCTGATCACAGTCCTCTGAGACAGCTATTTAGACAGTTTTCAATACACCTCACTGTGGCAGTGTTTTGATTCATATTCAGTAAATTCATGCTGTCAGAATTGTCCTCATCTCCTTTGTGTGTCCAGAAGAATTTCCTGAAAGAGCTTGCTTCATGATTTTCCCAGGCACTGAACTATGACTGATGAGCCAGTAGTTTCCCAAATGGCCTTCAGGCCTTTTTTGAAAGTGTGTGCAACACTTTCCTTTCTCCATTCATGCAGTCCCCAGTCTTCTTGAATTTTCAAAATGATAGAGAATGGTCTCACAAAGACATTACCCACCTCTCTCAGCATTTGTAAGTGGCGGCCTGTCACTTCCCAAAGACATGTAGCCGTCCAATTCTCTCAAGCAGTTCCTGTGTCAATCAACCTCCACTGCTGGTACTTGTCTTCTACCTTCAAAAATTCCTTTGTATGTGGAGGACTGGCACATTTTGTTGGTGATGATGAAGACAAAGATACAAATAATTTCAGCTATAACTGTGTCTACTGTCACAAAATCCCTCACCCCATTCAGCAAAAAGTCCACATTTTCCTTGTTTCTTTTTCACTACAAACTCAGCTCTTCATCTTGCCCTTCATATTCCTTACAAATCTCAGCTCCAGCTGAGATATTTTTCCTAGCATCATCCTACAATTTTCAACTGCTGTCAGATTGTCTGGGGAGTATATTTCAAAATTCCTCCTTTGAACCTCCTTTGAACTCCTTCCATCTTCCCTTTTGCTTCAAAGCTGTCATGAACTTCCTGCTTAGTCTCTGCTGATATATTGTTTGCCAAGTATTGTGATGGATATTTCTTGCACTTGGAAGATTCTGTCCTTAAAGACCTGACACTTCTCTTGAACTCCCTTGCCCTTCAGAGCAAGCCTCTAGGAACCCACCTGTAAATTTTCCTGAATAAACTAAAATCTCTTCATCTGGAGTCCAGGGTCTTTGCTATGCTTCTTCCTTGCTCCTGTGAGAAGATCAAACTCCACTGTTTCATGAAAATTGCAGAAAAGGTTGCCACTGTCTGTCAGATCCCCAACCAGTTCTTCCTTGTTAGTAAAGCAGATCCAGCTGTGTATCCTCTCACTTGTTCCATTTGGAAACTGAAGCAAATCTCACTGTTTCCATCCTCCCATACTCCCTTCATAAATTCAGCAGCTATCAGAGAGTTAATTGTCCTCCATAAGATCCTAGGTGTGTGGCATAGAGAATTCCTTGAGATATTTAATAATATTTTTCTGCTTTCTCATGCTGATGTTGTGGTCTGGAACAAACTCCTACCACAAAATCACTCATACTGCCCCTCCTCTGACACTGACCCACAAGCTCTCAACCTGAAGGTCATACATCCCACAGTGGAGCTACCTAGATCTGAGCTGCTCTTTCACATAGAGGGTAATCTCATCATCATCTTTCTTAATATCTATCTTAAAGAGCCTTGATCCTTCCATCACAGAACTTGAATCATGTATTCCACCTAAATTATTCTATTCTTTTGACTATACATAGCATCAGGGTTCTCCTGGTCTTTTTTCTAGTCTGAAAACATTTCTGTGTGTTATGATCATTTGACACTGGCTGAACACAAGGTTCCCATCAAAGCTGCTCTGTCACTCACCTCTTTAGCTAGGCAGGAGAGAGAATAATGCAACAAAAGGCTTGTGCATCAAGATAAGCACTGGAAGAGATAATTCACCAGTTACTGTTATCAGCAAAAGAGATTCACCTTGAGAAAATTTATTTTATTAGAAATCAAATCAGAATACAGTCATGAGCCACAAATATTTTTAGAACACCTTCCTCATACTCCTTCCTCCGTCCTGGTCTCCCATTCTGTCCTGATTACCTCCTCCCTCTGAGCAGTGCATGGGAAGAGGGAATGGGGGTTACAGTCAGTAGATCACACATTGTCTCTGCTGCTTCTTCTTCACACTCTTCCATGCTTCACCATGAAGTCTTCCACATGTGACAGTCCTCAATGAAATTCTCCATTGTAAGTCCTTTCTATGGGTTGTAATCCTTCAGGAATGGACTCCTCCAGTACGGGTCCTCCACAGGGTCCCAGGTCCTTCCAGGAGCCTGTTCCAGCATGGGCTCCTCTCTCAAGGAGTCCTGAATGCTTCAGCACAGCCTCTCCGTGGACTTACTGCCTCCTTCAGGCACATCCACCTGCTGTGTTGTGGGGTCTTCTGTGGGCTGCATGTGGATATCTGTTCCACCATGGACCTCCAGGGTCTGCAGGACATCTTGCCTCACTGGGGTCTTCACCCTTGGCTGCAGAGTAACCTCTGCTCCTGCAGCTGGAGCAGCTCCTGCCCCTCCATCTTCTCTGACTTTGGGGTTTGCAGATTCTCTCTTCTCCCAGCTGCTGTTTTGCAGCATTTTTCCTGCTTCTTAAATCAAAAGTTATCAAAAAGTCACTGTGCCCATTGCCAATGGGCTCAGCTTTGTCCAGCAGCAGGTCTGTTTCCATTATCCCTGTGGTCTTCCTGATACAGAAAGCTTGCCATGCAAGCCCAGTATATATGTTCACTTGAAGAAGCCCTCATTCTGATGTTTTTCCATTTCTGAAGTCATTCTTTTTCTTTCAACCTTGCACTCTCTGTTCTCTACCTGTCCTCCGCTGATGCTGGAGTGAGTTTGCATGTTGTTAGAGATAATTAAATTACTATGTGTATTATTTTAATGCAGGAAATATTTCCTCTTCCAAGAAAAAACAAAGAATTGTAATAAATATGTTTTTGGGTTTTTTCCTTAATATTTTACGGGAAGAAGTCTATGTCTATAGCCCACAAAGCTAGACTTGTTCCAGTCTACAGCTGTCAAGTCACATTGTGCTGATTTGGGTGGGTTATTTGTTAATTTCCAGCTGCTAAACTTACATTAAAAGATAACTTCGATACTTTAAGCACTTAATTTTTCGTGTGAAAAAATCACTGTTTTGGTCCAGTGATGTTATGCTTTAATGAATCATGATCCATACTGTTAAAAACTGAGATGTCATACTGCAGTAGTATAGTTCCATAAGAAAGAATACTTATTAATGAGGACATATTAGGACCATAATATAAAAACGTAAATGAAAGTGTGTAGTCAGAATTAAATTATACCTCAAAATTCAGCTGCTAGCTTCCACTTCCCAAATACATACTTTTCTTTTTTTCCTCCAGAAATTGAAACTCAATTTGTTTCAATTCCAGAAAGTTTTAAAAGCAAACTTATTTTGATTACTTTATCTCAGATTGGCAATTAGTAGCTGAAAAAAGAGTGGGAGTTTTCCATTACTAACAAAATCAGCTTCTGGCTTCCTGCAGGCAAATACAAGAACTAAATAGAAAAAAACAAAACAAAACAAAACAAAACAAAACAAAAACAAAAAAAAACCCAAAAAAAAACAAAAACAAAAAACAAAACAAAAAAAAAAAAAAAAAAAAAAAAAAACAAAAAAAAAAAAAAAAACCAAAAAACAAACCCTAAGTGTTACAGAATAACAGATATATTTGATTTCCAAAGTCCTGATTCATCAAGCCAGAGAAATAACATCATGTATAAGGTCAGAAACACAAATTGTGAATAAAGAAAAAGTGAAGACAGAATAAAGGTTGGGGAGGATCTCGTATCCTCTCTCCACTTGCCATAATGTACTGACATAAGGGATAAGGCAACAAGTTCCGGCCTGGCACATCAGTCATGTCTCTTCTGTGCCTACCTCACTTTCCAAAGTGTTCTTGCCTAATTATAGACTCACTGGTTTGGGTTAAAAGGGACCTTAAACATCATTTGTGTACCACCCACCCTGCTCTAGGAAGGACCCCCCTAGGTGTATTAGATCAAGTTTCTCAAAGCACCATTCAACTGGCCTTGAACACTTCTAGGGATGGGTCATCCACAGCTTCAGGCAACAGGATGACCATGTAGTGCCTTGCACTTTCTGAGGTTTGTCCAGGCCGACCTTTCAAGCTTGTAAAAATCCCTCTGGAGGGCATGCTTTCCATCCAGTATGTTGACTGCACCACACATCTTGGTGACATTAGCAAACATGCTGAGGGTGCTTTCAGTACTGTTGTCCATGTCACCAACAAAGATATTAAATAGTGCTATTCCCAATACTGACCCCTGAGAAAAACCACCATCAGTAGTCTCCACTTGGAAATCAAGCCATTGACTGTAGCTTTTGCACGCAACCATGCAGCCAAAGCCTTATCCACTGAAAGTTCCATATGTCACATCCACGTCTCTCCAATTTAGAGACGAGGATGTCGTGCAGGTCAGCATAGGTAGGAGGTTCTGCAAGTGGAACCACCTTAGATGTGTTACCAAGGTTAAGTCATCCTGTGTCCTGAGAGCCAAAACCACTCCCATGAAGGAAAAAAAAGACATGGTATTGTCATAGGAGATTCTCTTCTGAGGGGAACACAAGGTCCAATATGCAGACCAGATGAACTAGTGCCAGATCATGCACTTGGGTCAAATAACCTCCTGAAGCACTTGAGGTTAGTGGAAAAGTAGCTGGAAAGCTGCCCAACAGAAAGAGACCTGGGGGTGCTTATTGACAACCAGCTAAGTAAGAGCCAGCAGTGTGCCCATGTGGTCAAGAAGGCCGGTGGCATTCTCGCTTGTATCAAAAATATTGTGGCCAGTAGAACTAGAACTAGAGCAGGGATTGTCCCTTTGTATTCTGCACTGCTGAGGCTGTATTCTGAATTCTCTGCTCAGTTTTGGGCCCCTCACTACAAGAAAGACTTTGAGTTGTTGGAGTATGTCAAGACAAAGGCAGTGGAGCTGGTTAAGGGTCTGGAGCACAAGTCCTGGAAGGAGCGCATGAGGAAGTGAAGACTGTTTAGCCTGAAGAAAAAGAGGCTTGAGGGGAACTTATTTCTCCTTAAAAATACCTGAAAGAAGGTAGAGTGAAGGTCGGTCTCTTGTCACAAGCAACAAACAAGCAGGATGAGAGGATGTGGTCTCAGGTTATCCCAAGGAAGGTTTAGATTGGATATTAAAGCAGGTTATTTGCAGAAAGGGCTGTCAAGCACTGGAACAGGCTGCCCAGGGAAGTGTTTGGATCCACATCCCTGGAGGTGTTTAAATTGTGTAGATGTGGCACTTGGGGACATGGTTTAGTGGGGATGTGTCAATGTCACGTTAATGGTTGTGCTTGATGATCTTGGGTGACTTTGTCAACCAGAAGGATTTACCATTCTATGGTTCTATGATTCTAGGGGTAAATCACAAAGGGGTAAACCATGAAGACCAAATATTTACCTTACATATATGATGTAGAACAATGATGTTAATAAAATAAATTTCTTTGGATTAGAATGAATTTGCTAGGATTAATTGTACAAAGAGACAAAGCCACAAGGACCTCATTATTATAGCAATAGCATATGTGCTAATAATTGCTTCAGAATCATATTACTCCATTTAGTCATTCCATATTGTGTAAGATTAGTCTAAATTGTTTGACAGTAAAATATCCTGGTGCACAACATAATTGTAATACATTAATGGATTTTAAAATGATAGTAATTTGATAAACATTATTTCAGATAAATTGCTGTAGTGTCTAAATGAGCTTTTTTGTTAGAAATCTCTAGAATTTTTGTTTCTCCTACCATGTACTTTTCATTTATTTTATTTTATTTTTAATTTAAAGTACGGAATCTCTAATGGCTAGAAATGAAGAAAGCAATAGGCATATAAAATTCACTGTATTAATTAAAATTAAATGAATGGAAATGATTAATGAATATTAATAAATATCTAAGAGATTGCTTTCAAAACATAGATTATAATTTCTGAAAGATGGTGAGTTATATTTGACACTAGAGAAAAATCTGGTTGGTTGTAATGGAGTGGTCTCTCAAACAGGAAATAACTTATGAAAACCAGGGGACTGTGGGGGAAATGTGTCAGAAAAAGAAAAGGGGACAGATGTAAATACAAGCAATGATACCATTACAAATTTTATCTGCTCAAGACTTCAGAGTAGGTCAATATTACTGTTTTAGTTTTATCAAGAGTGCACTTCTGAAGTAAATTTCCCAGTTGGCACCAGCTACATGTCTTTCTTGTGCTGTGGCTTACATTATGTTTTCTTACTATGTACTTGAAATTTCTTCAAGATTTCACTATTCTGAGAAGTGCACCTTTGTAGGGGATCTGTGAACTTTACCATTACTGTGAATACACTCACTACAAGCACTCCTGAGAAAATGGTTGTGAACACATATAATGTACAAGTTAGATTTCTAGTGTTCTTCTCTGTAGTTCACCCAGTGAAGCACACTGTTTGCTAATGTAATCATTGCCTAAACTGTAAAACAATTTTGACACTGAATTAGGGAGACTATCTCAAACAAGCATTTACTAAAGCATTTCATCAGACTTTATAGATGCATGCATCCTCTAATGGACTGTTATCCCAAAGGGCTGTAATCAGCAACACAAGGTCCGGTTGGAGGCCAGTCACTAGTGGTGTCCCCCAACGTTGAAGTATTCTTTAAGCTATTCATCAGTGACTTGGGTGAAGGAACAGAGTCCTCCTCAGCAAGTTCACTGATGACGCAAAGTTGGGATGAGTGGATGTTACCCCAGGGGCCTGTGCAGCCCTTCAGAAGAACCTGGACAAGTTGGAGAGATGAGCAGAGAAGAACCGTCTGAAATTCAACAAAAGTAAATACAGAGTCCTTCACCTGGGAAAGAATAACCCCATGCAACAGCACAGGCTGGGAGCTGACCTGGAAAGCAGCTCTGCAGAGAAGGACCTAGGGATCCTGGTGGATAACAAGCTGTCCATGACCCAGCGGTGAACACTTATGTCCAAGAAGGCCAAGGGTATCCTGGGGTGCATTAGAAAGAACATTGTTAGCAGGTCAAGGGAGGTGACCCTGAATCTCCACTCAGCCCTGGTGAGGCCACATCTGTAATGCTGTCTCCGGCTTTGGGCTCCTCAATACAAGAGAGACATGGAACTCCTGGAGGAGGTCCAGCAGAGAGAAAAAAAGGTGATTAAGGGATATTGAAGACAAATGAGATTTCAACAATGAGACCTAGTTGAGACCAAATTATCAGTCTCTGCTCATTAATGAGTACAGCTTTTTGAGCCTGACAAAACCTCTTTCAAATAAACAAGTTATTTGTGTTAAAAAACTTAGAAAATATTCTGAATGAATCCAAGAAAACAACCTCTGCTCTGACTTTTTTCTTCAAAAACCTTAAGACAGTGCTGACCTCCTTCCATCTCCATCCCATTCTTATCAAAGAAGTCTAGTGTCGCTGACCTTAGAATACATAAGAGACTGGGAAGAGTGGAAGAGTGAGAGAACAAAAGAAGAAAGAAAGAAACAGGAAGAAAGAAAATGTGTGCATATCAATTCTATTACTTTGGAACAAGCTCTATTAGTTGCATAATTTGGAGTAAATTTAACCTATTGTGAGTAAATTGATGCAACTTTGCAAGGTTATCAGTTAGTTCTTGGCTCCACATATAAAGCATGTTTCTTTAGCACACATAAAGTGAACATGATATTTGGTCTTGTGCCTTGCCTTTGAGGCTTTGTTGAAATTTAGATGCAATGAAATGTCCATCCTAAATTAGTCCTCAGGGCGGCATTTTAAGCTGATGATTCCATTTGTCCTAAAAGAATTAAGATGAGCTGTCCTAAATAAGCTCTTCTTATTCTTCCACAGTCATTTATGTGACAAGATCATGTTAAATTCCTGTAGTTTTGCTGGCTTGAACTAAATAAGAAGACTCTCATTTGCAGTATCAAAACTACTTCCCTTTCAATATATAAATCGGAATATCCACATTATTTTGGTTCATTTGCTACTAGCCCAGAAAAATAATAGGTTTATCATTAGATGTAAATCATGGTAGTCTCTAAAATTTCTGGACTGTAAAAGATCTGGAATGAGAATACAGGATTAAGAAAGGATGCTCTCTGTTACTTGTCTGTGGCACTTTATAGCATTTACCTTAATTAATCATAAATGATATAAGCTGAAAGTATACCTTTTCAGTGATAGTTTTTGTTGATATCTCTTTAGAATGCTAAAGCACTGATTCTTCTGTAAGATGAGACAGTGCCAAGGAAAAACAGTCTGAACCTTGGTGTAATTTAACTGCTGCATTGGATCACAAATTTTGTGATGGTCCTCCTCCCCACCGTGCGCAAAAAGATGCACATTTTAAGGAAATATATTCTAAGGGATGAGTTATTGTTTTGTAAATATTGGAGACGGCAACTTTAGAGTGTTGTTGCAATGCAAAAATTAGTGGAACCACTTCTTTAATTTGAATGAATATAAGTATATGTGCATTTATTTTTTTAAAAAATAATGTTGTGATTTATGATTTTAAAGTAATTTTGATCTAGGGGGCATTTAGCAATTGTGAATGCAAACATCCAGACATTGCTGAAAGTCTGTATTCTAATACAAACCAAATTCCACCACGGACTAGGAAACTGACACTTTGTCTCATTGTTGGATCAACCTGGTTCAACCTGGAGCACCTTCAGTAGTGATGACATTTGTTAATTGAAACTGGAGTGCAGATGTTTCCAAAATGTGAGATTGTGTTCTCAGTTGTCTCATACTGCGCCCCAGTATCTTTACCTTGTTCTTTCTCTCCCCCAGTTGACCTCTCTTCAATTGAATTACATGATACCAGGAGATTTTTTTGATAGTTATGATGCCTGGCCAAAGAAAAGGACCATGACAAATCTTTTAAATGGCATTCTCTTTTGGATATTTGGAGAAAAAGAAATAGCAATCAAACTGGCCTAATGCATTCCCAACAAGCACATGACCATGCTGGATGAGCCAGCACAAGAACCTAGATGTTACATGCAGCTTCTGATCCTTTTCTAATTTTATCAGTTATTCTTCTTACGTCTCCCTTTTCAGTTTTCTGCTCTTTGATAAGAAGCAAAATTGGACAATGTGATTCAGAAAATGCTACATCCTTGTGCTTATGTTGACATTCTGAAGAGACTTTGTAAACAACCTATAAAACCTAAAATTTCCCACCAGATTAGGAAGGTAAATCATTACTTTTGTGCTTCGTGGAAAAGCTGTGGAAGCTGCAGATTCACAATACTGTTCTTGCAAAAAACCCAATCCATAATGTCAGAATGGCAAAGCTGTTTTAAACACAGAACTAAAAAAGAATTTGGTATGTTTTCTGTTAGTTTTTAGACAAGTTTTAACTCTTTAAAAACTGGATGTTTGCTTAAGAAAATTAATCCTACCAGTTCTTTCTGTAGTCATCATTTACTAATTTTGCTCTCCAGCTTTTGGAATGAGCAAAATTTGATTTATTAAAATACCCTTAGGGAATTACAACAGAAATCTGATGAAAAACTTTGGCTTGATCATTTTTTTCACCTCTATACATGGAACACAAACTTCTGTTACAGTAGTATGAATTTCTTTCATGAGCTGGAATGTTAGGGCCCTAATTGTCAGGCCCGAATTCTGCTCATGAAGTTCTGTAAACTGTTGGATTTGTGTCAGGCTCATTTTGGCTAGTAAATGGAAGCATGGATTATTGCAGGCTAAATCCTGGAGTCTAAGCGGTTCAAAATTTCCTTTGACTTCCTTGCTGAGGACAAAGCTCATTACAAATTTCATCATGAATAATTAAATGCTGATTCATCAGTACCATTTAACTGAAACGTGTTTGGTTCCTTTTAGAGTTGAAGAGATTAATATTTCTTGTTGATAACTGAAGGAGTTTCTTTCTTCGTGTGTTTTCGCTTGAGTTGTTCTTCCCATTCCAACTTTTCTTTGCAAGTTTTACTGCAGGAAAATAGTTGTAGAAAGCAAAGCTCTATTCATATTTTATTTTAATTAAATAAATATAAATAAAATTATTCCAAATATTCACTGGCTTTATTTATCTCAATTCCTTCATACACCACTGATAAGGTGTCCTCTTTGACAACCATAAATTAAGCAACTTGGCTGTTCCTCTCACTATCTTTGCATCTTTTTGGAGCAACAACTGTTCCTTCCCACCAACCATCCTGAAGCTGGAAAAACAAATTATTTTCCCCCCTGCTGACGTTGAATATGACAAACTTCAGTGGATTTCTTATTATGTACTCAAGCTCAAGCAGTTTTCTTTTATTTTCAATTTTTTAGGACCTGTTTCTGTATTGCACATGCACCTTCCCATATAAGAATTCAAATCACTTATGTCCAATAGCATTTGACGCCTGGGTCCCACTATGCCTCCTGTGGTTCAGCACAAAATTGGGTTTTTTTCATCAAAATAGAATGAGAGCATGAGCTCTTTCTTTTTAGTAGCCTAAATACTAAAAAAAAAAAAAAAGATTGCAGAGCTGGAGGAGATTTTATTTTGAGCTAGTATGTGTCAAAATGAACTTTCATGGTCTACTGATTCAAGAAAATCAAAATGTCATCGAAGGGAAGTGATATTTCAGTGTATGCAACCCATCACTTTATTTTAATGTATCTACCTCTGCATTTGACTCTGCATAGACTGAACATTCAAGTGTTTGGCTTTATGCAGAAAAAAACCAAAATGTAGTTACATGAAAACGACTGGAAAATGACAAAAATTTTAAAAATTAATGAGAAAATAAACATGTAATTCTAATGGAAGTCTCTTTTACAAAGAAGTGTTAAATATTACTGGAACTACTTTTTCAATTGCACCACTTATGCTTATTAAGACAATATACTGCTGCTTAAGGATTTTCCCTTATGATTAATGAGTTCTTTTAAATAGTTTCAAAATCCCAAACATTTAAGACGTGGAGCATAGTATTCAACTTTATATAACCTCCTTTTGCAGATAATATTAGTTAATAAGTCAGATTTTTACAGTTTTTATACAATAAAAGAAGATGGTTTTATGCTATTAATATTCCAATTCCTGTGAATTTTACTTTCATTTACATACTGAAGCTTTTGCTATAATAAAATTAAATTTTATTGGTGGGGTGGCTGACTGCATTATTATAAGCATGTCTGTAAAGAAAATAAACATGTATGCAGAGAATGTGAATAGACAAAAACAGGGAGAGAAAGAGAAATACATGAAATCAAATAATAATTTATTTTGAATGTCTCATTAGTAATTGAAAGTTAAAAAAGAAAAAGCAAACCAAAAGAAAACCCAAACAGCAAACCAACCAACCAACCAACCAATTGCAATCCATTAGTTAAAGAGCTTGACTTTAAAATAATTAAGATATTCCTTATGGATTCAGTGAAAGCTATATCTGATTAAGGAAGGATGCCCTTTTAGTTTAACTGAGTACTTTTAAGGGCTTAATTTGTCTGTTTTTCTTTTCTTTTTTCTTTTTTTTTTTTTTTTTTTTTTTTTCTTTTTTTTTCTTTTGGTGAGTTTTATTTGTGTTTGGTGCTTTTTTTTTCTGGCCTAGTTTCTTAGTTAAGTACATAACAAGGATACAGGGACGTAAATGTAAACATGCAAATTGGAAAATACTGACATATTTTCTTACATTTATTTAATTATTTTCTGTGGGTTTTGATCTATTAAATTATTCATGTGCTTAAATGTTTTGAATATTTGATAAATTTATGGACCTTACCCTATCAATTTTTTCCATAAAAAATATGCTAAATTGAAAAGCTTGTCAGGGATTTGTTATCTTCTAGTACATAAGATGTTATTCTAATTTATTTTATTTTATGCAACTTTCTGTAAGTTCTTCCATAGTTATATATGGAAGCTGCAACTTGACTAAAGCTTCTCTTTCTCACTTCCCTATCTTATCTTGTCACTAGTCTATCTAGATAGCCTTTTTTTTGTATGTGTCTCCAGCACTAGGTGCAATTTGGCGGATTTATAAGAATGAATATTGAATCTCTTGTCAATTATTTCAGGAATTCTAAAAGACCACAGCTTCATAAATTGTTTGGAGCATATCTTTATACATCTGCAAATGCACAGAGACACAACCCACTGCTAAGAGATGATGATCTTAGGAGCAGGTAACATAACAGATCACATCTTCTGAAAATATATTTTACCTTTTCTCCTTACTTGGAAGTCTTATAACAGCCACTGCTTCACAGAAGGACAGCAAGCCACCTTTATGAAAAACATGTTCACATTCTAGATTAAGTAATTGCATGTAAAAAGTAAAAGAAATAAATCTGAGATTTTTAGTGATTAAAAATATTATATTGATTTCTTCCTAAAATTCAATAGTTCTATTTTTTTCAAAATGACACAGAAAAAAGAGTAATTTGAAACTTTAAAATTGTCTTATCCAATGTCTAGTAATAATGCATTCACTTTTTGAAGGATAACCATATTGGATGTCATAAAGATTATTTATATTTAATCAAAAAAAGTTAAAATTATCTAGTTTTTTTAAATTATTACATTTATATGAAGATATTTGATTTTCAGCAGAATTCTATTTCTCTCCCTTTATTTGTATAGTTAGACATATTTATATACATAAAGGCATAAAAATATTTTAAAATGTTAAGGCAAAATCAAAGCATTGTTTAGGTGGAGATGATTAAGACATTTGACCCAAATCCAATTAATAATTAAATTAAAATCTAAGAAAATAGATGTAACTATTTGCTGTGTCTGTACCATTGTAACTAAAGATACAATAAACATCCAAAAGGAAGAAGAAAAAAATTACAAACCCCCACTTTTTAAAAAAAACTTTTTTATATATTATATATAGTAGTAGTTTGAACATGGATCAAGATTCATTAATTAATCCTTTTGGGAATATTCCCATCTAGACTGCCTGATGGAAGAGATTTTGTTTTGTAAGATTTCACATTTCTAGGTGTCTGAGTTTATAGTACAGAAGAGATCAGACTAATTTGTATCTGCTTACCAAAATGTACTTGTAGGGTATTAATTTGTTCATTGGGAATGAAATTATTTTCCCTGTGTTGCATGACAGTCCTGTCTAGTTGTGCAGAATGTATCCTAAATAATGGCAGTGTGGACAATTTTTTCTCCTGTATTCAATCGTTTTCAGAATAAGGTGAAAGCTTATCTTCCACTGAGGAAGTGTGTTTGGAACCAGTGCACATCTTCTGGAAAGTGATAGCTTTCCAGATCACCTTGGAATTAGAAACTGAGATTGTGAGAATTGAGTTGGCAGTAAAGCAACGTCAACAGTTTTGGTAGCGGCGTAAGGGTAAGGGTCTTGTTAGACAAGCCTGCTAAACAAAAGGTCGAGAATTTATCCCTGTTTCTTGATCAAGCAGTTTAATGTGGTAACATTGCTTAGTGCCAGATCAGTTTTAAGTTTTTTTTTGGAAATAAGCCACTTCATATGTTCCAAAACAGGGTCAGAGAGAAAGCTAATAAATAAGTAGGATGAACAACTTGTTTTTTGCTAACGTTTTTCTATATTTTATTTTTCCCCTACTGTTTCAGACATAAACAGTTTTAAAGATATTCATTTGAAACAGAAGGGAGCAGATGATGTTGGTATTTTTTACAAAAAAAAAAAAAAAAAAAAAAAAACCTAAAAAAAAAAACNAACCCAAAAAAAACCTAAACAAACAAACAAAAAAAACCCACTAAAAACCAAAAACTACAAAATAACCCACCTCCAAACACAAACCAAACAGAAAAGAAAGTGCACACTGAAATAGGAATCCTTATTGTCATGGTAACCTTCGGTGGGGAACAATATTCTCAAGCTCTCAGAAGAGGGTGTGTGGCACCTGGGAATGAGGGCAGAAAACATGCTGTATGAGAAAGAGCAAGGTCCTCTAAAGGATAAAGACTTTTTTTTTTTTTCTTTTATATTGTATAATTAAATAGCCCTGTCCTCTTAGTATTATCTTAGTAGGTAATAGCACACTCTTTGTTCTTCACTTTTTTTAAAACTTTTTTTGGTTATATGCCTGTGAGCCTATGTGTACACAAGTAGAGACCCACCTAATAGCAATGTAAAGATATATGCTTACCTTCAGTTATTGAGGGAGGTTAACAGTTCCTGAAGAAAACAAGGCACAAAACTAAGCACAAAAAGCCTCACTGAACACCAGATGGCATAAATGAAGGCAGATATTCTTTAAAGCTTTAACATCACTTGACAATTTTCAAACATTATTAAGAGAGTCAGTGGGAAACACCAGATAACATTGAATATTTTCATCACTACAAAAACAAAAAAGAAAATAAACATCTGGACAGATAAATTGACAAAGGATGGACTTATAAATAGATGACCCTATATCCAAGA
Organism: Peucedramus taeniatus; assembly: GCA_013400575.1. Taxonomy (NCBI): domain Eukaryota; kingdom Metazoa; phylum Chordata; class Aves; order Passeriformes; family Fringillidae; genus Peucedramus; species Peucedramus taeniatus. The sequence continues at coordinate 12,681 of WBNO01032391.1, read as the reverse complement.
GTATATTATTTATATTGAGCCTAACTTATTCATAACAAATTAGACTGAGACAGTTCTGACACCATATTAACTTGGAAAGAATGTGAAGGTCTACCACTCATGCAAAATTTGATGCTGTATACAAGAAGCAGGTTCTTACAGTCTATAAAAAAGTCAAAGAATCCAATAGTTTATAAAGGAATTTTTTCCATGGCTCAAGATTGAAGGCAAAAAGGTCTTGGGCTTTGTGCCAAGCCCTCCGACTCCCCTGCCTGGGGCTCAGCCCATCCAAAGCAACAAGAGAGATGTCCTGGTTTCCCACAAGGTGTTTTAAAGATTTAATTTCATTTTTCATTTTAATACTCTGATTCAATTGCTAATCAATTCAATTAACTTTTCCCAGTCTGTTATCCCTATGACAGTATGAGGATTGATGAGTGACCTCTTCCTGTCTTTATCTTGATTCATCAGCCTTTTTTAATGTTATCTCTGTCTGATTGAGGAGGGGGAGTGATAGAGTGGCTTTGCTGGGCATGTGGCATACCACCACATTCCAACCCATGACAGGATACTGAGAATGTGCATGTAACAGGAATTAACCGAAGTGTTAATTTTTAATGAGCATTTGGATATTCATAGCAAAAGAATTAAAATTTCCTGAAATTATTTGTTTTATTATATGAATTTTAGAAGTTATGTTATAGAAATTAACAAACAGGTATTGGTAATTGAGAAGTATGATAGGTATTTTTTCAAGTTTAAATTTAAATCAGAATCAGTGAATGGGCTAGTTCTTTCCTTATACTCCCATAATATTTCAAACACCAATATCATTTCGCAAACATTTAAGTGGGAAGTGCAATATTCTTAATAGTAGGACTTCAATTTTATAGTCTCTCGTTTCATTATCTGTGATGAAAGTAACTTCTATAAAAAGGTCATCGCTTTCCACTGTCCCTTTACTCCACTCGCAGCCCTTGAATTGAATTTCTTTTTTTTTCATGTTTTTTTTTTTTTTTTCATATGTGAAGTCTGGAATAATATCCATTTAGCAGTATCTTCTGATCATATTCCAGGAGTGAATAAAGCAGCAAGTTGTAGTTAAAAGACAGTGAGGAAATTGGATAAAAATGGATGACCATTTTATTAATAGAGGTTCAGATTCCTTTTATGCATTCACAGTAGAATGCAACTTGATGGTCTTTCTCTGCAATTTACACTATAATATGAAAAAAATTAATATGACAAAATATTAATACAACAAATACAAATGAAAATATAAAAGTAATGGTATTTTATGAGATCTCAGATATTTGGGAATTTGTGATAGTTATGATAAAAAATTGAAGGAAACAGTTCAGGAATCTTTCATTAAGTAATAAATATAATTTTTAGAATTCTAACTTAATTTGCCTATATCTCTATTCAAATATACACACACACACATGCATGTAACTGGATCGAAGTCAAGATTAGAACTGAATGCCTTTTGGTTTTAATTACTGAACTAGTGATTCAAAGAAGGATAACTTCACAGAAGACAGAGAATTTATGTTAAGGAGCTGCCAATTCCCAGTGAAATTCAGAACCCAGGGCTTTTTTCTTCCTAGTCTATTTACATCAAATCCAGTCCACCCTAGCACCGAGGAGGAAGTGACTGTTGATGGATCCTTTTCCAAGTCTGACAAGCAGCAAATTGGAGCCCACACTGCAGAGGCAGATACTCAAACACATGTGCATGTACACACACTGGGAACATCAATTTGGCTCATCACAGAGCACTGGGTTAACAGCACCCAAATAAGCACCAATTGCTCTCACACAAATATGAACACAGCAACACAGGGCTGTTTGTCTTTCCAGTGGATTAGGACTAAGGGTCACTGGTGGATGCACAGGTCCTGTCACCACAAACTATCTAAATTTAGCAGCTAATGACAGACAAAGATCCATGAAATATCTGGATGACATTATTTAAGTCCATACCCAGATCCCAGATCATTTATAAAGTCATTGGATCAAGGGCTAGTTTTTTTTCAGATGTGGGTCTCCTGTTCATTGTCTGGTCATTTGTTAGCAAATTACACATACATTGCTGGCTGTATCAGTCAGTATTTCCAGTTGCCAACACCTAAACCTCTCGTCACACATGCATATTATGACTAAAATCACACAAAACCCAACAGGATTTGCAACATGATTTAATAAGAAGATAGGACAGATTGCAGTGGTCAGGGGCAGGGTTCAAACAGAAAAATAGGTTTGCTTACAGTTCACCAGCCATTTTTACTCCCTCTTCTCTCTTTTCCCATGCTTGTTCTTTGCCTTGATCCTTTCCCTATCCTACCCTTGCTACCCCTTAATAATCATATGTCAAAACCTAATTTTTTTTTTCACTGGTCTCAGTTTTCCTATATATATTTTCTATATCCAGATTTGTTTTTTCCAATACTGTTACCAAGGCAATTTCAGTCCTCCATTATATGACCAATGGGATTACATGAGAGTCTCCTCCTCAAAAGCTGTGTGCCTCCCTGTATTGGGTCTGGCTGGGATGGAGCTCATTTTGCCTTAGTAGCCCTCACAGGGCTGAGCTTTGCATCGGTAACACCCCAGTGCTTTGGCTACTGCTGAGCAGGGCTGACACAGCATCAATGCTCTCTCCAAAATTCCTCCCCACCAAGGGGCTGGAGGAGGGCAAAATCCTGGGAGGGGACACAACCAGGCCAGCTGACCCAAATTAACCAAAGGCATTTTCCATACCTTATGATGTCAGCTCAGATATAAAAGCTAAGGGAAAGATGAGAGAGGGGAACTCGTTATTTATTTATAGTGTTTGCTTTCCTGAGAAAACACTACATATTCTGAAACTCTGCTTCCTGGGAAGTGGCTGGATGTTGCTTGCTGATGGGAAGCAGATTTTTTTTTTCTTATTTGTGCAGGCACAAACTTTTGTTTTTACTTTAGTAGACGGCTTTATCAAAACCTACAAATCGTTTTCCATCTTATTCTTTTTCCCCTGTCCAGCTGGGAAGGGGTAGTGATATAATTGAATTTCCATTCTGAATGTTTCACAAGGACAAAATTTTCAGTGGGTTTAGAAACTTCTTGATATATTTATGCAATATGTCCTGTACTTGGATTTTTTTCTCTCCAAAATCATAATCTTAAAGAAGAATATTGCAATTAAAATGTAATTACATTGCAATTTCAGACAGGTTACCTGGTGATTTTCAGTAATCATTCATTAGTAATTAGGGTTTTTTTTCTGCTTCATAATCTATTAATACCACCAGGGAGTTAGAATCATTTATACTAACCTTTCTTAGCCAAACATTATACAACCAGTCAAAGCAAATCACAGAAGCTTCACTTGAGGTAATGTAGTGTTAATAGATGCCTTTCATTCCTTCAAGTGTTCACATTTCTTGTTGTGCTATGATATCAAATACAAATAATAAAAAATTCCACAATGGCATGCTAATCAAAGATGAAAAACCACAGTTGTAGTGTGATGAAATTATATTTTTTTCTTATTGTGCTGTTGTTTCCCAGAAATTAATGAATTTCAGTGATCATTAGCAAAGAATGGATTTTTTCTTTTGTGTTGTTGGTGGTATTTTGTTTGGTTTGGGGTTTTTGTCAGTGTTCTTGGAGCTTTTTTATTATTTGAAGTGTTCCTCTTACATGCAAATACGTACAAACAAAAAAATAAAAAGGAACGTTCTAAGACTCTCTTTTCTCCTATATGCTGGCTGGAAGTAATATGTACATGAAACACATTTTTTCATTTCTGTACACTAATGGGATGGTTTCATAAACAAGAGTTTATCAATAATAGCTTTTATGCATTACTATAATAAGTTGCCTGTGGAAATATATTTTCACAGGGAACAGAAGAGTATCCAAGAAAAAAGAAAGGGCCAATGAAAAGTTTATATACTAAAAACGTAACAACAGAAATAAAATATCTTTATGTTTTCCATCAAGCATTTGAATCACAAAAGTCATCATCCACAGATCATTAATTAAAAAAAAAAGATTATTGAACTATACATCAATCAATCTTACCTTTCAAACAACATTTTCGTTACATTAAATTCATTCTAATTAGCTGAGACTTTATGGTGGCTTAATGAAATTAATACAAACTGAGTTTTGAGAATCATAAACACGCAACCCATTGTCAGAGATTCAAAACAAAACTGAGTTCATTAGAAACTCTCTACTTTTAGATATCTCAATGAGGCATATTAAAAAAACACCCACAAAACCAAACCCCAACTTTTCTTCCCCTGTGTATGGACAGTTTTTGTTTTCTAGTTTCAGAAACAGGAGAACACTTTTGATAGTCATGCTGAACATGACAGGAAAATTGCCAGCACTATTAGACCCTTAGTTATAGTATTTCTAAGACAAACAATTCCCTAAATTTAGTTAAAAATAATGATTTAAAAATACTTTTTCCAATATGGTTAAATGCATTACATATGTTACATACTGAATGAATTTACTTCCTAAGTTACCAATGGATTAATACTACGTGTACATTTACATTTTGTGCCATGGTGAGATAAGCTGGTTTACCGAGCCTCTTCTTCCCAAAGACAAGAAAATCGTCATTACATTTTAGTAGGCAAACAGATGCATGACTTGAGAGTTTAGCACCTTATATATGGATAGAACTGTGCTGCTTTTATGTGGCAAGGTTTTGCAGTGGGGCAGATTGCAGGGGTGGCTTCTGTGAGAGCAGGAGCTGTCGCCACGTTACATCGAGACAATTCAAACTGGCTTCAAGAGGGATGCACTGCTGGCCAGAGACAATCAGTGATGTGGTAAGTTCTTCTGTCGTAACATATTTAAGGAAGCCTAAAAAACACTGTGCTGCAGCTGTGAGAGAGGAGAGAAACGTGAGAGGAACAGCTCAGCAGACACCAAGAGCAGTGAAGAAAGAGGGGGAGGAGGTATTCCAAGTATGAAAGCAGAGATTCCCTAAAGTCTGTCGTGAAGAAAATGGCAAAGCAGGTTGTGCCCCTGCCGCAGCTGGAGGACCACAGTGGAGCACGAATCCATCCACCAGCCCACTGAGGATCCTGCACCAGAGCAGGATCCTAGCAGGACCTGAAGCTTGTGGAGAGAAGCACTACTAGTGTCAGTTTTCTGGCCAGAACTGTGGCTCTGCACTGTGGGGCACCCACACTGGAGAAGCCTGCTCCTGAAGGACTGCAATCTCTGTCAAGGACCCTGTGCTGGAGCATGACAAGACTGGGAGAAGAAAGGAGAGGCAGAGAAAAAGTGTTCATAAAATAATCACAACTTTATCCCACCCTATATCCAACCTTTTATTTTAACTAGCAATTAATTAATTCATCTTCCCTGAGTTTGCTATGTTTGTGATGATGAGATATAGATCAGCATTTCCCTGTCCTTATCATCATCCATGAGCTTTTCCCTCTTATTTTCTCCCTGACTTTTCAAAGATGGGTAGGAAGAGAGTAACTGGGAGAGAGGGGAGGGTCTGAATGCCAGCCAAGGTTAACCACCTTAATGGGATTCATTTAATGTGGTAATATGTCTGTACTGTGTGCCATGTAATTATTTTCTCCAAAATTATGCTTTGAGTTGATTTTAATTGTGAACTGAGACAGTCATCTTGTTAATATACACTGTGCCTAGACAGTTTAGATTTATTATCAGATTAATGACATTAATTACATTGTGAATGTAATGATTCATTATTATGGCTTATGGATTTATAGAGAATTAAAACATTTAATACATTGAACTATTCAATAGTGTTCTAAAAATACTTATACTTTATTTATTTTCATATATTCACAGTCATAATTGTCTTCTGTGGTGACGCAGGAGTAAAATTAAAATTATTGCCTACACATCTTGAATTATTGTCACATTACAAGACCCATACAAGCCATCATTCTCATTAAACAAAACAAACTCAAAATTCAGTTTTCTTACACGAAGATGCAGTTATTACAGGCTGTAGTTTGAAATTCAAAACACCCCCCCCACACACACAAACTTTTATTAACTAAATTTACATTTACAGATTGCTGGATTTTGTGTAATACATGTTGAGTAGTAAATATTTAATTAACTGTAAAGAGTTAAGTTTTTTCATAGTAGCATAGTTTTGTTGTTGAATGCATGATAAGTCTTCAGAGAGTGAGGTATGTGGCAATCATGATTACACTTACTAAAATTAATAAAATTATTATTATTTCAAATGAGATTTTGTAGTTAAATGGTTCATGTAAGCAAAATTTAACTACACAAATTAATAAGCTGAGCAGAGAATTCAAAACATTCAGTAGAACATAATACTTCATTTGCTTCTGTCTCTATGGGTTGAGAGGTTTTTGACTCTGATATGTGACATGTGAAAAGTCCCTCATAAGAAGCTTCTAAATGTTCACAACTTCAGTATGCCTGCATTTCACACAGTATATTTACTTAGTATGCACCACTTATTTTACAGTACTTTCCCCTCTGATAACATGAACTTCTAGGTGTTTCAGTCAATCTGATTTTGGATAGTCTTTCCAAGGCTAATCCTGAGGAAGTGGGTGATTCTGTTGCCTGCCATTACAGAAGCACTGTGGCATGGGCATGCTTTTCTATCCAATCTAAAGAAATCTGCTGTGGATCTCTGTTCCTCATTACGTTTCCTTTTCCAAACATGCAGCGAGTTACAGCTAAAGGGTTGTCTCATTATGCATTTCAAACTGGAAGCAATTGCTTTGATCAACAAATCCCCAAAGCTCTCTGTGTGATTTTGGCCTTCACTTAATGTGTCACAACAGCATACAGAAAATTATATCTGGCTTTTATAAGCTAACTCTGAAATCTGTGTGAGAAGTCTGGATTTTACCACCCTATTTTGTCATCTGTAATGTTTAATCTTAATTATGTACTTCAAACATATAACAGCTTGTTTCAAAGATTCCTTGGGCATGTGTCTAAACAAAAGTTTGACAAATTTTGCTGAAAAAGCACCCGATAAAAGAGTAATGTAATAATACTAATAAAAATAATGCTCTGGATTTACATGCTGTTTTGCATTTCAGTAGCAGTGCGGGGACATTACCTAATTAACTTTCCTAATGCAGCTTTTGAAAAAAAAAATAGTGTTCTCTTTTTACATAACATATCCAAGGTTATAAGCAGTTTATCATAGATGCATCTACAGAAAGATTTATCTTATAGTTTGGGCTTCTCTTTCCATGAAAAAAAGGAAAGCATATAACCCCTGTCCTCACTTGAATCTATATTTAATACAATTTCCTGAAATTACATTTCAGTTCTGTACATGCCTCTTAAAATTTTTGAATTTCCCTATCAATTTGTGGGGATTTAACGAACATACAAAATTCTGAGTTCACAATGTCTTCAAGTGGACTCTTATGAATGAAAATTAAAAGCCTCCTTTCTAAAATCCATGTTTTCTCTAGCCAGGTGAAATTAAACCCATGGCAAGAAGTTTTTAAGTTAATTTAAGGCTTTTTGACATTACGTTGACATATTTAAGAATGTGGAAATCTTTGACTGGACTCCAGAGAAAATAGCACCTCTGAGGTACTGGGAAGTTTACACTGCTAAAAATCCTCTCTTGGTTTTGGGACTAATTCAGACTTTTCTGTTGGAGGTATAGCTTGTGTGTTTGTTTGGCTGATAGATGAAGACAGACTTTATGAAGGACCATAGTGATAGAACAAAGGCAATATTTTTAAACTGAAAGAGAGTACTTTCAGGACATAAGGAAGATCTGTTACTGTGAGGGTGGTGAGACACTGGAACAGGTTGCTCAGAGAAGCTGTGGGTGCCCCATCCCTGGAAGTGTTCAAGGCCAGTTTGGATGGGGCTGTGAACTATCTGGTCTAGTAGGAGGTGTCCCTGCCCATGGTCAGGAGGTTGCACGAGGTGATTGTTAAACATCACTTTCAACACAAACAATTTTCTGATTCTGTGAGTCTATTACTAGCTAAGAAATATTTGACTTCTACAATATCTTATTGGTTTACTTAACTGTCAGGTTTAACCCCAAATGACAGCTAAGTAGCACACAAAAAAGTGGGGAAGAGAATTGGAAAGAAAAGATAAACCTTGTGGGTTGAGATAAGAACAGCTTAACAACTGAACCCAAAAATATTTATAATTATAATAATAATTATAATAATGATATATCTAGTAATAAAATATCATTAATGCTATATATTTTATAATAATAATAATAATGCTGATAATCATAAGGAGATGGGGAGAGAGTAACAGAACCCAAAAGAAATGAGCGATGAACAATACCATTGCTGACAACCCACTAACCAATACCCAGCTCATTTCCAAAAATGATGAGCTTCCTTCCAGGTAACTCCCATAGTTTCCACATTGGGCATGATGTTCCATAATGTGGAATATACATTTTGCCAGTTTGTGTCATCTGTCCTTGCTGTCATCTCTCCCAGCTTTTTGTGTAAGTCCTCACTAGCAGAGACACTGAAAAATCCTTGACTGAGGGTTATCACTGCTTAACAACAACCAAAACATCGGGGTGTTATCAACATTCTTCCCATCATAAAGCCAAGAAACACAGCATTATACCAGCTATGAGGAAAATGAATTCTGTCCCAGATGAAACCAGGACATTAATAAAGTGAAATGTCTCCCTCCTTGTGTGAGCTACTAAATAACACAGAGCCAGTATATGACTACATAAATATTTATAGAAATAGGGGTATGTAAGTAAGCTTTTTGCCTTAGGTGGTCCCTGTGGCAGACAGTGCTAGTATCCAATTTAAGTGAATGTGGTATTAATATACACTGTCTATCTGTGGTAGCTCCAGGCATTGACAATAACACTCATCAAGATTTAGCAGCATCTGGTTCCTGTTATTAGGATATGCATTACAAGACACTAATTTGGTTAGTCATTTCTTAATTAGAATTACTTGAAATTTTTTTTGAAATTTATAACATGATTGTTGAAGGGACATTTTATTATTTCTTTTATCCAATGAATCCTGTAAGTTACACAAATATTTTTTCAAGTTTACCTCCTAACTACTGCAAGCACATGCTTCATATTTTCAGTGTAATGGCTGAAAGGATGTTCTCCATCCACGGATGGAATACCATAAATCACCTGTTGGTCCTCACACACTTTTGTGAACTCTGCATATCTGATGCTTGAAAAAATGGAAAAGCAAGGCTTTTCTCCTTTGATAATGATTAGCCTGCTTTTTAAGCTTATCCTTGTGTCTAATTGTTCATTTTCCCAAGTATCTTGACTAATTAAACAGAAATTTCAGATAGAGGCATGTTAACTGAGACTCCTACTCTTGCAAAAAATAGAATGCCTGTCCAACCCCGGTGTCTGGCACTTGGTTTAACTTATCCTGGTCTGTCCAGTCACTGACCCAGGGACCAGGGTACCCAGACTCACTCTAGTTCTAGAGGCAGCACCATGAACACCTTGTGAACCAAGGTCCCCAAACAGTTGCTGCACTCAGAGCTCCATAGACACGCCCAGATAATGGAGATTCCCCTCACCCAAGCTAGGAATCAGAAACACAGAACTGTACAGACAATGATGAGCAAGAACAGGGAAAACAAGTGTACTGGGTTTTTTTTGATTGTTACCAGCCCCTCTTATTATTCCTCCATTTCCCATCTTTGTTCCTCTCCAAATCACCTAAATTATTTCTTTTTCCCACTTTTTCTTCCTTCCCTAAGAATCCCACAAGAAGTCCCTGACATTTCAGTCCTTATTTGGTCCTCCTTTGCATCCCATATCCACAGACGGCACTCCCCCCACCCACAGTCAGTTTTACAGGAGCTTTAGTGTTGTCTTGTCTTAATGGGTTTCACACTTGGACTGAATTATGTGAGACAGTCCTGGGAAGAGCCAGTACATGGTGTTCAGCCAGTATATGGTGTTCCTTCCTCTGAGATTTTAATTTGAGGTTTTCCCTGATATTGCACCCCTGTCCTCTGGGCTTGTGATGGTTCTCCTGCTGGGCCTATCCTAGCCAGGGCAAGGTATTGTTTGGTCTTCTCCATCTGCCATTGTCTCTTTGGAGACATTTGTTGGTGTGCAGACAAGCTTTTATCATGTAACCTAACAACATAAATGTAAACATATGCAAAGGAGCTAATGGATAGCTAATGGAAATCTAGTCTTTATGGTCAGTGAAGACAGCAGAGCTATATAGCTTACCAACTGAAGCGTCATCTAACTAAACCTCTTTAATCCTATTCACTCTGAGCAAAGGCTTTACCCATTTCCTCAAAATCTGAATTTAGTTGTTTTTGAGAGAGCATAGCATATCAGTCATTCACAAATGACTGGCAGAAGTGACATGGGCCTTCTGGGACACCTGTGCTCTTCGAAAGCAGCAGCTGTCAGGCAGGCAGGGTACATTTTAGATTTTCAAGTGAAATTTTAACTGGTTCATATAATGAAAGCAGTGCTAATATTTTATTTTTTATTACTTGAGTAACACTTCTAATTGAAAACAGAAAAAAATTTCTTGATTTTCTTTTGTATATTTTTGTTGGTGGTTGCTAAAAATACGTTTCTCTGAAGAATTACATGGGTAGACAAGTGTAGTGAATCAGCAGTGCATTAAACGAGGGCAATGAAGCACAAGGATTGCTTTCTTCAAATAAGCTTCCAAATGTAATTTAGATTTTGTTAGCTAGTAAATAGGTTCCGGCAGAACTGATACAGCTGAACCAATATCTAACATCAGTTCACTGAAGTGTGGCTATCCTCCGGGGTTCCAAATGTCAACATAGCAAAGCATTTTATGACCAGAATGAAGTGAAGAGAATTCATCTATATTCTGGACAATTGTATCAGGCATGACAATTTTGTCTACCTGAATCCTTAACAGATGTGTTCCCTTCACATCTGCACATCATGGGACTTTTTCAAGGTAAGAAGCCTGGGACCTATTTCAATTTGCACACACTGTCCTTGTAATTGTTAATTAACAGCACAGTTTCCAAGTAGTTGGACTCCACCTTCTCTTAACATTCCATTTCCTAGTGCTTGCACTGCTACATATTTAGCAGAACACAAGAATCCAAAAGGATGTTAGGAAAAAAATGCTAAAAGGTAAAGAAAATGCTTTTAATGAAAATATTAGCAAAAGCGATCTAAATGTTTTGCTCACATTTTGGTCTTTTTGATCAACAGAAGTTTAGAATTTTACCTACCTATAAAGACAGAGTCCATTAGTCTTAAAGAGAAGGCATGAAAACTTTTAAATATAATAAAGAAAAACATTCATTTTAAAATTCTAACATCAAATATTTTGCCACTAACTAAGGACTCATTTTTTTAATATAAGAAAAAATTAAGTTAACTGCCCATCTTAGATCTTATTTAAACAATAAATAAACCAAAAAAATTGGTATTGGATCCTTGTCAGAACCCAGGACATTCCTCTGGCTGCCCTGGATGATTCGAGACCCTGGCAAGGGGCTCAGAGACCTTGGCATGGAGTCAAAAACACCTGTGCCTTTGATTTTAGCCCATGGTAAAAATTACCAACTTTGAGTGAGGATTTACAAGCCACAAGAGTTTGAAAAGAGTGATAGTTAATTTGTCACAGGGTGAAAAAGTAGTATTTTGGGGTTTTTAGAATGGGGGTTCAAGAGGCAAGATGGAGAAATTTGGGTGTGTCCTGTCCTTCTTCTTCTTGTCCTCCATCTTCTGCTGTGATGGTGGCACTTTCTAATTGGTTTAGAGCAGAGACAGACTGTCTAACATAGGTATTGGAAAATTATTGTAAATAAAGTACATGTAGTTCTTACTGCATGTAAGAACATGTAAAAAGTTAACACAACCCTAAAGGCGGGGATTGTGTCTCAACTCGGCCTGCTGAACAGATCTCAGTGGGTCAGGGAAAGAATGTAATAGGTAAGGAAAAATAAACAACCTTGAAAAGCAGAACCGACAAATATTGACCTCTTTTTCGGTCACGGGGCTGGAAGAAAAAGACTTTCTAATACCTCAGGAGCCATCAAAATCATCAAAACCTGAGAGATCCTGGCCATAATAAAGCAAATTTTTAGCATATTGAATTAGAGGTCTTTCCCTGGGACAAAAAAAGAAAGGAAATGAAAATAAAATCTTTTACCAAAAGTATGTTGAACTGTGAGTAACAAGAGCATTTGCAAAGAGGGAAATGCTTGGGGTTTTTTCCCTGCAGAATAGTAAATAAGTCAATTAATATGAACATTTTATTTCCTATAATAGGCTTTATTTGTAAAGAAAAGGGTCAAAGAACTTAATACATTCCATTTAAATCAATGAAAATAAATTTTGAATTACAAGGCATTTTGGAAAAAACAAAGATCAAAACCACAGAGAAACAGACCAAACTTCGAAACAGTCTGCTCTCACAACTTTAACCTAATTTGAGACGTCCCTCAATGATAGGAGAAAATGATGAGAGAACCAAATGGAAGAAAAAAGAAAAAAGTTAAATAAAAGTTTAATGATACCTATTTTCTCATAGAAGAGTTGCTTGATCCCTCTAATCATCATTAGTAAGCTCCAAGATTCAGTTGTTTATTCATCTAAACAGAGAAATCTATTAGAAGATACTGACATGAAATTAGATAAATGAGGGCTTTTTCAGCCAAAACCTGCATCTTCCTTCCTTCCTTCCTTCC
>WBNO01032389.1:93015-129123 GCA_013400575.1 Peucedramus taeniatus | reverse complement strand
GAAAGAAAGAAAGAAAGAAATATAAACTGGAAAGGAAAACCTTGATCCTGTGCTAAACTCCTTGGTTTATTTATAACCTGAATATTTTGCAGTTCTGGTCATGGTTTCTCAGAAAGAACCTTAGTGAATAAAAAAGGTGTGGAGAAGGGAAGGAAAGATGGCCAAGGACACAGAGTAACTTGCCTGTGGAGTGAGAACAAAGTATGCTGTGTTTTTATCTTGGAAATGAAGTCTGCACTAACAAGGGTAACATGGATGCTGTGAACAGTGTGAACAGGGAATAAGTTTTGGGGTTTCTTATCATACCAAAATTAGGTGATACCCAGCAAGAAGATACCAAACACACACAAAAAGTAGATTTTCATTGACTGTTTTATTTGTGTTGTGGAGTTTGCAGCCACAGGATGCTGTGGAGTTTAAATTATATCCAGTCTTGAACGAAAAAAAAAAAAAAGTGGATCAAAAATTCATGGATGTACCTGTGTCAAGAAAAGAAGCTCAGATGCACCTGAGGCTGAGGAGCTGTGAGGTTTGTTGGGACAGTGGGGACAGTGGGGACATTTCTCTGTGTCCTTTCCAGGGCAGCCACCACTCGGAGTGAGAGATCTTTCATCCATGAGAGCTTTTGATCTGGTGAAACACAGCTGCCCCAATGTACCCTCTGATGTGATAAGATGGAGAAAAAATGTTTCTCTTTAGAGGTGAATGTGTTTTTCTCAATTTCCAAATTGATGGATTTATGTAGACATAGCCACTGCACAAAATATACATCTAATTGCTCCTTGGGGATAATTTTCTCACTAGAAAAGAAAGTATTTAATCTAATTTAGTATTTTGTTTAGTAAGGAACTTACCAAACCAAGTTATTTCAACAATTAAAAAAAATTTAGGAAGTATTTTTAAAATAAATTATTTCAGTAATTTCATTTAAGTGAGAGGACATAGGGTTTCTAGTTAACATATCTTAGAAACACTCCAACCTATCAAGTAGCAGTAATAAAATGAAATAGAATAGGTCAAATTCCTGTAGAACTATCTAGAGGTTGAATTTGATTTTAAATAATGCTTTACATCCTTTCTGTCAAAGCACTTAGAGTACTTTGGACTTACATGGCTTAAATCTCAGCTGGGTTTTGGAAGCTTTTTATGTATCACCACAAAATGGTATTTTTTCAAGTTCATTTTTATAGACTTTTTTTCTCCCTGTTGCTTTGGGCATGAATTACTTTTCCATTCCTGGTAACTAAAGTCCTGGGTGGCATTCACTGTCTTGAAGTAGCAATGGAAATGGGAAAATTACAGTTTATTTTGTTGCAGTTGGGTATCTTTAAAAACGTATGTAGACACTGCAGTTCTATTGAGACTTTCAGTGAACTGTTGCACGTTCCTTAATTACCGAGAAAATCAGGTCAAGAAATGGATTCTATCCCCAAAGATTATTTTATTCTTGCTAAAGCCACGCTGTGGTAAGAAATAGCACATCCCTTCTTTTCCCTTTAGATAAATTTCATTTTGCACTGTCAGAGACCAGCATGTGATGTGGAACCTAAGCCAACCTGTGGGCAAAACATCTCCAGGCAGACATAAAATTATACCAGGAACAAATCCCCTCCGTGTATATGTAAGAATTTCACTTTTGTTTGGAATAATCGTGACACATCATTGAAGATGTGGATGTCCTTGCTTTCTGATACAATTCTGAATGAATATGTGAATGACTCCTGGTCTTCATTTTACTTTCAGTTTTGGGGGAGCCAAGGAACGAGGCAGATGGGAGCTCTTATTATGTTCCCACTGTTTATGCTGGGGAGCTGCAAGTGGGATGTCACATCCTACTTCATCCGTCACAGTGAGTCAATGCATGTGAAGAGTTCAAGATGTTCCCTTCAGCAAAGCAAGGCAGAGCACGCCAGGGAGAGGAACTCGGAGGTTTTGTGTTCACAAATAACTGCAACTACTTCAGGAAACGACACAAGTGCAAACCTGAACAACACAACTCTCTCCCAAGGTCAGACGGCAGCGCTCAGGGAAAAACAACAAAGGGTGAAATGTGACAACCTCAACCACTGCTCTGTTTTGTTTGTCCCACCCAAGCAAGGGGGAAGAAGTAGGAATCACTCAGAAGAGACAATGAAAATGATTAGCAATATGAAAATGTTCCTTGACAGAGTAGATTATACAAGGTAAAAGTAGATCACTCCTCAAATGTATAACAGGAAGCTTGGCAGTTCTGCAAGAGAAAGTCTGATGGAGACGATGGTAACAACTTCAAAACCTTCTGTCAGGTTATTTTGCTTCATATTATTCCACACAAAAAAAAAAACCCTGATGGAACTTATAACATCATAGAATGGTTTTGGTTAAAAGGACTTTAAAGATCATCTCATTCCACCCCCTGCCATGGGCAGAGACACCTTCCACTAGACCAGGATGCTCAAAGCCCCATCCAACCTGGCCTTGAACATTCCCAGGGATGGAGCATCCACAGCTTCTCTGCTCCAGTGCCTTGCCAACCTTACAGTGAAGAATTTCTTCCTAACATTAAAAAAGCTCACTGCTTTTCTTTTTCATAGAAAAAACCTACTGCTGCAAGATATTATTAAACAGCTTGCTGATAGCAGTGAAAAGAGCTACTGCAGAGGATGAAAAATGGAAGCACTTGTTTTCCAAAGATGCAGTTTTATGAGAGCCCAACACTTGCACTTCAGGATATAAATTAAGAACTAATTAACTTTCATCCTAGTCATGAGGGTGTTTATTTCTTGCACTCTGTAGCCCTCTGTATAGCCTTGTCAGACACTGGCCAAGACTGGTGACATGTCTCACGACATGTGACAATGCTCAGCTGGTTGGATCATGGTGCAGATAACACCAAGGCTGTGGGTACAATCCCTGTGTGGGTCATTTACCTAAGATTTGGACTCCATGATCCTTGTAGGTCCCTTCCAACTCAGACCATTCTGCAAATCTGTGAATGGCCTGAATGCATATGGCAGCAGTCCCACAATTTGGAGAGCATGGGGTTGGGTTGTTCCTCTTGTATTTTATCTTACATGCTTGTCAATCCCAATAGTGATAAGTATGAAGAGGTTGTGCTTTCAGGGAGCTTCATGTACTGAGCTGAGGCTGAAATAGCTTAGAGCAAAGAGCAAAGCTTAGAAGGCAAATTCTTGGAAACCAAAGTTTAAGGAAAGAGAATGTAAAAGGTGCTATGTTTGGGATCAGACCCCAGCCATCTGATCCCTTCTGCATTACATGGTGTTATTGTCAATAAAATATTCTCTGAAGTGTTGTCTCATGATACTGTCCAGGCCAGAAGGGCTCTTGGTTGCTCAGCATAAATATACCAGAACTGTGTTCCATAAAATGTGTGGAATTGTTCATCTGACCTCACAGCTCTGTCTTTTCAGGTTAAAAACTTGAGCATTTCCCAGGTTCGTGGGCAGAGTCTGCAGTCTGCACTGAGCAATGTTACTGCAGCAACATTGCCACACCCGATGAAAAGCAAAAAAAAGCTTAAAGAGAGGTCAAGGTTTTCCAGTGGTGTTAGCAAAGCTGAATGAGGGCAGCCTTGGGGGAAATATGATCGGTTCTGATGGCAGTAAAGAGTGGAGGAAAGCTAAAATAAACCCCTGAGGAGAACTGAATGATGAAGGCTGGAACAGGACCACAGTTTCAGGAACTTGAAGATAAAAGAAAGATATTTGGATGGGTTCCTGGAATTTCTGTGATCCTGGGAGAGATCTATGGGGTTTGTGGGGGCTTGTGCAGACTTTGGAAGGCTGTTAGTGTTCATAGGACTATTTCCCTCTCTTTCTTATCCCCGAGATTATAATTTTCTGGAAGAAAACCTCCTGCTTCTTTATCTGTGATTGCTTCCCATCTGGAATAGGAGCTTTTCCCTCTTGCTCCAGGTGCTGTGAATGCATGGTTCAGGTTAATTAAAGAGTCACTGTCAAAGATCTGGGCAAAAGCAGGTTTAATAGCAATTTGACCATGTTACCTGTGCATCCCTGACCAAATCCCCTCTCCCTCCTGAGCAGCATCCTCCTCCTGCTGAGGTCTCAGGAGCTTTTTCTGTTGCTGCTGTGTGAGAAGGAGGGGACAGGGCAGGGCAAGGCACAGAAAGACAAACATAAGTAAGCAGTGAGAAACCAGGCAGGAGAGCAGTGGCAGAGGACTTTGGAGATTGCTCAAATGCTGGACCTTCTCTCTTCTCTCATTCTCCAAAGCAGGGACCCTGGGGTGCTCAGCAGTCAGCTGCCTAAGGCAAATGTGGATTTTGGCTATACATAAATCCAGCCTACATTTGTTTGAGCTACACTCACCTCTATGGCTTACAGCAATACTCTGAGTTTCCTTCATGCTGTATGGGCACAATTTTTGGGGTGTTTGGGAGGACAAAAGGGAGGAAAATTAAAGAGAAGGGCTCTGGTGTCCCCAGCACAAGAAGGGCATCGATCTACTGAAGAGAGTCGAGAGGTCACCAGGTTGATTAAAGGAATGGAGTAATCCTGCTGTGAGGAAAGGCTGAGAGCATTGGATTGTTCAACCTGGAGAAGAGAAGCTTCAGGGTGACCTAACTGTGGCCTTCCAGATGGAGAGAGATTATTTACAAGGGCCTGGAATGACAAGAAAAGGGGAAATGACTTCAAACTGACAGAGAGTAGGGTTAGATTGGCTATCAGGAAGAAATTCTTGAGAGGGTGCTGAGGCCTCAGCTCAGATTGCGCAGAGAAGCTGGGGCTGCCCCATCCCTGTATGGTAATCACATCTCCTCTGAACAGAGAGAGCCATAGTCCTCCCAGGATTTTCATGGGAAGCTGTGAGAAGCTGTGAGAAAGCTCAGAGAAAGAATTAAAACAATTCTTATCTCAATCTCTGCACCTGGCAGGCAATCTCTGTTTGTCAAAGATGTTCACAAGAAGGAGTTGTCCCTTCTTGACCAATAGGTGAGAGAAGATTCCTAAAGGCCAATCAGGTCTTAGGTCCACCATTGTTTCTATAAGAACTGCAGATTTCTAATAATAAAGTGCTTTTCATGCCTTCTGATGATGGAGTCTCTGTGTCACCTTTGTCTGTCCCCGACACCCCTTCGGTGACATCCCTGGAAGTGTCCAAGGCCTGTTTGGAACCCTGAGCACCCTGGGATAGTGGAAGGTGTCCCTGCCCATGGCAGGCACAAGAACCAAGTGATCTTTCAGGTCCCTTCCAACCTAAGCCATTCTGTGGTTACTGCTGCACCCACAGAAAGCTCCTTCAAATTGCCAAACTTGTTTGTCTGAGACTTAGACAAACATCTTGGAAAAATACAGTCTCTTTTCTTGTGAGCATCCCACAGTCAAAGCGCAGGCACGTATTTATCAGAAACCTATCATGTACCAGATGGCAGAATAAAGTGGTTGTTTAAACACACTGTGACTTAGGGTAACCTGGCATAGCACATTCTCAAAATACGCCGCATGTGTTTCTTCACAGATCTCAACTTAAGTATAGCAATGAATAACTTCTTCAAAATCCTGGTACAACAACATGTCTTTTGTTTCCTGCATGTTATCTAAGAGCTGCTGCAGCAAATGCAAGGAAGGAATTAGACCTGGAAATCAGCTTTGCTGAAGACAGTGCTGAAAGTTTTCTTTTAAAATGTAGGCCTGCACCTGTGCTGTGGGTGAAATCCTGAGGGATTTGCCTTCTAGGGTCTACCCAAAGCACTCAGCTGCCATCAGGTTGTCTGGCTGCTCTCCTCCATGGGCAAAATCTGTGCCTTTCACAGGATTCTGGCCCAGGACAGAGCTCTGCCTATGCATGGAGGTTTTGGTCAGGTGTGGCAGGAACCTGTGGGAGAAGAGCTGGGAGCTGTAGTGGGTTCTCATTCCCCAATTCCAGACTCTGTGAGGAAGTTTTGTCAGTCCATGTGGCTAAAATCATCTTTGCCCAAAATCTGGCCACGAAGAACAGCCCCCACTCTCTACCTTAGGGGTCTGTGTTAGACTTGCTTCCATTCATGCATTATGGAATGAGCTCAGTAGCTTCACAAGACAATGATTGTGGTAAATCTCAATAAACAAAGCAAAATCTTTTTTGGGAAAGACAATTTTCTCTCTGTTTGCTGTTTATCACTGCCTTGTACTGATGTGTCAATATTCTGGGACTCAGAGACCTGGATGAACTCCCCAAAACTTTAATCATTGATAATCTGCACCGACTTCCTCAGGGTGAACTTCTCTGAGATTGTGACCAAACCCAGCACTTCATAAGAAAACGTTCTTATTGAATTTTGACCACTATCCTTCCATAGTTTCCTAATTACCCTTCTCAGTTCCTAAATCTTCAAGTAGAGAGAAAAATGGAAAACATTTCACATGAAGACTTGCTACAGTTTGATTGTTTTCCCTTCTCTCTCTGTTATATAACTGTTTTTCCTTTCTCTTGGAAGAAGTGTTATTACTCACATGTGATGCATAATCCTCTCCCACACCTCCCATCTCTGCTTTCCCTCCTGAGCATGATCTACTAAATTTTCTGACAATGTTTTTTGAATTACTTTCCACGTCTGCTGATGCTGTGAGGGGAATACAGGCAGCAGAGAGCAAGGAGGTCTCTACTGTTCCTCGCCTGCCGTCTGAGGAATTATGAACTAAATTTTGCTTGCAGAATCTCCACCTCAAATAGAGGCCAAAGAGACTTTCAGACCTCAGCTGGTCTTCCTTATAGCAAATGTTGTTTGGCAGAATTATTGGTTTGATGCCAGTGAGAGAATCTGCAGTCGTGGCTCTCAGAATCCAGCGGGTGACAGTCGGAACAAACTGAGTGGGCTGGATCTGAACGTGACTGTAAGACAATAAACACAGAACTCTCACTGCAGCTTCTTGCACACAATCCCTCTCTAGAGAAAAAACAACAACAACTTTTAAATCTGTCAACAATGGTTTTATCAGGAGACAAGATTTCTTGTGAGAAGTACCCCGTTCTGTTAAGCATATGGTCAACAACTTGCTGTGTCAAACGAGCAGTAGCACATGTCTGGGAAATGCAAAACACCGCAGGATCAATGAAATGTTCAACAACCAAAAATGTATTGGAATGTTCTCTCCTGTCAGTGCAGGGCCCAGCAAAAAATCTCAATGTTTTTGGTTCCTTTTAGTCTTTTAACCTACTTGATCCTGTTTCTATCATTAAAATGACTTAATCTTTACCTTTTTCATATCGCTTTGTAGAATTCTGCTTTGTTTTTTTTTTTTTTAAACTGTGTGTCACCACTGCTCTTTCCCTGTAAGCTAAGCATATGTCTTGTAAAGTGGTTTGCCATTATCTGAAGGTTCCCTTTCCTCCTCCCCAACTCTGAGAATTAAAGATATTTCCTTCAGTTGTTTTTCAGAAATATACAATGATTTGGGACCAAATGACAAGGAATGGCATCTCAATACTATCTAGAGCCTTGTAATCTGTGGCTTTTTTGCTTTAATTTTTCTTCCTCTGTGATAGCAGGATGGTAAGGGAAAAAAGAAAAATGGGGCAAAATATAGTATTTTTGTATTTAGATATTAAAATGATGATGACTGGGCAGATTTTTCTCAGATTTGTGCTTCCTAGGACAGCATTTTAGGGGCTGAGGAGCCTCTGGCAAGAGAAATCCTATGAAACAGTGGAAGGGCAACCTTAGACATACCTGGGATCTGATGTCTCTAAAACTGGAAATCACAGAGAGGAGAATAATTCATCAAGTGCTATTTATTAGTTAATTTTCATGTTAATTACACCACAAAGGAAAGAAAGCAAGTCATGCTGCGAAGATCAATAGTAGGATGGGATTAACTGAGTTTTTTTTCTTCACCATCCTAATTCATAAACAAATATAAGACATGGAATTATTGATAAATGGTGTTCATGAGGCTAATAGTCCATTCCTATACTTTTAGGGTACTAAATGGGGTTGCTGAAATAGAAAAATAAAACTACATTTTAAAATAAAGCAATGTTTATTAAAGTAATTGAAAATAAAAATTGAATAATTTAAACCAAGAAAGTCTAAAACATACAGATGAATCATACTTCATGAAGTAGAAAAGAGAGTGAAAGTATGCATCTTATTGAAATATATGTCACCAGTTTTGACTACTAGTTTAACCATTTTGTTTTAAACAGAAATAATTCAATTTTTATCTGAAAGAAGAAACTTTTTATTTGCTCAATATTTGTGCAGTGCTGCACTTTCTGGTCTATGACCAGGTCTCTTGGGCACTGCAGTAATTAGTAATGAATTAGTAAAAGAAATAATGAGTAACATAGAAACCCAATGACTTCAGTAAGAAACAGGATTTCATTGTGGCATTATTTAGCCTATTACTAAGAGCACAGAAAACTTCAAAGGATATTTTTATCCCATAGTTGCAAGACAAGACTAAGTCATTATTGAGATAATTTAGTAATCAGACTTAAAGAGATAATTCAATAATATGTGTTTATTTAGTGAAGAAAAATTGTCTCAAACAATATTGTTTTCTACTTAATATCAAAGATCCTTAAAAAAAAGAAAAAGAAAATAAGTAGAATGGATAGTACAATACAGTCTAATTAAGACAGTTAAATCTCTTAAGAAATATTCCTACTAAATTAAAGTATAGGATTTATAAAGAATGTTCAAGGTCATTTGCCAGTGAGTGCTCAAGGTCATACAGGATCTTTGTGCATATTCCAGAGAAGGTGGAATAATTTTCAGGAGGGTTGAGTTACAATAATTGTGTTTTGTATGACTGTCAAAATGGCTACAGGAGCTCCAATTTATTATAGGATTAGTGTTAAAAAGAATGGAAGGTAAAAAATGAGTTCAGTTAAGTACCATATAAGGAGAAAGTTGAAATTAATTAATATGAATATGGATTAAATGCTTTCAGGAAGTGCAGTGAGGTGTAGTGCTGGTGTTGTTCTGGAGATTAGAGATGCTCTCCCAAAGCACTGTCAAATGCAAAGCCCACATGACAAAAAGGAATAAATGCTGACCAATTTAAGGTGCACAAAGGAAAAGAATAATAAACCCCCAACTCTGAGCTTTTGATATTTATTTAGGGCAATCACTATCTGTTTTAATTATTGAGCAAGAATGGAAATACAGCAGTATTCAAAGGAATGTGGTATTTGCACACATTGAATGGCTTCCATAAATAGAAATGCAGAACACATTTAAAATGAATGTAAAAATGGGTCCTACTTTTTTTATTCAACACAGCACGGAGGTTTAGAGCAAGACTCAGAATTATGGGGAAATTCTCCTTCCTTTGCTCCTCAAGCACACAGATGAGAGCTGTTATAAAAGGCAGTGAGGTGGCTTTTTTCTTTTGCTTGTGTTACTTGATATGCAAACACACATCAGAAGATGGGTTGGGAATGAGCTAAGCTGAACTTGTAGGAAAGGAAGGACAAAGCCTTGTTTAAATTAGTAATTAATTGCATTATGGTTACATTACAGTACTATGACTAAGGAGTATGGCTATAGCAGGGCTAAAACCTTCACTTTCCTGACAATTCTTTGACCTTTAGAATGAAAGGCAACCCAAAGACAATAAATTTAAAAATATGACTTAATGGAGAGTGCTACTGGGTGAATACACTGCATATTATTGTCAGGCAAATACTTCAAGAATTATGACTTCTTTGTACTTTACCAATAATAAGACCAGTGGAAAATGTAACTTAGTAAACTAGGTTGTGATAAAATTCAGCTTAAAAAACAAAATGCAAACCATATCTTCTTATGGTTGCCACACTCTCCACGTACATTCCTTGTGTAAAACAGAGAATTAAAGTAGTTGCTAGGGAAAATTTGTCTCAGATATCAAATGTAAATCCCATAATCTGACCTGATTATTGTTTTCCAGAGAACTGGAGGTTGCTTTGGAGTTGCCCCTTTTCTCCTTTGCTTTTCTCATAGTCTTCTCAGTTAATACATGGAATGAGAATTCTGCAGAGAAATCTGTGAGAGCATGCTAAGGGTATTGATTTTGGATATTCCTGAATTTTTAGAACTAGGATTTGGATTCCAGTCAGGCCACTGTTCTAGAAAAGCAGGTTTTTTCACTCCTCAAGGACAAATTTTTGCATCCTTTGGAGCACAGAAATTCCCAGTGGAGTTTTTTGGTAATAGATATTGATTAATCTCCTCTCTGTCCCTTGGACTAAATTGCAACAGCCCCTCTCTTAGATGTCCTTGCATTTTGTCATGTAATTGTTAGTTTATGTTGGTACCTTTGGCAGGAAGACATCAAACCCACAAATCTCTTTCCCACCAGCTCCTCTTTGATCACAAGGGAACAACCTCCTGCTGTGCCTTGAAGATTTCCTCCTTGAAGAATCTCCAGCCTTCCTGGACTTCTTTGCCCTTCAGCCCAGCTTCTCCTATCAACCAGGCTCCTAAAAAAGCTGAAGTCTGCCATCTGGAAGGTCAAGGTAGATGTTGTGCTGATCCTCCTCCTTACTTCTCCAAGGAGAAATAATAAGCAGTATTAAGAAGTATAATTTGATTATTTTTGTGCCCCAAATAGCCTCCATCCATCACATCCCCCACCAGTCCATCTCTGCTCAAAAACAGGTCCAGCAGGGCACCTCCCCTGGTTGGTTCCCTCACCAGCTGTGTCAGGAATTGTGTGGAATACCTCCCACACACCCCAGGAACCTTCTGGACTCTTTCCTCTCCATTGTGTTGTATTTCCAGAAGATATCTGGTAATTTGAAGTTTGTAAAGAACAAGGGCTAGCAATGGTGAGACTTCTCCCAGCTGTCTACAGAATATTTTATTGATTTCCTCATCTCACCCTGTCTGGGTGGTCTGAACAGAATCCTTCCATATCTGATTTGATCTTTCCCCAACTCTTACCCATAAACTCTTGACCCTGTCATTGCCATCATTTAGCCCTAGGCAGTCAAAACTCATCCTAACACATCCCACCATCTCTCCTTCCTTGCACTCCCCTTCTGAAGAGTTACAGCCATCCATTGCAGCACTCCAAGTGTGGAAGTCAGCCCCCCATGTTTCCAGGATTGCAGCTATATCCTGGTTTTCCAGCTGTGCAGTGGCTTCCTGCTCCTCCTGTTTGTTGCCCACGCTGTGGGCACTGGTGTAGAAGAATTGTCACTGTAAGGCGACACACAAAAACCACGGACAGTAGTTCTGATCAAAGCAAACTAAAAAAAACTCTTTATTGAAACATCTGACTCCATATATATATATCTTTTTGAAATGCCAGTGTCATTGGAGGGTTACAGTGTCACCTCCTCAATGTCACTGGGCAGCTCAACATTCCATTAGGTTGCTCATCCCCTATAAAGGAATGAAAAACAATAAGTTATTTACATAAAGTGCATGAGAAAGTTGTGTGTAAAAAATGTAAACATCAGAAGTAAGACTTGAGAAAATTAAAGCAACAGATAAATTTCAGCTGGGCTATTGATGCTGCCACCCTTTTTTTGATGGTGACCATTCCCTCACATGAATAACACTTGTGTCTTTTCTGCCACATGAATTTCCATCCCCTATCTCCACTTACCTGACAGACAGCAGGACCTCACCACCACCATCCCTCCAACATCCATGTGCCACCCCAGGCTTAGCTCTAGTGAGCCTGGTTTATCTCCTTCCTCCATTAAATCTAGTTTAAAGCTCTTTCAGTGAGCCCAGTTAACTCCTGCACAAAAGATTCTTTCCCTATTTTTAAGACAGGTGTGCCCTGTCTGTCCCATAGACCAACCCACAATTAAAATTCTGACAGTGACACCAGCTTGGAGCCAGGTGTGGATCTCTGGACTCTTCCTGTTTCCTCCTTCATCATTTCCTGCAGCTGGAAGGATAGAAGAGAACACTGCCTTTGCTCCTGAGCCTTTAAGTAGTTGTCCTGAGGTCCTGAAGTCTCTCCTGAGGTTTCTTGCTTCAACTTGATCACAGCCTATTGAAAAAAAATCCCATGGATAATAATCTGAGGGCTGTAGCAGGGTAGGAAGCTTTAACCCTGGTCCCAGGGAGACAACAGGCTTTCCTTAAAAACTGGGGAATTCTGCATATTGGACCTTCTGTTCTCCTCAGGACAGTCTCTTATGACAATATCCCTTTTCCTTCTTTATGGAAGTGGTTTTGATGCAGGACATGGACCAACCTCACCTTGGAGACTCCTCCAGCTTAGATGAACCATTGTCCTCATCATTGTCTGGTTTCCCTTGCACTGGAATCAGTTTGCATTGATTAACACTTGGCATTTTCCTGGACAGCTTTGAAAATACCTGCAACTATTCTTATTTATATTGCTAACAAGAACTCAAATTCTCAGAATTTACTACTCATTTTTACAGAAAATCCTCCATTTAGTAGTAAATTGTTCCTGCTGAGATTCATATTCATCACTTCCTCTAGAAGCCCCCTGTTTGCTGCAGTCTGAGGGGCCCCTCTTGTTGAGGCAATAAAAACATGCAAGTCTCTTAGGTGAAGGGCATCTAAGGGTTGATTTAACTGCTCTTATAACTCCAGAATGACAGGTTTGGAGTAGAAATGTGTATAAAAATGAGACCCTGTCCACACCAAGATGTCTTCATGCTCTAAATTTGCCATACCACACAAGAAATTGGTAAGATAATGTATAGAGCTTGCAAGGCTTCCAGCAATATTACATCATGGAGCTTGGCACAAAGGTAGAGCTCCTATAGGAAGAGAATTTGGGAGTGTTGGCTGGTCTGTTAAAAACAAAAACCATTTGTGCTTCCATGGCTGTGTGACTGTAGAACAAAAAATCACTGCAGTGTTTACCAAACAAATCTCAAAATGTGGGAACTTGTGTGGAAATAGCACTTCCTTGCACGTGTTTTGAGTCACAGGATGAGTGGCAGACTGGGTGATTGATTCATAAACAGAAAAACTTTCTCCCAGATAAAGTGGAACGACTGTGTTAACAATTCTTAGTGGTTTGGAGGCCTGCCTGTAGCCAGTCACATCATTTGTGGCTTCCTGGGTGTATTTGAAAGTGCCCCTCATAAAAGGTCTCATTCATTTTGGTTCACAGAAGCTTCATCAAAGCATTCTTTATACAACTCTTGAAAAGATGCTGTTGAAGTTGTGCTTTAAGAATAATTATGGTTGAATCTTTGGTGCATTATATCAGAGCATAAATGGAACAACACAACCACCTAAACAGCCAAAGTTTAAATTTGGGCACAGAAAGGAAAGTGGAAGAGTGAAAGACTGTCTTTTCTGTCTTCCAGAATATTTTGAAGAGACTATTTGTGACCAACAACAATCGTGTCTTTTTTGCCTAGAAAAGAAGATTTGAAGACATCTAAGGGCTCTATCTGCAGTTGCAAAACCCCAAAATAATAAAAAAGTCATACTAACCTTCCTGTAAACAGGACACTGGCACATGAAATATAGATTGTTACAGCCATATGTGGATTTAGATCCGGTTATTTGCTCACAAGGTCATTTTTTATTAAGTGAAGAAAGGCAAAATTTCATGTTCAACAAAACCTTTTGTCCCAGTGACATCACAGGAGCTTGTTTTATGGCAATTTCCCAGCTCCTGATGTGTGTTTTTCCAATGACTTCATACCCACTCTGCATTCTGGGCACGGGGTGGGCTGAAACCCCTGCACACAGAGACATGACAAGGACAAGGCCTGATGAAACATGGTGCAGACAGACTGGGAGCCAGGCAAAGCTGCCTTCAGGTAAGATTCCATCCCAGACTTGCAATAAAATCATAGAATCCCAGAATGATTTGGGTTGGAAGGAGCCTTAAACCTCGTCTTGTTCCATACCCTGCCATGGCAGGGACACCTTCCACTGTCCCAGGCTGCTCCAAGCCCCAGTGTCCAACCTGGCCTTGGGCACTGCCAGGGATCCAGGGGCAGCCCCAGCTGCTCTGGGAAACCTGTTTCAGTGCCTCACCATCCACAAGGAAGAATTTTTTTCCATAAATACCAATTTACCCCAGGTTACCTGTGGTTGAAAAAAGCCTGGTGAGCTGGGTGTGCCCAGAGCAGCCTGTGGATAATCACTGGCTCAAGAAATTGGGGAATCTGACTTTTACCAGTGCAGAGTCTTTGAAGCTGCAAAAGAACCAGTCCCTGAACAAATGGCCTCAATAGCAGAAGGGGGAAGTCCTTTAGCACTTCCATGTTCTCTCAGCAGCATTTTTGCTTTGCCTGGGCTATGGTTTGAGCAACTGCTCATTTGTCACACATTGCATCTGGAGTGACTCCAAGGGAACTGGGAGATGGCCTCATTGACATCTGTTTGCTGACATATTAACGAGGACTTTGGCCTCCATTTCTCACTTCACCTCCTGAAATCATTATATATCAAATGGCACCAGCACAAGGATCAACCAAACTTTAAAAGTTCCTGCAAAATCAGGAATTGTAAGAGCTGATTGCAATTCACAGGATGTTTCCACTCTATCACATGATAAAATACACTCATCTCTTTTTCTTTTTTTTCCTCCTTTTTTTTTTTTTTTTTTTGGTGCAAATGTTGGTAGAAAAAGAGCCTGCAATTTGATTCCTTCAAGTGTTTGTGTTGGGAGAGCTCTTGTCGCATATGTTCACAGAGAGTGAACATAAAAGGGGCCCGAGGATAGACAAAAAATCTGTTTGACTATCTGACAAATAGTTACAGAAACATTTTGCATATTTACCCATCTTCTAAGAGAAACATATTGCTGTGCAACAAAAATGTGTTTACTGTAAAACGACATAGACAGCAGCACTTAGAACACACTTGAAAGAGTTGGATTTTGTAAGCAGCTCATTTGCATAGAAACACAGGAACATTTGAAGCCTCAGAGACAGCATCAAGGAATAAAAGACATCCACTGGGACCAGTCTGCATTAACCTTAGGTTTGTGTGGTTTTCTTTTCCTCTTAGGACTGAATATTTATTTAACTATTAAATCATTTCATGAAATCATTCCATGTCCTTAAAAGTGCAGTGAGTTACTGCCTTGCCACCAGATTACTCTAAATTCCTCTTGGACTGATGCTAAATTTATATAACTTTGTTATATCACTGGCAACTTATATTTCTATAATTTCATGCAAAATAGATTCATTCTCACTTATGGGGTAGTGCTCCTTCTCAGTTACAGCCTGAGACCTGCTGATTTTTACTGAGTTATCCCAATACATGGTTGGCATTCATATTCATTTTTTCCTCTCTCCTCAGCCAGGCTGTGAGCCTGAGTGAGGCATCAAACTGAAGCCAAATTGATGTAGCATATTCAAATTTCAACCTTGTTACTGAAGAGAATGCCAAGAGTTTAAAAAAATGTCAGGCCCTTGAGTTGGAAGAATAAAATGCTGGAAAAGAAAACTTTCAAACTCAGCAGATGATGACTTTTACCTCTGGGAGTTCTATCTAAAAACCTCCGAGTAGATAAATGAAAGATGTCCTCAAGCACTAATAATAGAATGGTAAATGCAGCTATTATGATGCACATAAAAAACCTGAAAATAATTTCATTGTCCAATTTAGTGGCTAAAATCCTTCTTCCCAATCCAATACTTTAAACAGCTACATGAGAAAAGAGGCTTTGGAAACCTAACCAAAATAGCAAATTTCAGTTACTTTTAGCTAGTGGGAGATTAAATATATTTTGCTTAAGGATTCATTAGAAGAAAAGAGAAATTGTTCACCTCTGTATAGTTCTGCCTGACCACACCTGAGTTTAGAGCTGAAAGCTGTTGCCCTTTCTATGTAGCTGTGTAATATTTTCTCTAATTTCCTCTATGTTTTTGTAGTAAAGACAGGCTTTTTCTGTTGGCTGCAGTTTAAGAGGTTAAGGTTTCCTGTTGATTTGATTGTGCAACTCTTGGACTTGCAAATTTGAACTTAAAGGTAAAAATAGTAATCTCTCTTAAATATTTCTCTCCCAGGAAACATCTCACAATGTTCCAGTAGTCCTTGCAGAGGCTGGTGCTATCCCTGATTTATGCCTTAAAAAGTGACACGAGAGCTGTCTGAGGTTAAAAGGAGACTGGGAGCCAACCAGTCTAGCAAGGCCAAGTGCTAAAATGGTGCATGGTAATGCTGGAGAAGGTGAGAAACAGCAAATTAATGTCATCACAAGAAATATTCCCACTGGTGTGCATGATATGGGCACAATGTTCTGATGACACCCAGAAACACGATCACTACCAAAACTGCAGCTTTTCTATGCCTGTGGAGGTCTAGAAGAACAAATTAAACTATCTCCTATTGGAAATTACAAAATATTAACAGTGGCCCTGTTTGGGGATAGGGACAAACAACTGGGTTAGCTTCAATGTTGCTTTAAATTTGTGTTTTCCTAGGATAAAAGGTATTTTCTGTCTACACCTGTGCTTTCTTAATCCCTAATAATCACATAATAGTTTAAAAAGACATCCAGTATATCTGATAGCAACTGTTCTATGTCCAAGTAACTTCATGGTGGCTGTTTAACTCATAAGATAGGAATATATATCGATAATAGCAAAGATGAAACATTGGTAACCTAAAACCAGGCCAAGGAAGGGCAACTAACACCTCTGTTACCAGGAGCACCAGTGTCCCAAGGGGCTTTCTTTTTTTATTTACAGGGTACATTTTGTCTGCACCAGCAGTGCTACATGAAATGAAGTTCTAGCTGAGAGACATTTCATTTAGAGCAAATATTGAAACTTTACAGATGCTTGCCTGCAGCTGTACAGAAAAGACAAACAGCCTCAAGACAAGCCAGCCCCTCAGAGCTTTTCCCTTGCTCTGTTTTAGCAAGGCAATAATCTATGCAGATGGGAAGCCAGAGCTGGGATGAGGCATTTGCAGAACCCACTGGGAATCAGAGTCCTGATGCTGCCAGAATCAAAGCCCCTTCAACTCCTCATGCAGAGGGGGAGATGTGAAGGTGCACGAGGCTCTGCTGAGCCAGAACACAGGGAACAAGATCTGTCAAAGCCCCATGCTGGCAGGGTCACGAGCTGGAAGGAGGCAAGAGGGCTGTGCAAACACCTATGGAAATAATGTGGGGGAGGAAAACAGGAAGGAAAGCCTGCTCTGTCAATAGGAGCACAAGATATATTTCACAGATGAAATTTTGCTTCTGTAGAGAGAATTTGTGTCTCAGAAGAGGAAGTGACCCAGTAACGTGCACTCACAGCCCAGGAAGCCAAACCCTACCCTGTGCTGCACCCACAGCAGTGTGGGCAGTGAGGGAGGGGATCCTGCCTCTCTGCTCTCATGAAAATCCAGCTGCAGAGCTGCCCCCAGCTCTGGTGTCACCACCACAGGACAGATGTGGACCTGCATGAAAGATGATCACAAGGCTGGAGCACCTTTCCCACAAAGTCAGGCTGAGAGAGTTAGGGTTGCTCATCCTGGAGAAAAGAAGGCTCCAGAGGAATCTCAGAGCAGCTTCCAGTGCCTAAAGGGGCTACAAAAGATCTGGAGAGGGACTGTTTACAAGGTCATGTGTTGATAGGAAAACGAGTACTGGCTTTAAGTCGAGAAAAAGGTAGGTTTAGATCCGATATTAGGAAAAAATCTTTACTGTGAGGGCAGTGAGGCCCTGGCAGAGGTTGCCCAGAGAAGCTGTGGCTGCTCCATCCCTGTGAAGTGTCCAAGGCCAGGCTGAAGCTCTGTGCAGCCTGGGTTAGTAGAAGGTGTCCCTGCCCCTGGCAGGGGGTTGTGCCCCTTGACTTTGCACCTCCTCACTCCTGTGAGGCCCAAACAGCTGCCAAAGCACTTTTCAAATTGTTAAAACACAACTGCAGCTCCTGCCTGCCTTTGTCCTTATGGACAGTGCCATTCAAGGAGCCACCTCTGGCTCTCTAAGGAAAGAGGATGCTCCAGGAACCTTCCTC
Source organism: Peucedramus taeniatus (assembly GCA_013400575.1). Classification (NCBI taxonomy): domain Eukaryota; kingdom Metazoa; phylum Chordata; class Aves; order Passeriformes; family Fringillidae; genus Peucedramus; species Peucedramus taeniatus. Next base: position 111,273 of record WBNO01032389.1, on the reverse strand, counting down.
CTCTCTGTTGGCAATCCCCAATGTGGGCTGAAGAGATTTTAACCTCTAATCTGGTGTGGGAGTTTGATAGACAGACTCCAGCTCTGACACAGGAGCACAAAAGCCTTTGAGGAACATGACTATCTGCTTATTAAGCCTGTCCTATTCCAGCCAAGGAGTACTCAATCTAATCTCTGGTAATAGCTACAGAAAGGGTCACTGCTGGAAAGAAACAACGTGATCAAGTGTTCCCTCATGTTCTACTTTTCCAGTTTCTTTTTATTTTTTTTTTCCTCTTTGAACTGGAAGACTGTGGGCAATGGGGATAATATTTCTTAGTGTATGTGGAAAATACCTTACTGGGAAAACTAATTTATTCAGACAGAAATATCTTCCTTTTCCTAAATATGCAGAAAATCAAAGGCACAGTGGAGCAGCAAAAAGGAGGGTCTTCCTTGGTTACAGTGTATTGCAGTGAAATTCCCTACTGTGCCAGAAGTAATGTCACAGTAATGAGTAATGTCACAGAGGTCCCGGGTAAGTGCAAGTTTTGGGTGAATATCATGCCATACTTATTGTGAAACAGAATCACTGCTTTTAGGAAGGTTGAAAATGAGCTTTTCTACAAAAAAAATTGTGTTTTCCTCCCTTGCAAGTATCATGTATTTTGACATGTTGAAAGGTGAAGGAAATAAAAGACTTGTAAATCAGGAATATCTAAATTGATTATACTATTTCTGCTAAGGAATATTCTGTATGTCAAGGATCACCTCTGGGTGGTAAGGGTCACAAAATGACTCAGCTGAGTTGGGAACAATCTACTGTAAGGTTTCCTCACTGAAGTCAGAGTCAAACAAAGGTATTTTGGTTTCAGAGACAGTGTAGAAAATTAAAACATAATTTGAAGTTCTCTTGGTTTCCTGCAGTGCTCCATAACCCTATAATATGTATGTGGGGGAATTTTGATTTTTCTTTATAAACATGCTTGTAAAATTACCATTTTCTGCGGTCCCAGATCCATAATTTCCTCTGTGGTCAGGGATTTTCAGGGCTTATATGATTCCAGTACAGGTCAATGACCCAAGTGCTGACACTTATTTCTCTCTCACAGATAATTTAAAAATCATTCAATATGAAGCAAAATCAAATTTTGAAACCATTGAAAATGTCTAGTAGCCATTCAGCATCTTAAAAACATTGTTTGCTGTTTCCCTGAGGTGCTGGCATTTATTTGATAGTTCAGCAACAGGCTCAGTGGTCCAACCCAACAGATATTGTGGTAAACTGGCTTTCCAGCTGTTCTCTGCATCTGTTTGTGTGTAAACTTGTGTGTGTGCACACTTGAAAGTATCAGCATGTTTGGTGCTGCATCAGCAGAAACATAATTCATTCTGTCACCTATCTGAGAAGTTGCTGTAAATGATGTGTAAAAAATCCATTGGATAAATGCATTTTGTGCCATAAAACTCTATCACCTGCAAAGGCAGGTGTTGATGCTTCAGGAACACACACACACAAACACAAACACACACACACACAGTGTTGCAGACTGCAGAAACCTGGAGTGAGTTTGTGTTTTTTGTAGTTCTTCCTTTAACATTTGATTATTTGTTCAGGGCCAGCATGTTGCAGCTGCTTATCTATATATTGACAAGATTGGTTCCATGTAGAGCATTTGCCTGTATCTAACTTTGTTTGCAAAGACTATTTCAAGATAATGCCAGTGGGGGTGGGGACATGAGAGGAAGAGAGGGAGAGAATATTTTTAATTAGTTTTGTGTAGGCGGGAGGGAGAGGACAGACCTACACTGTAAATGTATCATATTTTTTACATTTTTGTTGTGATCTCAAGCAGCAAACAGACCAATCACAGCAGCCCAGCAGCTTTATCTGTGCTGGTTTTGGAAGACTTGGCGCTGCTAAGCACCCTCATTGTTGTTCCTGCTTGACATTCCCTGTCCTTGACATCTCCCTTCCCTGGAATCGATGATGACTGCCATCTCAGCCCTCAGGCTCCTCCACGGCTGCTTTCAACTGAGATAGCCTCATCCCTTATTCCTTGCTGCCCTACTTTTGCCCCTCACCACCCCCTCTCTTAAAGTCTACAGCAACTTGAATTCAGCTCACTGTGGAGAGAGGTTTTGAAAGGCGGGAGCTTTGCGCACCCGGCTGAATCCCTGGCGGAAATTTCCCCGCTCTGGTGCGCGGCACTGGCGGGGTGTTGAGGGGGCTGGCTGCAACCAGCCAGTGCCTTTCTGCCTGCTCTGACACAATGTGGCAGCTGAGGACCAACACAGACTCTTGCCTGGGTAAAACAGTTAAATATAAAAGCAAACAATTTGTGGTACCTGTGCCTTTCCCGACGGGCGCGGCCAATCCCGAGGAAATCGCGCCCATGGGGGATGAGATGCTCTGGTTTCTTCTTGGTGCTTGATTACACCCCAAGGACACGATTATCCCATGCCAGTAGTCATCTTTCTTGTTAGACCTTATTGCTTAATTGCAACAGCACAGCAAAAAATAGGGGGGAAAAACGGGGGAAAGGGAGAAAACCGGAGATCAGGTGAGATATTGCTGAAATCATCGGAAGAGATGGTGATAGTTTGGGAGCTGCTGGCTATGTATGTTAATTAACCCTTCTCAGAGGAAATCCACAGAGCTGTACTTTCAAGAGAGATGTGCCCCCACCTCTCACACACGCAGAGATGTGGTGGAGTCTCTCTCTTGGTATCTCATGCACTGCTCCAGGCTCTTGATGTCAAAATATACCAGCTGAGAATGTAGGATAAGAACAGCCGTAGGCTTTCCTCTGGTCCTCAAGACATTTCAAATCTATACTTTCCTGATTAGTATAATACCCTGCTTCATCAGGAGCACAAATATTTTTTTTTTCTTCTGGTCTCCAAATGGGCAACTTTTTACAGCAATACGTGAAAAGCCTTGAAATAAAGAAAACAGAGAAAGACAGAAAATTCACTTGGGAGTGCGGAGCTCTAACCTATATTTACTTTTCCCATTGTGAGAAACATTTAAACAATTCCTTAACATTTATAACTGCACATCTATTTGAAATAATTGAAACGGAAACGTTAAAAGAAATTACATTTTGCTAATCCATTTACAATGGTACAAATTGCTTCTCATAGCCAACTGCCAGACTTGCTGTTTTATTTAATAACTTTAATGCTGAGGTTCCCTGAGGCAAGGAGACAGTTATCCCACCAACTGCAGGAGATTTTACTGAAGTGTCCCCTGGCTATTGTCCAGGGACTGTGGAGGAGCTCAGCTAACAGTTCACTTGCATTCCCTGTCTCTGACAAAAATATGCTTTAATGCAAACTAATTAAAGTGAAAGACCAAAAGGTGTAAATGATGCATCCTAGAAAATCATACTGTTTTATTGGTATATGATTGTGGCTGGGTGGCCAATAATTTATCACTATGAAATATGTTATTGCATTTTGACAGCCAACAACTGAGCAATGACCTTACTCCCCAGCAGAATCACAAATGCATCTCAAATTTAAAGGTCTCTCAGGCAGAAATAGTGTCCAGTAGGAAAAAGCACAAGCACAGTCACTTGATACTCATTGCTTTACAAACTACAACTGTTTCTGTAGCTCTAATTCTCATATTCAGTTGTGTCATGGGAGATAATTCTTTCTCCTCTCCATGATGAGCTGCTGCATTAGGCTGACTTTCTTTCTAGGCTGTGAGTAAATAGGATTTTCCTGGCTCAGATCCCCTTTTTCTCTGTGTGTTGATTTAAGTGGAGTTCCTCAGTGCAGGGAAGATCAGGATACAGCCCATTTTCCCTGGTATGAGTTCTGAAGTACTCTTGGTCTCTTGCTCATTCCATGAAGGACAGAGTCAAGCTCGGGCACACTGTCAGTTCCTGCAGCTTGAGATATGTTAAAGGAGCCTCAGCTTTCTCCAAAATCTGAAAAATTGCTGATTAACAAAAATGAATCCACTTTTCAATAGACTCTGCACATTCAAATGCTGCCAAACATTGTTTCTGAGGTTAGAACAACTTGCACTTTCTTATAATGTGGAAGACTGCAGAATGACCTGTGAAATGATTTTTTATAAGTCTTCTAAATAGAATATAAGGAAATTAGCAAAATGTACAAAAATATATGGAATCCATACTTTTGATTAAAAATACTTAAATGCTGTCAAAATATCAGACATTCCCAGCCATGGTTGTGTTTTCATATTGTATTGATCAAAACTGCTCACCATCTATGAGTTCTATAGGATCATGGCTGCTTTCTTTCATCATTCCTCTCAAAGAAATACATTTTTATTTTTAGGAAACTTGCCCTGAGGCAAAGACTAGAAATTGTTCTCAAGCAGATAGTATAATTAAGGATTGATCTGCACAGTGGGGAGATGCTGGATGAATCAGACACTGACATTTCCTTCTTTCCCCTCTTTCTTATGACTGAGAGCCTGGATTCCTTCCCAACAAAATAAGACACTTAACTATGTAGAAGATGTGGTGTTAGGAGTTTAGATACCCTTGATTGTCAAGGATTGTCAAAGCCCCACAGGTATTTCCAGCTGGCAATTTATTCTCTGTTTTGTCATTGGCTTTAGCAGAAGCCTCAGGCAAATATTCTCCTGACACCTCAAGCAGGTGCCTGAGGTTGGAAGTGGGATGAAAGCAGGCTGAAAATTTTGGTTTAGTTCAGCAGAGAATACCTGTTCCCAATTACCTGATGTTGAAATAGTGATAAATATTCACACAGCAAATCTGTGGTTACACAGGGAGGTCTTTGGCTTGTCTTCGATACTTTGATACCCTCCTTTAAACATATTTTTGGATTAAGAATTGCTCAGCAGCATGCCATGATTTGGATTCCCAGTGAAGGCATGAAAACTTTTATTTAAATGTCCCAAGTTTAATGCCAGCTCTAAATAAATTTTGTGAAAAAAAGGTGTCGACATTTTTCCCACAGCAAAGTCTGGGTCCATTGTATTTCTGCACATAGGGATATAAGAGATGGATATCTTGTGCCTTGTTCCTTCATGCTACAGTAGAAGATAGGAGATGAGCAATTTAATCTGCTTTGCTGTGCTTGATATTTGCTTTGCTGAAAAATTATTTCCATAATAAATCAATAAAAATATATAATTATTGAGCCACTGCCACTGAGAAAAGTTATAAAAAGTCTTTCAAAATAGAACTTGGTTGAGAAGGATTAAAAATACACCCAAAAAAACCAAAAAAAAATTTGGGTTTTGTGCCACCTATCAAGCTCTTTGCGAGCAATATGAAACTATCTATCAATTATATATAATCATGCTGTCATATACAACAGTGAAATGCAAAAGGCCATAAACTAGCAGCACAGAATATCATCAATAACACTTGTGTGCTTTATCAGACCCAAGACTGAGATGATCAGCAGAGAGATACTGGTCATTATCTAAAAATGCTTATGAAATTCATTTTGGTTACAATGAAGAGGAAACAGGAAGATAAGTCTCAAAATAAATTGGAATTTAACCCAAGAATTATGCAGATTGACCTGACTCAAGACAGTAAAATCTTGTGTTCAGTGAAGCCTCAAGCAACATCTATCAGCTTGATACAGCTGGTGATATTCCTTAACAATATATCCAATTATTAAATATTATAAAATATTTTGGTCTTTTCATCAATGCAACTAAATAAGCATTTTCCTCTAATACTTTTTCTTTTATGCTGTGAGAATTGATCATATCAAAATATTATAAATCTGCCAAGCTAGAAGATTCATGAAGAACAGCCTTTCCCTTGGATGAAAGGGCATTATCTCTAATGGGCTCTTCCCAGGAAATTGAAGGAGGAACTGAGTTTATAACTCTGCAGATTAAAGAAATCAAGGTATCCTGAACCCCTTTTGTGAATAGAAGGACAAAATTTTGGTATTACCTGCCTGATTTGAGAAAGCTCTATGAAGCTTTATGAAACCTCTTTAGCAATACCTTTTGGCACCACTGATTTTAAGTTCTAAACTTTCTAGCTTTAAAACAGGCCAAACTTTTAGTCTATCAAAGCAGAGAATTTACTTAAGGGACTATGATTTTAATTTGGAAAATGAAAATCATGGTCAGCTGATTCATCATTATTCAGATAAGAATTCTCTTCAGTGCCTGGCCAAGCCATCATTTGGATCTCATTGCATAGTTTCCCTCTGGTGCTGCCTCTCTGGCAATGCAAAGTTTTTTGCACTTTCCAATTAAAGTCAGGGCTGCCACAATTCCCAGCTAGACAATCCTCCAGAATATATTTATTTAGTGCTATGGCAGTTTTTCAGCCTTTTTCCCTACCTTACTTAATGATTTCACTTTGTTCCTTTGTTTGGTTAGACCAAAACAAAAACCTCTCTGACCCCTGAACCCAAAGGAAAATCCCCTTTTTTGGTAACTTTTGTACCACACTTTTGCACAACCACAACTTTGCTATTTCTGCACAATAATTCCTCTGCCAGCTCTAAATGTCCAAACTCCTTCTGACTCTATAGACATATAATATTTTCCAAAATAAGCATTGATACAGCGAGATTTAGACCTACAAGGTAGATGCAACCCCCCCTAAGAAGTCACCTGTGTCCCACTGCAAGCAAAATTTCTCCTTTCATCTGCTGGACTGTTGGTTCATTTAATTTGTGAACCAAGAGGAAAAAAATTACTTGTGTGAAAATGATCCAAGTAGAAGACAAGCCTCACTTCTGTGCAGGAAGGAGGTGGTGGTGGAAAAGTTGCATCAGGAAGGTAAAGCAACAGACCCCAAAAACGGCACCTGGTGCGTCACTGCCTCTAACACTCACTAGCTTGTGAAGCTGTCAGCTCTGGAGAAAATAAACTGAGGTGGACTTGAAGAACCCTAGAAGTCCACATTTTTATGTCTTTTTGGCTGTATTGCAGAAAAAATGTTTAGCAACTCTTTTTTCCTCCTGAAGACAAATAGTTCTTACAGGCTAATTTTAGTGATTTTGTGGTTTTACGTCTCTTTTGTGTTATTCAATGTCGTCCTGACCTTCTGAATACCGTGAATGAATTTTGTGACTGTGCCTGTACGACTGCTTCAAAAGCAGGGCTGTATTTCCTTTTCAAATCTTGTGGGAGAAGGAGACCAGAAGAAACCTGATCCATTACAAATGGAGATGTTCTGAGCCATTAAATCAGAAAAGACAAAATCTGAGGCTAGAGCAGAACAAAAACCTGGTCACAAATTTGGAATGAATTCTTTAATGGGGAGTTTTCCTGGAATTCTTGGATAAAAGTGTGTGTCCAGCTGATGATCTTTGATATTTTTGTGACTACCAAACATTTATCCAGGGGTATTTTTTTGGAGGAGGACTTGTAACAGTTCTTGAAGTCACTTTCCCTTTCACCTCTGTGGTCTGAAGTAGAATTTTTTTCTTCTTGCTTCTTTCTTGTTGCTAAAAATTGGTGCTGGAAGAAATCAGGATTGGTCTGAATTTGGGTATGTTTTGTGTTGTTTTGTTTTGTTTGCTTGGGATTGTTTTTAATTTTTTTAAAACTGGTGTGATTTGTGAGCAACTTTTGGAATGAATGTTTTCTTAAAAATGTGTATTTCCAAGAAACATTTGATTTTTTTTTTGTATATAACCAGAAATTAAATAAAAATAAAATTAAATGTTGCTGACTTAAAAACTGTATTTTCAAGGTTAACTCCTCTTCCCTGAACCTAAGAATTCTCCCTGGTTTTCACAGCTGAATTTGAAGGCAGCAATGTTATCACCTCTAAGGAGAAAGATGAACGCCTCTTCTATTAGACAAAGGTAGAAAAATGTAAAATATAGTGATTTTGCAAACCTTACCATGAAATGAATTTGCTCTAATGAAGAGGCACAGAGACTCAGTGCAGACTGCTGGTTGTGATTTTCAGTCATTCTCAGCTTTGGCCAAGCTTTGCTACTCTTGAAGGAAATGTGATTTTTCCCTGTATCCTCACTGAGAGAAGGGTTTAATCCACTATTATCAGCCCTGGGTTAGAACCAGATTTATGTTTCCCTGGCCCCAAAAAGAACTCAGGAAAAGTGGTACTTGTAATATATTGATTTTCTTGGCCAGAACAGGGTTTGCTTATGGCTCCCTGCAGGATGCTACTGAGCAAACGTGTGGCAGCTCGAGCTGCCCACACTAATATCTGGCTAGAGAGCTTCTGTCCCCTGAGGTGTGAGGCTGCAATGTTTCAAAAGCACTAAAAACACATTAATGCAGGTGTCTTGGTTTGAAAAGACAGGGGTCTGCTAAGGAAGGCAGGAGCCTCCCTTGAAATGGAAAATGTAAACCCCCTCCCTCCAAATTATTATCATTTTGAAATTAAGAGGCTCTCAGGCCAAGAAATGGGAGTAGGAATAACAGTTCTTTATTAGGAAAACTAAAAATACAAATGCAATTTAAAAAAAAAACCAAAACACTGTTAGAGTGAGAACAGGAGCTGACCCCCTGTGGGTCAGGGTGTGGCACAGTCCCATTCCATGGTGGCTGCTCCTCCTGCAGTGCCAGGGGTGGCTCTGGTGGAGCAGGGATCCTGGAGAAGGGGGGAGTTTTCCTCTGAAGCTCCAGGGCTGCTGGAGATGGGCCTGCTCTTCCTCTGGGAATGCAGTGCAGCAGAAAGCTGCTCCTCTGGGAATGCAGTGGGCAAAGGCTGCTGTGGTGTTCCAGGGCTCAGATTGGATCCAGGTAGGAATGCTTGGCTCCTCCCCTGGGCAGAGCATCTCCCCATGGGATGATGGAATTTTATCAGCCATGCAGGGACACTCAGTGGCCATGGACAGGAGAGATCTCCTGGAGGGAGGATTGGCTGTGGGAGAAATAAAGAAAAAACTGCCCAATGAACAGCAGAGAATTCCCCCATTTCTGACACATGGGAACACACACCCCCATTTCCAACCTAAGACAGCAGAGTTTTGAGGTGGCCCATGCAGCCTCCTCACTGCCCTGGCATCTCAAGGGTCCTCATTTGCTGGAGCTTGGTGAGTGACCTTTGGGGATCTCTGGAGAGCTCCCTCCCTTCCTCAGATGTTGTTTTGGCAGAACTCGACCCCCAGCATCTTTCTGAGAGTGTTTCAGGATTAACACAACAACCAAGGTGGGAGATTCAATGGTTTGGGTGTTGCTAAATTAGAATTTTCTTGGCAGTGATAAATAAGTTAATTGGAATATAAAGCATGCTACTCGAGGAAGAATTTTTTTTGTGGTTCAAAGTAAAAAAATAATGACAAAATCCCATTATAAATATTTAAAGTAAACTGATCTGCTCGCAATACATATTCTACTTCCCATATAAGATTATTTTTTAGAACCTACAGAAAAATTGCTGAGAGTTTAAATCCTTAAGGACGGCCATTCCACGCAATGAAGTGGAAGCTCAGGGTTTGCTACCAGTGTAAAATTTAAGGGAATTAATAACATAAATGAATGCTCTTAAATAACAAGTACAGAATTCAGGGTCCTAGGATGGAAACAAATTATCCTTAAACAGGCACATGGTGTCTCAAGATAGAGATGAGATATATTTCTCTATTGGTTTGCCAACAGGTTTATACATTGTTGGTGTTTTTCACACTGTGCATCAGCCAGATAAAAAGATGTCTATTTTCCAGGGGGGGAAACAACAAAAAAGCATATCAGACATCAACAATTTATTGTAATTCTATCAACTATTATTAATAATTATGTAATTGTGAAGTTACTGAAAAAAATGCTCTATTTTTTACTCCAAAATTCTTTTATTTTACGTTTTCCATCATTTAATTACCTTGTTTTGATTATTTCAATGTTGTTTCATAAAGCCTCTAATCCTGGACTTCACTAAGTACTGCAAAAATATTAAATACACTGATATTTCAGAAGTCACATCTGGATATAAACTAATTATTTAGATGTTAAAAACAGGCTGATCAACAAAAACAGAAAAAAAAAAAATCTCAGTGGTAGCTTGGTGAGCTTCCATACAAATTCTTTACATTTTATGTATTTCTGGGGGGGTTTTGCATTGCCATGTGAATACTCATCCTGTTACTCAGTTTTTCACTCATAACCTTTCATCTCTTGGGTCTGAGCTTCCTCTGAATTCCTGGAGTTTTATGCCAGAGTGACTCCATTTTGTTATTTCCTCACAGAGTTCCCTGGATTTACAAAATTTGCAGTAAAATCAGTTGGTAGCCTGGGGAATTCTGGTGGAAATGCATCTTGCCATGGTGAAAAGTGCTGGATGTTTGACCCTGTGACAATTTGGAGGTTTTGTTGCTGCTGAATTTCAAAATACGTTTCAACATTTGCTTGTTTTTAATCATAGAAAAAATCCCTCATAAAAGCTCTGATAATAAAATTTATTAATCTAATATTTGCTCTGAGATTTTTTTTTATCCTGCTCCTCTTTTGTCATGTTTAATTGCTGTCATGGAAGGCACTTCTAGCTGGTCCTTTGTTTCCTTTCTCCCTGGTATTTACAATTATATGAACATGTGTGTATTTGTGTAAGTGCTGGCATTCAAGGTATCAAGAATGAATTTGTGTATCAGGCAACAGAGGAGAGACTGTGCAGCCTTCCTGGCAGTGATAAAATCACCATTTCCATCCCTATTGCTAAATATTCTTGGTGTATTCAGAATAAAAATACAATGGCTTTTCTTGATTTTTTTTTTTCCTTGAAGACTCATTGGACTTTCCTCTTTCAGGAAAACACAGCTCTACTTTTTTTTCTTTTTTTTTTTTTCTTGTAAAAATGCACATTTTTCCTGACCTTGGGTTAGTACTTTCTTTTATATGCTTTCAGTGAAATTATGTCCTTTTGATAAAAATGTTTTTCAGTATTTTTCTTTAAAATTAAAAAAATGAAGTACAGATAAAGTGCTAACACATTGCAAAGCAGCCACAGAACAGAACATTGCACTCAGCAATATTGGTTTTGCTGAAGTTTGTGTATTTTTTCCTTGCCATCACTTTACAGAATTCTAATACAGACAGACTCTTGAACTCCAGTGGGAGTCAAAATAAGATAAACTTCAGTTATTCTTAACCCTATACCTTGAAAAGTGTGATTTTTCAAATGATGTCAAAATGGAAGTGTAAATTCTCATAAAACTGTGAGCTAATTTTCAAATTGTCTTGGAGTTTTGGTTTGCAAATCTCTTCATGTTTTGTAGGTTGGGTTTTTTTTTCCTTATATTTGTAGTGACAGAGTAATAAAGAATCAGCATTTTAGTTCATGCAAGTCAACTGTTAAAAATAAAAAAAGTGAGACTATAAAAAGAGGCTACCTTAGAAGGAGGCAGAAACAACAAAACAGATTTCTAGATCAATTAACCTTCCCATAAAAATGACAGTAAAACTGTTGTTTCTATTTTACAATGTGCTACAGTACAAACAGTTACTCTTTCTTGAGAATTTATTTATTAAGTAAGATAAAATTTGAAATCTTTTCTTTAAAACACACAGCTAAATCAGTATTTTAAGAGCTGGGAGACACTCTCAGTTTTAACCCCAAATCTGAACAGGACTGGGGACTGGGGCAAGATTTTTTTGATTTGTGATTGTTTCTGCTGTTTCTTCTGCTTCAACAATATGAATTTTGTCTGTGTGCTGCTTGTGCAGTTTCACTGCAGCTTTCCATGAAGTTCCTTCCCATCTGCCACTCACTCACACTCCTGGCTGCCCAAAAAGAAAATATCCAGCCTGTCTTGAGAGTGATATGTGTTTTGTAGGTGATCACAACAATAAAGCCTGGGATGACTCAGATTATAATCAGAACCAAAGAAAGATTATTATCCATAGATCAAACCCCCTTTTTATTTCCCTCAACAAAATCGTTTTGGTTTTAGTTTAAATATAGGTGGTTTAGATTTTCAATACCTTTTATATTAATAATATTAAAATAAGTTAAAATGTTTATAAATAATAATCTTCAATAAACTTAGTGTTAATAAAATTAAACAAAGTTAAGTTTCACTACATTTAGGTCTAAGTACTCTTAAGTTACATTTTATCACTTTGATATTCCGTTAAAATTAAGTTTCTTATTCTTAACTATCAGAGTTCCTTCATTCCAAGTTTAAGGGTTGTTTAATATAAATTATCCTAAGTTTAAAAATCATTTGTCCAAACTGTAAGATATATAGATATTTTCTTAGAGAAACAAGACAGCTATAATCAAAATAACTGAAATAACATATTGATATACCTGTTTGTGAGTGAAAGATCCAGTTCATTATATCATCAATTTCATCAAAAATTCTGTTTTTCATTACAGGCTCTACTATTTTTGTCTTCTAAAAATAACATCAAAGAATAGTGACTGTTATTAAACTGTTTAAAGTTTTTACTCTATTGTCTTGATATATAAATGTTTAAAAAATATTAACTTTCTTAATAATATATTAATTATATAATGTAAATTTACTGATTTTTGTAATAAACATTATCTATAAAATATTGAAATTACATTTCTAACTAGCTACCATCTATTTTACAATCTCCTTATGTGATCACTGACAAAACACATATCACTTTCAAGATAGGCTGGATATTTTCTTTTTGGGCAGCCAGGAGTGTGAGTGAGTGGCAGATGGGAAGGACTTCATGGAAAGCTGCAGAGAAGCTGCAGAAGCAGCTCATGGTCAGGATTCCATGGTCCAGTCTTTCAGCTTGGAAAGATTGAACTTGAGCACTGTAAATTGGCATCACTTTACTTACTGCATTTCAAAAATCAGAATCTGCAACAGCACACAGACAAAATTCCTCTCTTTCACTGTAAGGAATGCAGCACAGGTTGAACCATTTATAATAACTATTATTTCCTCTTCATCAAGTGGAACATTTGTGGGGTTTCCACAGTTTCCACGGGAGACTCAGATGTGGTTTCAGTGCTTCCATTGGGGCATCCAAAAGGAGTGGAGCCCCAAGAGCAGCCAGTGATTATGTAGTGCCATAATACCAGTGTCACTCTTGGAAATGGGGTTTGTAATTCACTGATCAGTGAACCCCTCCTTTGTGCCTGAGCACAGAACCTGTGTGTGAGCCCAGCCTCACACTCAGCTGGAGCTTTTAATTAACTTTCAGTGTGATGGCCCTCGTTCTCTCTTTGAAACACTGAGCCTGTTTGGAGTCTTTGGAGGAATATAACTCTTGCCAGGGCAAACAGATTTTGGTTTCTCTTCACAGGCTCCTCAGATGCATGGCAGTCTCAGGAGGGAGAAGATAAAAAGCACCATGTTTGTCAATAGCTGCTTTGATAGGCAGGATCAATCTTAATCTCACACCTAAATCCTGCCTTGCACCTCTGATCTGATGGAGAATGGGGAGCTCACTCTACTGGGTCTGGCTGAAGGTGGCTGCAAGATGAACTCCAAGTATCAGTGTGGTGTGTCTGGAATGTCCCCTCTGACAGAGAGATTTGACTGATTTTGCAGCTAAGGGTGAGTCCAAGTAGGAACTCTCCTGTGTGTGAGGAATCTTCTGGGGTTTGAATGACAGTTCATCTCAGAGCAAGCTTTTTGTCTGTTTGATCTGAGTGTGTGTAAAAACTTCACCTTGAGGGTGCCAGAGCAGTGGAACAGGTTAGCCAGAGAGATTGTGGAGTCTCCTGGCTGTGCAATCAGCTCCAGGTAAACCTGGTTTAGCAGGGGAGTTGGACTGGGTGAAGTTCAGAGGTTCCTCACAACCCCAACCCTTCTGTGATTGATTCTGTAATTCTCTGATTCTGCAATTCTGTGATCCTGCATTCTGAGTGTTGTCCTGTCAGAGGAAATATGGGGCTGTCAAAGACCTCAGTCTGAGGCCCTGCTTCACCAGCTGAAGCTGCAAATGCTGCTGCTTTTGGTTTTGGAGCCCCCCCTCTCAGATCTTGAACCTGATATGGGCCATTGGATAGACCACACATTCCACTTATTATTATAAACTTTTCTGTAAGGTTTTCACTTGTGGCTACAAAAGACCACAGAGCAACGAAGCACCTTTGAATTTCTTTTCTACTGTCCACACAAACCATGTGAGCTTTAATCAATTTTTAAAATGAACTGTGAATCTCACTGCTGCTGTAACCCCTCTGAAGTGAAGCCATGGTCTGATCACTCTAGACTGAAGCAGCAACAGAGTGGCAACTCTAATTCCCATTCCTACTGGTGAACATATGAAATATGATGGCCCAGATCCTTTAAATATTTGTGTCCCTGAAAAAAAAAATTACAGGGAGAAAATGCTATTAAAAATAGCCAAGTACTTCAGCAGTTATTGGTGTGTTGTTTTTAATGTGGAAAAAAAAAGAACAGTTTTCTTTTCTATGTTTGCTGGACTACATGTTTTTGGCTTTAAGCTGTTCAACTTTGCCTTGTGCCACAGCACAAAATAAAGTGTAAAGTCCAAATATCCAGGCATTCTCTGTGTTGGACAGTTGTGGATTGCTGTTTTTTTTCTGAGTGATTACCAATAAATATTCCTGTCACAAATACTGACTTGAATTTTTTAGGAAGTAATTAATTGCACAATCAATCCTCTAACAGTTGCAGCTGCAAAACACAACTTTGCTTTTTCCCTCACTAATAACAGGGCTGTACTTAACTGCTCTGAATGCCACCACCATTCTGCACATCTGAGAATAACATTTTCCATCCCCCCACAAATTAATCCTGGCATTTTCTGTGAGCATCTTATTGTGTTATGAGGAAATTTAGAGGAATGGTGTGGGAAGGAACATTGTGGAAGAGGGGAATCATTGCCATTCTTCTTTCCAAGGCAGTCTGCAGTTATTTTGCAGTTATTCTGCAGATTGTTGGGGACAGAATGGTTTTCAGCTTTCAGCTTTGATCCTGGTGTACTCCAGGACTGCCTGCAGGTGATGATGTGATGGCAGGAAAGGAAAGAGAAGTTTATCTGTGAACTAGAAGGGAATATGTAATTGTCCCCATTCCTAAAAAAAAATAAAAAATTAAAATGCTCCTTTTTGGTGACCACCAGCACTGTATTCTTAACATATTCACTCCCTCTATTATATGAACATCACCTCAGTATTACCAACAATAGTTCTATGTAATTCTTGCCTCTTCCACTTTGTGTACAGCTCTCCTAAAATACTTTGGAAAATCAAATTGAAGTTCTCAATTTTTAGAGGATAATGTGAGCTGCACATTGATTTTGAGACAAGAATATTGTTGCATGTCTTTTCTGCATGTGGAAATTGTAAATATTTTTTATATATGATATTAAAATTAACTATGTAAATATTATTTGCAGCCTCTGGGAAAGTATGAAGACCAGAGAGATTATTTATTCCTATTCCCTACAATCCAACATCTATTCCTACTCAATGTTAAAGAAACCATTGCTGAAAATCAACCTAAAAAAATGAACTCAGGTCCCTCATTGGCATTTGTTCTGCTTCCACCAGTCAGTACTGGTGTGACCACAATTGTTTTCTCTACTTCAATCCTGTCTTCTAATCAAATGTTCCCTTAAGTCTTAACTGAAATAGCTGAGGAGAAAGAGTTGGGAATGCATCCAGGAAACAAGCTCAAGGCATCTTGAGACAAAGGCTGGCATGTTTAGGGGAAAAAAAAATCACTGGGAAAAACCCCACCTCCTTGAATGACCCTCAATCAACCTGAGCATTACTACCTCACTAAATACACCCTACAACTGTGAGTTTGCTCTGCTTGCTGTATTGGCCTTGCAAACAGACAGGAAGCACAATTCAAATTGACACTCAGAATGGCACGTGCAAGGGGACAGCAATTAGCTGAAATATAGAAAAATGGAGATAATCTTCTTCCAGTTTATGTCTAAAAACACTTCCTGAAAAACAAGCATCTAATATATCTAATATGGCTTCTGATTTCTTTATTCTGGGACAATTGAAAAAAAAACCAAAAAAAAAAAAAAGCAAAAAAAAAAAAAAGCAAAAAATAAAAAAGGCAAAAAAAAGCAAAAAATAAAAAAGGCAAAAAAAAGCAAAAAATAAAAAAGGCAAAAAAAAGCAAAAAATAAAAAAGGCAAAAAAAAGCAAAAAATAAAAAAGGCAAAAAAAAGCAAAAAATAAAAAAGGCAAAAAAAAGCAAAAAATAAAAAAGGCAAAAAAAAGCAAAAAAAAAAAAAACCCTGACAACGACAAAACAAAACAAAAAACCAAAACACAAACAAACAAACAAAACCCCAAAACCCTCCCCCCCAAAAAACCCCAAGAAAACCCCAAACCAAAAACAATAAAAAGGGAGGGGAATAGAGAAACTACTAAAGAAAAAACTAGTGAAGGGTAGTTATCAGAGAGAAATAACCTATGCAGGGCATTGCCAGACATCTGTAAGGAACAGAAGCTGTAGGAAATGCAGGTATGGCAACGTGCTGGAAGCATGTGCAGGATACAGGAATAACCACTGCCAGATCCTGCAGAACTCCCCATTCCTGAAGGCTGCTGAAAGCAACAGAGAATGCTAATTTTACCAAGTGAGAAATTGCCCTTACTCATGTCCATAGTTAAACCCAGAAAGGTGAAGGCTGCCTGTTTGATTAAATAGAAATAACTGCAGTGTTCTGTGAGAGAATGACCAAGCTGCCTTTTACTGCCTAAAAACTGTTCTGCAAGTTCTGTTTGCTCAAGAGACTCAGACAAGAGGCAGGTGCAGGTGCTGCCACAGTGGTGAGGAGAGTCAGGATGAAATTGTTGTGTCACCAGCTGAGACTGAGCTGGGAAGGTGAATTAAAAACTGTAATTATGACTCAAGTCTTTTAAAATATTGTTCACAGTTGATGGTAAAGGGATAAGTCCTAAAGCACTGTTAGTCAGGCAGTAGTTCTGCTTCCATTGAAGTTAGTGGGTAAAAATCTCTTTAATTTTGGTGGTACTGAACTCAGGCATATTGATCATTGTCAATTCACTTTTAATTCCTCAACACTCCCAACACAGAGCTGTGTGCTCCAGGTAAAGCTGGCAGCAGTGGGGAGCAAACTGCTGCTACATTTCTCTGTGTATTGAAATGAGAGAGGATTGAGGGGACTGGAGGAGAAGGTGTCTGCACTTTCATGACTGCCACGTTTCAATCTTTGGGTTTCAAAATCAGTATCTCCTTCTTTGTGCAGCAGGTCCCTGAGGGAGAGCCACAGGCTTCTGTTCCATGCCTGGTTCTGTCCTGCTCTGCTTTATAAATGGACTCCAAAGCAGATTCTCTCCTTTATACACTGTGCTTTGAATCCTGGGACTTGCTTTCATCAAAGCTGCCTGAGCCTTGCAGCCAAATCACTCCTCAGCTCTGACTCCTGCACTGCTGCTCAGGCCAGGGGAAGGGACAGGGACATTTCTCTGCAGCCCTGCCCTCCCCACACACTCTCAAAACCCTGCCAACCATCTTCATGTAAACGAGTTTCCAGCTGACAATGTATGTTTTTAATTTAGCTCATATGGTTATACATGGGCAGATGAGAAGGGCCCATTTCCCTTTTTCATTTCTTTCTTTTTTTTTCTTTTCCTCCTGAGCTGGTAAATGTATTTCAT
The DNA here is from genome assembly GCA_013400575.1 of Peucedramus taeniatus. Classification (NCBI taxonomy): domain Eukaryota; kingdom Metazoa; phylum Chordata; class Aves; order Passeriformes; family Fringillidae; genus Peucedramus; species Peucedramus taeniatus. The sequence goes on along the minus strand of WBNO01032389.1, from coordinate 93,788 downwards.
CTTGTAACTCTTACTTTGGATTAAAAAGCTGTTGCCTTTGGCAGTGAAGCAGCACAGCAGGCTGAGGAAAGTAAAGCTTCCTTTCATTGCCATGTTTGAAACTAGAGGAAGTCATCATATTACTTTAACAAGCAGAAATGAATGAAAATGTTTAATACGATTATGCAAGCACAAGGAGCTGTTCTGGCTGCCACAGATTTTGCTCTGTGTGATTCATCGTGCTGGGGGATAACGTGATCCTCTATTTTCCCCTAACAGTCAAGTCAGGATTTTGTTGTGAAGACTCTTGCAAGGTGAGATCTCTCCAAGGATCTGTTTCTCTCTCTTCAGAACATCGAGTCCTCAAACACCAGGCTGAGCTGCAGATCTGGCAGCAGGGTTTTTAATTTTTTTTGCCACTGAGCATTTCATACCTTGCACTGAAATATCACAGAAGAAGGAGCACCCCTCTTCTACCCTAGCTTCTGCTGGGGGGACCTGCTGGATAAAAATCAGCTCCTGGCTCTGCTTGAGCAGAGAAAACTACTGAAAGTATTTGGCAAACCCCTCTGTCCCAAAGGCAGCCGTGAGATAATTGGGGTATGTCTTGGTTTGAAAAGACAGGTGTCTGCTAAGAAAGGCAGGAGACTCCCTTGAAATGGAAAATGTAAAGCCCCTCCCTCCAAATTGTTATAATTTTGAAATTAAGAGGCTCTCAGGCAAAGGGATGGGGATAGGAATAACAGCTCTTTATTAGGAAAACTAAAAAATACAAATGCAATAGTAAAAAAAAA
>WBNO01032389.1:51731-92819 GCA_013400575.1 Peucedramus taeniatus | reverse complement strand
TGCAGGGACACTCAGTGGCCATGGACAGGAGAGATCTCCTGGAGGGAGGATTGGCTGTGGGAGAGAGAAAGAAAAAACTGCCCCATGAACAGCAGAGAACTGCCCCAGCTCTGACAGATGGGAATTGAACACACCCCCAGCCACATCTTGCAATCCAGGACAGGGTGCCAGGTTGAAATTACCTCATTAGCATGCTGCTGATTATGATTTGCTGGAGAACACTGGAATTCCTCCCATCTAATTTTGGATGTTGAAGTGAGAGCTGGCTAAACTTTGTTTGCACTGGGGAAAAAAGGTGCAGCTGATGTTACCAGTCTCATTCCTTTCTTGGCAGATAATGGATTTTCTTCTGGTGGTGACTGCTTTTCTGTAAGGACTGAACTCTTTCTAGAGATTATTTTTATTTTTCTTTTACTGTTTTGATTTTGAAGAAATTACAGAACCAGGGAATAGTTGAGGCTAAAAAGGGGCTCTTGAGATTGAGTCCAGTCCCTCTGCTCAAAGCAGGGTCAACTACAGATTTTCTTAGGACCATGTCCTGACAAGTTTCTAGTATCTCTAAGGATGGACTATTCAACAGCTTCTCTGGAAAAATTGCTCCCACTATTTGATTACAATTTAAAAAAATTAAATTTTTAGGTTTAAGTGGAATTTCATGTATTTCAGCCCCTGCCCATTTCCTCTTGCCCTTTCACTGGGCAGCACTGAGGTCACAGCATTTTCTTTACTCTCTCTCCCATCAGCTGCTTTTACACACTGGCAAGGGCTCCCCTTGAATCTTCTCTCCTCCAGGCTAAGGAGTCTCAGCTCCATCAGCCTTTCTTCATATTTTTTAGCCCATTAATTGTCTTTGAGGTAGAGTCTTTCTGTGGGCCCATGTCTCTTGTAACAGAGACCTTCAGACTGTCTGAATCTGCCCTGAGCAGAGGGGAAGGATCATCTCCATCAAACTGTCAGCAATGCAATCAAAATACAAAAATTAAAAAAAAAAAACAACCCAACCAAATCAAACTATCCTAATGCAGCCCAGGCAGATTTTGCCCTACAACCCAAACCTCTTGAATTTTGCCATAATTTAATGTTTTCTGTGACGCTTCGATTTTTAAGGTGACATTTTTTTATTTCACAATTCCAGCGACAAACTTGGCAAGTCCTGGCAGCATTAATCGTGTTTCTCATACCTCTGCTCTGGCACAGAGAGCCCTAACTTCATCCAGACCCAAAGCTGGCCTCGTTAGTGCACTAATTGGCCCACGGTGATAAGACCTACCCCTCATTAATGAGGTTTTAGGGCTTTTGGGCTGGAGCTGACACACACCTGGCCAGATCAGAGGATGGATGGAATTAACACACAAATGTCTGCATGTGGCCATGGAGACAGGCCTTTCCCCTTAGGCTGTAAATAAATTAGGGAGAAAATTATTAGTTACTGTGATATTGGGCCACTGCTTATAATCAGGTCTCTAATGTGTGAATATAGTTTGGATAATGCATGAAAGCAGAATACCTCTGCTAACATCCTCATCATTTGAGAAGGGACAGTGATTTTGCTAATTGAGCATTTTTTTTTATCTTAGGCACACAGATAGAAGTGATTTAGTGTTCTTATTAATCCAGCCAGTGGTGAATCTCTGAATGATAGCTTGGTATGCTATGATTTAGCCTTGTGACTTTTCCTAATCCTCTACCTTCCTTTCTTCCCCTCTGATTTAAGTTACTCAGATATTGGTACTGAACAGTAAAGTAGAAGAGCTGGGTTTCCTATTAATCATTCATTCCCATTTTTTTGCCATTACCAGCATAATTCAAAGCAATATATGCATAGGTGAGTGTAGAAGAGTTGGGTTTCCTATTAATCACTCATTCCCTTATTTTTTTTTGCCACTACCAGCATAATTCAAAGCCATATATATAGAGGTGAGTTCCTGTAATCATTTATTGTACTGTTTGAGCCTTAAATAAGAAGCAGGCCCATGTTGTACTTGGCTTAGTAGAGAAAACTACAAATAAATAAATAAATATATTCTCAGTTGCAGAGAGCACACAATGTGCTTCTGGCAGAGAAGGGCTGGTAAGCATAAGAAATAAAGTTGATCAGGGTGTTTTGGAAAGGTAAGGGAATGCTTAGGAAAAAAAAAACAGCAAAAGTTACAGGCTATCCCTTTCCTAATTGATACATGACATCATCATGACATCATCCAGATACCGTGGCAGAGTGAGGACCTGAGAACAGATTGAGGGTGATTTTCTCCAGTCCAGCAGGATATTATTCCTTCCATGGAAAGGAGAGCATGAGAGCAAGGTTACAGCCACATGGTATCACACTGGGATGAACAGGACTTGGGAGCAGGAAAAGTGTCTGATTGTTTGCTGACTGGAAATGAGAAGATGCCTCCAGATTCAGGATTCTTGTTGGAGATGGAAAGGAGGATTTTCTGTTTGTATGGTTTTGGTTTTTTGTGGTTTTTTTGCTAGAGAGTTATGATGTAGTTCAGTTGGTTTCTGTGACCTACCTTTGGTGGAGCATGGTACTGAAATGTTCACTTGAGGATTATTTCATGTTGTGAATCTTGGCTCCTTTGCCTGCATCTTTCGTGAGATGTTATTTCACACAGGCAAATGCATTCAGAGGCAATTTTTTTTTTAAATTTCCACAATATATTGGATGGCAAATTTCATCTTTTTTAAAAGCGTCCTGAAGCTCGTGTTTTCAGACACCTCAGTTGAGAAAGAAATCTCTTCATCTTGTGAGGCTGGAAGGTATTTCTAACGATGAAACATGAGCCCTGCTAATTTAAACGATTCATTTGGATCTGAAAGACTCTGATTTTCATCACTAGAAACACATTGGCTTATGTAAAAGCAGGTGCATGTAAGTTTAGCTGTTAGATACATCCTACTTTCACTTCCTTGCAGATGAATTCTTGATTTCCAAAGGTATAGCACATTTTGAGAGCAAGCAGTTGTTCTGTTAACTAGCAATTGCTAATTACAAAAAAAGAAGTGCAGTTCTTTCTATAGATGTTGTAACTAATCAGGCACAAAAAGAGGTTTTCCATGAATCTCTCTACAGTCGTGGGAACCCATGGAAACAGGTGTTTTAGGGATAGCATTGAAGGTTTTTTTAATATACAAGAACATTTCACAGATGATTTCTTAAAAAAATGTAAAGTCATGAAGTTTTATCATCAGAAACCTTTCACAAGCCTGGTGTTTCTCTGTTTCCCCCCAAGAGAAATAAATTAAGACATTATCTCTGCAGTACTTGCAGATGAATCTCTGCAGCATTGCCTCGCAGAGGTGAAATAAATCCAAGCCATTTGCAGAAAACTCAGCATTCATAAATATTATCAGCTCATCCACAGATAACAATATAGGATTGAACCATTTAGTACCAGGTTACAAATCCTTAGCAGCCTGAAAATCAGTTTTAGTTTTTTTTAAAGTAATGTAAATGGCTCCGGTTTGATGTCTTGATTTCTTTGGATTGACATAAACTGGGAATAAAATCTGCTCCTTTTTTTGTGAAAATATGATTTTTGGGAATATATTATTGAAGGAACCTGAGTGTTCAACACTGCTTGAGGCCAACAGCCTGCCACTGTGCACTGTCCTACACTGAGCAATCAGTGAAATTCTGTAAAAAGTGAATTTCAACCACAAAAGCTCAGCTCTTGCACTGAAGTGAGGCAAAATCTCTTGTCCCTTCCCTATCTTTCCTGCAACCTGGCACTTATTTTTCAGGGTGCAGAATAATTCAAAGCAATTGTGTTTCAGAACATGGAATAGAGAGGCACAGAGCTGATTGTGAACCCGAGTCTGATTTTACAGGCTGGAGGGAAAATGTTTTTTTTTTCTTTCATGCCACCACATGGAAACTGTCAGTATTTTAAATTCTTGGTAGAACACTAGGAATGTGGTGAGCTGTAAGTGTGAAACTCCTGTTTTCAGATATCTCTCCAGTGAAAAAAAGAAAAAAAGAGAGACAAAGTCAAGAAAATATAGGTGTAAGGGAGCCTTCTCAGAATGGAGTGACCTTAATTTCATCTATGGTCTATTGGAAGACTGTGTAAGGTGCAAACATAATTTTTTTTACCTAAGTATGTCGCTCTGACTGCTAATAATTACAAATGTTATTTAGACTGCAGAATTAATTACCTCAGGAAGTCATTAAGGTAATTCTAAGCCTCATACTCCAAAGTTTAAGACTGTCTTCAATTATGGGAGAAGGAGGCTTAGAATTCCTGAGTTCTGTATGAAGTCTGAACTCTATGGTGAACCTAAACTTTGCCCCTAATGACTTATAGGGGTGATGAAATTCATGGTTTAATAACACATTGCGTGAAGAAGAATTTCTCCTTAGTGGTTTTAATCATATTGACAGACCCAGCTCTCTAAGCTTGCTCTTCTTTTTTGATATTCCAGGTCCATCCCCTTTTGATTTAGCAGATACAAACCCAACAAAGCTCTATATACTTCCACACATTCACATTTATTTTATACACAGGCACTTTGTCCTTGAGAAGGGAGAACAGGGGGGAAAAAAAGCTATTTTAAAAGGAAGAAATACTGTTTTAAAGGATTGATCTGAACTGAATGACACAATTATATGTTTGGCAAATGTTTCTACCTCTGAAGCAATCAGTGGAAGCCTGAGGGAGATGAAATTTTAGAACATTAGAGCCACAAACTTTGTTTTTAATAATACATGAAGTTGCCTTAATAAATCCTTATGGAAACTGTAACAACAGAAGGTAATGGCTGGTTTTAGTTAATGATCCATTAAAATGTTAGCAAAGCAACAGTAACTGTGATATTTGTTGAGAATCAGTTTCAAAGGGACAATTAATATTAAAATCTGATGTTGATTTATTAACCAATACATTTTTAAGGTATTACTTTCTACCTGGAGCAATGAGTGCATGCTGCAATGGCAGTGTTGATAAATCAGTAATTCCATGAGGGTTAATAATCTCTTTTGCTCCAATTAGGCAACAGAAGAAAGAAATAGCTGTCCCTTCCCATGGATGTTGTTGCTGAGGTAAATGTCTGTCTTGGATGATGTTTGAAATAATGTTCCTGCTGTGGGTCTTAACTGGACACCCACAAATCTGAGCTGTCCAAAGGCAGCAGAGATGAAGACCTGGTTTTGCCTGATTGGGTTGGGGGAAAGGATCTTCCATCAATTCTAAGAAATAACACAAAAAACCCACAGGCCTCTTGCAACCAAGAAATTGCATTGATTGAGATAACTAAACCCACTTCTTGAATGTAATTACTTATTAATTACTTTTTGTGCTTGTGTCACAGGCCCAAGCTCTCAGTTCTGCAGTGCTGCACAGTTGTGCACAACAGGAGGCTCAGAGGCTGCATCCTCATGTCTGTGCCTGCTGTTGGAATCAGGGATGTTTTGGCAAGGCTGGCATCTGTTATGAGGGCATAATTCTGCTTTTATGTGTATTACAGGTTTGTGTCATCCATATCTCTGCTTTTGCTTTGTTTCCACCTCAGGTAAGGTAAAGCCAAAGAAATCCACCCTGTATTTCAACTGAAGGGTGGCAAAGTCTATGCTGGCACTTTTTGAGGAGCAGGTTCCATGTTCTGGGATAAACTTCATGAAATTGCTGCGTTTTGTGCATTGAGTTTTATATTGCTCTGTGAAATTCCAGAATTATTGATCGTGGATTTCATCTTCATTGCTTCTCAGAAGCGAAGGCTGCAAATTCCCCAGAGGAGCCTTTCCCTGAGTTCATACAAAGCTGAAATTCAAGCACATTCTTGACGTGTTCATTAGCCAGCCTTGCCTGCCTGAGCAATCACCTGGTCTCTGCAGGCTTCCTTCCCTCTTCCCTCCTTCCTCTCTCCAGTGTGTGCCAGCCTGTGCCTTGTCCTGGATCCCTGGGGCCTTTCAGGAGAGCTTCCCTGCTTTGGAAAGAATGAAGATTTTCCTCCTTAAGCTCTGCAAGTGGAGTCACTGAGGTACAGAGATATAAAAAGCGTGGCTGAAGTCTACCATTCCAGCCCCTTGAGGGCTTTGGTGCTGTGACACTCAGGTGGTTCTGTTTGGTAGTTAAACCCCTTTTTCTTGTTAGCAAATAGCATTGGGGTAGGGCTGAGGTTCTCAAACATTTCTCTGGGGGGTGAAATTGCAGTTACAGCACAGGAACCAAGGAAGAGGCCAGGTCTCACATCCATCACGGGGTGGCAGATGGCAAAGCCATGCCAGGAGGTGCTTTCCTGCCTGGACATGTCCAGGCACAATCAAAAACGATGCAGAGGTCATTTAACAACCATTATAAGCCAGCTATCCTCTGACTGGACTCCTGCCAGAGATATTTTGGCCAGTCACCTACAGAGAACATTCATCTGATGTTGACCCACGTCTTTGTTTTCCTCTGTGGTTTGTGTGTGTGTGTGTACTTCTGGTTTTGAACTCTTGGGTTATTTGCCAATCAGTTTGAGATTCCTGTCTTTGAACATTTTACTTCTGGAGCCAGTGGGCCAAGAGAAAATGAGCCTGGCTTGTCACAGACCTCTCAGGTACAAGGCAGTGGCAGGGTGGTGAGGGAAGATGGAGCAAAAAAAAAAAGGCAAAAAGCAATTTGTCTGTGAAGAAATGTGGAGAAATGTGTCCAGTGGAGAAACACCTTTTGTGTAATCCAAAATCCTTTGTATTCCCTTGAAAAACTAACAGCTTCACTGTAAAAAAATATTAATAAAGGCAGAGCTGATTCATAGTCAGTGACAAATCCACCATTTATTACTGATCTATTGCTACATGAAGTTTTCACGGGGTGATTTTTTTCAGTATGACACTGGAACATGAAACAACTGACCCCAATGAAAGGTTCCCCAAATGCAGTGCTGTCTTGAGCTTTGCCTCTTTGAAGAGAAAGCAGATTTATTTGGGGTTATTGCCATGTCAAAGGAAATTAGTTCAGTCATGCTGTTTCCTTATTGGTGCCTCCTACTGTTTGCAGTTGCTGGGAATCACTAAAAACACTCTAGATCTGCTTTTAGTGGATACAGATAGTGTTTCATTTCAGGAGAATGAGGCCTGCTTTTTTTAGGAAGCATTATTTAAACATCTGCTCAAGAAACTGTCTCCTGTCCAAAATGTCTTGCCCTATTTTTGAGTCTTTCTTTCTCTTCTCCACTGTGATAAGACACAGTTCTAAAAACCTCAGGAGTTCTCTGGTATGATAAAGGGAAATGGAGCTGAGGCATACTCAGAAAGACAACTTTGCCTTTTAATTTATAGCAGTAACAGCACCTCAGCAGCAGTTCCATGTGACAAAAATTCTAATGCTGCCTTGCCCTGAGAAAACCCTCCCTTGTCGTGACAGCACTGTGAAAGACACTGGTCATTTTGATTTTGGCTTGGGTAAAGCCTGAAGCTGAGCTCTGTATAAAAGCAGTGGTCAGGTAGAGGTGACAGGGGAGAGTTTTATTTGGCCTTGGTTTTTTGTTTTTTTTTTTTTTTTAGATTTCTTGGCCCAGTTTTGTATAGCTGATGCAACCTATTATTTTAAAATTTTGTTAGGGAGTGCTTCCAAAACTCACACACAGGGAGTGACACTGTGCAGTTCCTCACTGCCCTGCAGAGAGGATTCACAGGTCTGGAGTGACCTCCCCACTCTGTATGTTTAATGTGCAGCTGAGAGGGTGAGATAAAATAAAAGTCCAGGCCATGCTACCTTAATCTTACTTAAAACACCCACCTTTGATGTTTACCTAATCCGGCTCTGATACTTGGAAGGAGCACTTTGGTTGGAACTTAAGTGAGTCTGGGGCTTGGATAAAAGCCAACTTGCTGATCCTCTGACTGATGAAGACTGAAGAAAACAACTGGAAGATTTGGCAGAAATTATATCAGCATCCCTGATTGAGAGTGTGCACCTGCCACTCGCTGTTCCAAGTCTGTAGCTCAGGTCTTTCTAAATTTACACCTGCTCCTTTTTCATGTTTAGTTAAAAGTTGTTGACTACACTGCGTGGTTTATTATCTGTGCATCTATTTCTTTTCCCTAATGGGGGATGTCAGGGCTCAGCATGAGCCTGTTTGGAGATTCATCTGGCCTGGATGAAGGAGAGAGCCTGTCATGACCTGCCACGTGCTCAGAGATGTTGAACCAGACCCAGATGTTCTGGGAAGAGGGGGAAAAATGACTTGAGCATGAGCATGAATGTGGTTGCTGAAAATATGGTCATTTTGGGAAAGGAAAGGAAAGGAAAGGAAAGGAAAGGAAAGGAAAGGAAAGGAAAGGAAAGGAAAGGAAAGGAAAGGAAAGGAAAGGAAAGGAAAGGAAAGGAAAGGAAAGGGCCTTGCTCACCCACTGAAATAGGTTTTGTTCCATCTGGCTACAGGATTCAGATGCTCCCATCCCTCTGCAGAGGAACTAACCCAGGAACTGTGGGATAAATCTCTGTGAGAATGGATCCTGTGGAATAATTGCACCTAGACAGACTGAGATATATTACAGCACAACCAGATGCTGAGAGGAGTTAGCTGGATATGGACTGTCCTTCCTTCTCTTTTCTCTCTTTCCCTCCTCTCCACTCCTCCCTTTTTATTCTTTAACATGCAGAGTTTCAGAACAGTAACTGGGATAACAATTCTGCATGTTGTTCACCCAGCCTGGAGAGAAGGTCGAGGTAATTTCAGCTAATTACAGAGGGCAAAACTGATCCTCAGTTACCTCTGGGGAGGTATTAATAAAGCTTTCACATGAAGATAAGATCTTTCATAAGATCCTTCATAATGTTATCTCTTAGAACTATCTCCATAACAATATATATAGTATTAGAGAGATATATATAGTTGTACTTGCATTTTTAATGACTTTGGATACTCGTAGAAAAAAAGAAAGTGCTAGGCAGACGACAGAAGGGCTTGAGAACAAACTGCAAAGAGGCTTTCATGAATTAGAAATTGAAAATTATGTTTAAAAAATCAGAGGGTATGGAAGAGTCTCTATAAATTCTCAGGTTATTATGCACATCACTCTAGGTTTTTGTGCAGAAAACCTTTCAGCAGCAGAGTATCACTGTAGGACTATCTCTAGAGCTGCCTCCTGCCATGAAGATGCTGATTTTGGAGGGTGCTGGAGGCACAAAAATCTCATGTGGCTCCCCAGGACATGATGGTCTGCTGCACTTGTGCCAGCAGGAGTGTGGAGATGGAGTGGAAGTGTCCCTCCTGTTGGCCCCATTTCTCACCCCATACTCAAACCCCAAGAGCACAGGCTTTGAAAGTTTGGGATCCATAACTCAGTGCATTCCTGCTTGCTTTGGAGAAGGTCTCCCACCCTTTTTGCCCCAGAGGAGATGAGGTTAATGTGGCAGCATGGCATCTTCTAAGTCACAAATGGTGGCTGTGAAGAGAGACTATTTTGGAAAAAAGTAGGAGCAGGGCATTAGGTCTCCTAGGGAAGGGAACTTCCACAAGAAGATAACTGGCATCAATAATTTATTTAATATTTGTCAGGTGATAATTTGAACCCAGCTCTCTCTCTGCTGGGCATAGAATGAGTGCAGAAGTCAATTTCCTCCTCCTCTGCCTCTCCTGAGAGAACCCAGCCCACTGCTTCCTCCAGGCCACTGCAGGGTGAGTGTCAGGGCACTTTCCTTACAGATGTTTCCCAAAGTGGCTCTCCACTGATTTCCCTTGAATCCCATTTTACAGTGCCTAACACTTCTACATCACCCACCAGGACACTGGGTACTGCATGAAGTTGTGAGTGCCAAAATTATGAGACCACCTGCAACTTGGCTTTTGCCATATGGACAATTTCAGTGCCTGAATCTCCTGGTGGATTAGCCCTTGGCTTTAGTTCTTCTTTGATACAGGAATAACAAAACACTCCAAACTTACAGGGATGCTGTGGAAGATCAGTGCACAAAAGGTTGTCAAGGATTCTGAGGAGGGAGCAGAGGCAGCTCTAAGGTGAGTCCTGAGGAGGAGTCTGGATCACATCTCTTCAAATCACTAAAAAAAAAAAAAAGGATCCTGTGCATAATTATCCTGTTTTAGCATTGATACATTCCCAAACATTCACTACTGGTCCTCATGAAACCTTTTGCAGTAGAATTTCTGACTTAGACAGAAATTCTGTCTCAGTCAATGCTCTCAGGCACAGGGTGGGATTATTGGGGTGTCCTGTGAAGAGCCAGGAGCTGAACTTGGTGATCCTGATGGGTCCCTTCCAACTCAGCCCATTCTGTGATTCTGTGAATCAGGGAACCAACTGCAAAATTATTTAATACAACAACCAACAATAAAATCATGTTTTTTTCCCATCTGCTGGATTAAGAAACCATTTAAATAATTTCAAATCAACAAAAGAATATTTGTTTCACAGCTGATCATTATTTCTTTTTGAGGACATCCTGATTAATATACCAAGGAAAATGTTTCTGGGCACAAAACACCTGCTATCCATCCTGTAATAAAGAAAATGGCATGGTTCCACAGAATTCTTGCTGAGATTTTTGTTTATTTAATTTGTGCAACAAGTGAGAGGAAGCCCATGTTTAGAATCTCACAAATAATTAATTCAGTATTTTTGAGGTTTGCCTTAATTTGAGAATTGATGATTTTCCCCTCATTTTGTTCTTCTTTTCCAACAGTTCTTTAGCAGATATTATGAAGTATTGCTTTTACTTGTAGAACCAGTAATAACTTCTCAGAAGATGACTCAACTTAGGGAATTGCACTTAATTAATTCATAGCCAATGAAAATAAACTTTTAATTACTGATTTGGGTATTGAGAAGAAAGAAGACATTCAACTAAACAAACACTAGAGAAACATCTTTCCTCCCATTCCTGAGACCCAACTTCAGCCCAGATCCCTTCCTCCCCCTTCCTTTGTCACTGCCAATGTTTGCATCCTTACAGCTGCTCCAAGCCTTTCTTTGGACTTTGTTTCTGACATCTCCCTCATCTCCCACCTCATGTACCCAGAATTTGCTGCCTCTTACTCAGCACAAGCATGGTCTGACATTTTTCCCCCACAACCCCATCATGTGTCTGTTCTCCACTGCAGATATTCTCTCTCTCTGCAAGAGCTTACATTCTCTCCATCCAAGCTTATGTGTACAGACCTCTCTCATCCCAAAACCCAGAAGATAATTTGCCTTTCCAGTATGAAAAGTAAGCCAATAAATATTTCCATATTTTAAACATCCATATTATGTATATACTGTTTTTTCTTATTCATCAATTCAAGAGCTCATGTACTACATCATCTTTCTTTTTTATTATTTGTTTTTGTTGCTGCTGTTTTATTGAGGAGTTTTATGCTTTTAGCACAGACTCTTCTTCAGCCCTCCATAAAACCACCTCAGCTTTTCTTTGATTCAACCTCTTTATGGTGCTGCTGAGTTGATGGTGGGACTGGAGGATCTTGAAGGTCTCTTCCAACTTTGATGATTCTGTGGTTCTGCAAGACATGAAATGCCCAAGACCTCTATGACCACTTTAAATGCCTATTTCCACCCTCTTGTCAGTGTGACTACACATCCCTTTGAGGGAAAATAATTTTAACACCTTGAGCTGCAGCTCATCTGTGTGAGCACCTAAAGAGAAGATGTTTCACTTTTCTCATGCAGAGGATGAGATAAATATTTGTAGGATGCAGGTCTAGGGTCTGTGGCTTGGATCTCAAGCTAAACTAACACCATCACCAATCTGGGAGAAAATATTACATTCCACAGAGCTCCAACACCCTCTCTCTGACTTATACATGAGTGGGAAATCAAGGTATTCCATTCACTGGAAGCTGCACCAAGGGAAATACAGGTTGGATATTAGGGAGAAGTTTTTTCCAGAAAGGGTGATAAAGTTCTGGAATGTTCTGCCCGGGGAGGTGCTGGAGTCACCATCCCTGGGTGTGTTTAACAAAGCCTGGATGTGGCACTGGGTGCCAGGGTTGAGTTGAGCTGTTGGGGCTGGGTTGGACTCGATGATCTTGAAGGTCTCTTCCAACCCAATGATTCTGTGAATTTATGACTCAGCAAGGATATCTCAAGCAAAAAATGTCAATAGCCAGAATAAATTACATACAGTACCTACAATTCCGTATAAATGATCAAAAGTCCTATCAAAGTAAACACTGCCTTAAACATAGTCCAGCCTAAGAGTTCTTCCCGCGGGTCCCTCCGGAGTGCCACCTAGGATGTGCTGCTGGATGATCACTTGTGCACACACCGATATTGTCACATCACAGCACAGCTCACACCGCCTGTTTCCTCAGGTCTCGCTTTCCCCCGCGCTGCGCGGAGCCGGTGATGCTCCAGGACTGCGGAGGGCAGGGGAGGTGAGCAGCGGGCTCGGTGCGCTCCGAGCTGCCGGAGAGCGAGCCACGAGGGGAGCAGAGCGAGGAGAGAAGCAGGCAAGCAAGCAAGGAAGGAAGGAAGGGAGGAAGGAAGGGAGGGAGGAAGATGTGCCCGCCTGCCCGCAGCCGGGCCGAGGGGAGCCGTGTGAGGAGCAGCAGTAGCAGGAGGAAGAGGAGGAAGAGGAGGAGGAGGCGTGCGAGGAGCCGACCGCCGCTGCTGCCGGGGATGCTGGTGTGGCCGCGCCGGAGGATTTTGTCACCTGTGGCCCTNGAGCAGCCACCAGCCGAGCCAGGCGAGCGAGCGGGGGCATGTGGATGTTGGCCGTCGCCTTGCTCCACAGCGTCTCGCATGGTGAGCCCCGCCGCGGGCATCCCTTCCCTTGTCCCCCGCGCTCCCCGGGTCACGGCGGTGCCTGGCGGGGTCGGAGCTGTCGGGAGAAGGGCGGGCGAGCTCTGGGATCGCTTAAAGTCGCCCACCCCGAGGAGGGACAGCCCGCAAGTGAGCGGCGTTTTCTGCGGACGTCGGAGCATCCTTCGCGGGGGGAGGCACGAAGGATATCTTCTTCCCCTGCCGTCCTCCCGGCCCCCTCATTCGGCTAAAGGACGTGTTCTGAAACGGGAGGAATAGCTACCCCCCTGTGTTATTTGCCGACCTGCACAGGAAAGAAAACTAATGTATGCGGTATTTGGGAGATCTTAGTTTGCGTTGTATGTTCTGAGAAGGGTATATGTGGTAGCTGTATTTGGTTTTTCTGCTGGGTTCTAACAGTTTCCTGTTAATCTTTAGAGAAGCATCTCTTTCAAGCAGCTGAATTTATAAATGGGTTTAAATAATGCCTATTGCACACGTGGAAGGGCATTGGGTACAAGAAATGGTTGGGGCAGGCTTCCAGTGCACAGGGGAAAATTCTGTGTCATGATCAGCAAGTATTGACTTGTTGAGAGCTCATTCCTTAATATGAACTATCGAAAACAAATGAGATCTCACCTCTCCCTGCCCCCATCACCCCTCCCTCACCTTGTAAAGGTTGTTTAGGGGGTTCTGCTTATTCTTTATGAGAAAAGCCTGTCACACTCGAGCTGGATGTGTACACGTGGGCATTTTGCCATTTTCCCACAAAGCTTTGCCAGCTCCCATCAGTCATGACCTGAAGCAGCTGCTTATCACTTTTGCAAATTCCGAGGGCAGAGATTTGTCTGTGCCATGGTCTATGATAATTATCTGTTAGGGCTTAAAGTGAGATCACCAAACTTCTTTTCCTATGTGTCTGGAAGAACATCAAAATACAGAAAAACAATTAGAAAACCATTCCTTACAGTGAAGTCCTCAGTATGTGTATTAAATCTAGCTGAAAAAACAGAAGTTTAATTTAATGTCCAATGACAAAATCTAACCTGCTATAATTTCAGTTCCAAACTGACAGGAATTCCAAAATTCATATGGAAAAAAAATGAAATTACTGTTTTTTCTTATTCTGAAAAAAATTGTCATTATCATTTGAACATGCTAGTTAAGAAACTGTATTGAAATTTTGAACTCATACAGCAGAATGTTTCAAATGTACTGAATTCAGCTTTTTCCAGAAAGGAGATGTTATGTCAATTAACTTTTTGTTCAACCCTAAACTTCTACCTAAATATGAAAGTTAGTACAATTCAATAATTTGGTGCCTCTAGCATATTCTGTGAGTTTTTTTCTCTTTAAATAAACCTATTTTGATAGAATATCTTGATTATTTTATTGACTTGTAACTAATTAAGCATAGCTTTATTTTTCCTATCCATGTTTTGGACAATAGCAGGGAGAAATAGTAAGAAATTATTCTTTCCACATTGCTGTGCAGGAAAGACAGGAGATGCTTTGCAAGACAGGTGCATCTTTTTAAGATTTCTGGCTTAACCTTCAGCTAAAAAAAATGCTTAAAGCTTATTGTGTTGTGGTCATATCATTTCAAAGAAGGAGATAGCAGGAACAGACAGGATCCAGATATCCAGGAGAGTGATGGGAGCAGGGGGGGATCCTGAGTGAGAGGAATGTCAGGTGGGGAGAGAGGAAACAGCCTGCATGGGGAAGAGATGAATCAGCAGGGATGTGATCCGTGTGGATGGAGCAGGATTGAGGGAAACCAGGAAATCCCTCTTGCTGCTTTGGAGGGGCTGAGACCCTGGCAGGGGGCACAGAGAGCTTGGAATGGAGCCAGAGACCCCTCTGCCCTCGATCTCGAGCCATGGAAACAGTTACCAACTTTATATGAGGAATTACAAACCAGGGAAAGTAGAATAAAATGAGTAGCTTATCACTGAGTAGAGAAATAGAATGTTAGGATTCATATGAGAAGTGTACAGGGGGGTCAAGATGGAGCAATCTGGGCGTGCACTGCCCTCCTTCCTTCTTCTTCTTGGCCTCCATCTTCTTGGTGATGGTGGCACTTGGGGATTGGTTTAAGGTAGGTTCACTGTCTGACACAGGTGATAGGTATTGGGGAATAACTGTAAATAATGTCTGTGTAGTTTATAGTATAAAAAACAACACAGCCCTGGGGGTGGGCAGTGTGCCTTGAGCTGACCTGCTGAACACATCTGGGCTGGGCAGGGAGAACATGGTATAGATAAGAGAAAATAAACAACCTTGAGAACCAAAGCCAAGCAGCTCTGACTCTTTCTTCGACCATCCAGCTGTGAAATGGACTCTCAGGAACATCCCAGGCAAGGGGAAATCCGAGACAGGATGTGTGGAATGTGCATCCCTGATGGCTCTGGAGGCAAACGTTGCCACTCTGTGCCAGGTGCCACAAGCCAAAGTCCTTCCCTGCACGTGACTGTGGCCTGCACCCCACCCACCTTTGGGTGCTGGGGGGGGGGGTTTGCCTGGTCTGTGCTTTTGGGAAAATTATCCAAAATAATGGAGGAAATGCATTTTCAACCTACTTTCCTCTCCTCTAAACTGCAGTCCTTTACAGGGAAGGCAGGAAAACTCTGTTTATTTGCCCATTTTTTCTGTTGCACAGATGATATTGACAGTGTTCACTCAATAAACTTTATGAGCACTTCAACTCAGAGAAAACCCAGCTGTGGCAACTGTTAGTAAATGGAGGCTTTTTAAATGAGTCACCATTACCTAAAAATACATGTTGGTGGTTAAGAGACCCCTTTTGACAGGTGACAATACTTAAAAAAAAAACCAAAAAAAAAAAAACAACTCAGCTGTCCTGGGGTGACAAACCAGGAAACCAACCAAACCCAAAAATAAGTCTTCAAAGAAATGAAAAAGAAGTACCACAGCACAAGTCTGTGTTGGACCAGATCAGCTTCTCTGTGGAGAATGAAATTGGTGGTTTCACTACAGATTCATAAGGCTGACCTTGGCAGGTCTAGACCAGCCCTGCTGCCTAAAGCAGGGTCAACTACTACAGCAGGTGGCTCAGGACTGTGTCCTGTCAAATTTTGAATAACTCCAAGGATGGACACTCTGTAGGATACCTCTGCCAGTGGTTTTTACCCTCACTGAAAAAGTAAATGCATTATTTACATATATAAAATCATATCTTTAAATGGAGCTGTGTGGTTTCTGTTTGTGTGTTTTGCCTTTTTTCTGTTCACTGAACACCATCAAGAAGAGTCAGGCTACAGCTTCTTTACACCATTCCATCCACTATTTTTATTCATTACTAAGATCCTCCTGAGCCTTCTCCAGTCTGAATAATCACAGCTCTCTCAGCCTCTCCTCATGGATAAGATTCTCCAATTCTTTAATCATTTTTGTGGCTCCTCTCTAGACTCAGACATTCCAGTGTGTCTGAGTTTTTCTTGGTCTGAGGAAGCCAGAAGTGGTACAGAGTACTGCAGATGGGTTGTCATCAGTGGGTGACATGACAATTTTGATTTTTCTCCTTTGATACCAGTTCAATGTATTGCTGTCACTCATGTTTATCCAGGCTTTCATTTTAATCTGAAACCCTTCACAGAACAGGATATTCCATTGTTTCTCCACCACATAATTCTCCTCTGCTGCTGAAGCTCTCCATAACACATCCCCACCAAACTTCTCCCACAAAGTACTTGGAGTTATTTTCCATCTCCAGCCACCATATGCAATCTCACTTGTTTGCCAGACTTAGAGCCAAGTGCTTTTCTGCTCTTGTAGAAGAATTTCCTCCCCAAAAAACAGGATCTCCATTAGCTGCCTTCAAATCTTGCCTGTGGGCTTGCTGCTATTTAAAACCTCAGCAAGAGTTGGCTGTTTTGGACATTGCTCATCTCTCTTAATTTAAAGTGTTTATGGTGCAATTCACTGTAGCCTCTCCACACAATACTTGGAGAGAGAAAGGAATGGGAACTTCCAATGTGTGATTTCTGTTCTACCTTGGCCAATCACTTTAAGGTGGGAGGAATCATCTCTTAAATGTGTTTTCCCCTCTATTTTGTCTATTAAAGGAGACCCAAATAGATGGATGGAAGAGAGATAAGTGTCTGTTTTATAATTTTTTGTGTTTCCCTGCATGACTTAATGACTTGAAATGCACTAAGAATGTATTCATCTTATCTGTGAACTACTTCCTTTGGTAAAACTTATGTTCTGTACTTAAAAGTAAATGCAAATGCAGCTTCCTTCACAATAATTTGTTTCTTTGGTCCATAAATAATGACAAGTTATAGAAAATGCAATATAAAGTCGAGATATTTTGTGACCACAGTTTGTGGGTGCTAATGGCTACAAAGTGTGGACAGGCAAGAAAGGGTTAACAGATGAGGGAGGTTCACAAATTATTTTTGTTGTTAAACTGAAAACTTCGAGTTACACCAGGGAGGAGGCAGAGCAGCACAGGGAAGAGCTGGAACCAGCTCTGTGGTGAAAGCTGTGTGTGGGGCATGGCCATGAGGAGCTGGGCTGGTGGGAGATTGTCCTTGCAGAGAGAGGCTGGGGGTGAACCTTCAGAAAAGTCTTTCCAGCATCTGTGGCCCAGCCTCATGAATTGTCAGGAGTTTTTATTCTTGTTTATTCCATTCCCTCTCAAACCGGTCCCTCTTCACCAGAATAGGTGAAGGCTGAAAGCTTTTAGGCTCTCACTTAAAAACTTTGTGAAGGTCTCCTCTGATGCCATGCCCTCAAATGTTTATGTCCTCACAGAACAGGAGAACTTTATAGTTAGGAGAACAAGAACTTTAGATGGGAATAACACAGAGGGTCCACTTGTTGCACAGAATGGTATGAAGGAAAAAAATTCCCCTATGTTGTATGTCTGAGAAAGAGGATGGAGCATCCCTGATGCAGATGTGTGAATGGGGCAGCTCTGCTTTCACTCCATGCTCCTGAGTCTTGGGGCAGGCTGTGTGGAGACCCTACAGCAGCCTGCTCCTGCTCCTGCTGCATTATCCATGACAACAAGTTGGCAAAGGAAATATTTCCTAGGGCTCTCCCTGCTGCAACCTCCTGGAGGAGCCGACTGGAGCTCGTGGTGCAGGACACACTTGTGGCCAAACCCTCTCGTGAAATCCAGACCCACAACTCAATGGAAGCAGAGGGAAAAGCAGATGGGAAGGCTGCTGTGGCCCCACACGACCAAACACAGTTTATATCCCATTTTAACTCCTTCCCTCCCGTGGTAGGCTGTTGCTTGGCAACCCTGCATCCTTGCTCCACCGCTGCTCTGCGGTGCTGCTGCTCCCCTGTTGCCCCTCCTTTGCACCAGGCTTGGGGAGAGCCATGCTCACACGTGCTCCCAGCAGCCTGCAAGCAGAGGTATCCTCTCTTCTTCAGTGCCTGGAGGTAGGTGGGAGTCAGGAAGATGAAAATGTGAAGGACACTGTGCATCACCCAAGGCATGGGGAGCTCTGCTCTTCCTGATGCCTTCCTTGTATTGACTCTGGCCAGGGGGGTATTGGCTCCCAATAGCTCAATTCTTGTTTTGTTTATGTGGTTGCTACTCTTTGTGAACCACTGGCATCCAGAGCAGGTAATAGAAATCAGTATTTGGCTCAGGACCAGGGATAAACTTCTTCCCACATAATTACAGTCCTTAATGGATTGCACTGTAACAATTATTAAAGAGAGGTCTGGAGAGCTTTGAAACCATAATTCATTTTTTTTAAAGCTTCGTTGAAATTGTGATATTCCTTCAAATTTCTTCTTTTCCTACCACTTCTTCTCAATGAGAAGCAGTTGTGTGTATATAGACATGCCTGCATCCAAACCCAGAGGAGTTCTAGATCTACTGCTAAAATGGTCTAACTCCTGACCCAAATAATGGAAAATCAGATTTAGAAATGAAATCCTCCTCTTGACTCACCCCTTTCATGCTGCAAGGTTATGATATGTACAGTGTGGCTCAGCTGTCCCTGTGATTTCAGTGTCTGTAATTCATTCCATCCTATCTTGGCATTACAATTGTTTGATGCTGTCTTTAATGTCTTGACTTTGCACTCACATCAGACACACAAAGGGGCTCAGTTCACCTTTACTTGGAGGCCTTCAATGGGTATCTCCAGTGCCATAATGCTTGGGGTGTCATGTTATGCTGCTTCCTCTTGTGGGAACCAATTAGCACTGGGAGAAGCCTCTCTGTCCTTCTTCAAGCCCATGTTTTCACCCATGACAGTTGGCTGAAGGGTTGTGAGCTGTGTTCCCACCTTTCTTATTTACCTATTTTACATGCCACCCTCCTCCCCTACCCTATTTCATGTGTTAGGAACAAACTTGTCTGTATGAAGATGTGAAAATTAAAAAAAAAAATATATTTTTTTCTCCTGGCTTCTCCCTTCTGAAAGGAAATATTTTTCTTCTAGCTGACAGTCCTTTAAGCAGTGAGAATCCTACCTTCTCTGTTTGTTTGCAAGGTGCAATGCAAAGAGAAGTCTACAGCATCAAGAAAAATAATCACTACCCTATGTTTTGATGATGTTGCTTGAAATAGAAAAATCTGTTATTCTCTGAAGAAAACATGAATCATACACGGGCTTTAAAATCCTTCCCACAGACTGGATTTTTCCATGCCTTACTCTAGCATGGATTTCTAAGAAACATCTTTGTCAGCTGCTCTCCTCCTTCTCTCTAATAACTTTTGAACCTGCTGTCCAGTCTCAATCCATTTGCTTGCCGAGTTTAAGTAGAATATAATTAATTCATTGCTTTAATATAAGAGTATAAACACTCACCTGGGCAGAGGAGAGAGAGAGAGAGAGACTAATCCTACTCCAAGTTGTTGAAAAAATTGAAAAAATTCATAGACATTTGACTTAGGTCTTCAGTCTTCTGACCATATACCCAGAGGAAATTCCTTTTCCCACTGATGCTGTGCTCACAGAACCACCTAATGGGGAGAGCTGCCTTGTTCTCATCTTCCAGATGCTGCTGGAACCCCAGGAAGGAGCCGCACGAGAGAAGAGTAACTTCAGGCAGGGTAAAAAAAAAATAAAAAACCACCCATTTTATGCTTTAAAGCTCAGTGTGTATTAAGCCATCCAGAGTGTTTTGAAAGCTGCTGCTTTAATTCATGAGCATATCAAGACTGAATGGCTAATTGTGTGTGTACTGTAAGAACAGGTCATGCGAGAGAGCACATTTTTTTGCCAGATAACAATATTCCTGCACATTATCAGCTTGGAGCAGTCAATGGCTTCAAATGAAGCAAATTGTAGTTATTCCCTTGCATTTTTGGGGTGGAATAGATAGGTATCAGCAGCACAGATGCTTTCACAAGTAGTTGCATGCAGACGATTAAGATTTTGTTTCTCCATCTTGAGCATTCCCAGATGCACGGTAACAAACAGAGCTTTTCAACTGGTATCTTCTTAATGGTACTTACAGAACCAGAAATTCCTTTTCCATTCTTAAGTGTCTCATGGAAAATATTTAATTTTTGCAGCTTGCCCTGATAAAAAATGGCTGACTGTGAGCTTATAGATATGAGCATTAAGCTTGGTAGCCAGTGAATATCAGAAGGTTTAGAGATTGGTTTTGACAAGCATTCAACATTTATCTGAATCTTTCCAGTATCAAATCGGGCATGAAGTCTTCTGAGGAAAACCTGTTCTCACAAGGCTTTTGATTCTCCTGTTTCCAGAGTGATGGAAGCTACTAAAAAGCCTTCCCACTTCTGCTCCTCTTCCCTTCTTAACCTCTGGTCCCTTTATCCCTCTTTGAGTTTATCTCCCTTTATTATGGGTGCAGTGGCAAAGCTTTAGTTTACCTGAAAATTTGGGGAAGAGTGGTTCAAACTTGTCATCTTTGAAACAGATATGAATCAGAGAGAAGATGGAGAATATTTCCCTGTTTGTTTCAGAAGATTGAGATTTGAATGCTTTTGACTATATTTCAGCCAAATATTCATAAAGTCGTTGCAAATTTTCATTTAAAAGGAATAAAAATGCTTCTTGAGAGATTCCAGGTTTTGTTTTTTTACTGTTATTATCTCAGGGGGCTATGCTGCTCTCTTAGGTTTTGTTTTTAAACTGAGTGGGACTACAATTCCTTTCTCAGCAGAACTGAAAAATTTCTAAATTTTATTAAAATGAAAATCATGACTAAATGTAGAACTGAGTTTTCTTAGTTACAGCCCTCTGCACTTATCTTTACTAGTTTACAAGATAATAATTCATATTTTCCTTTCAAATTGCTATGCTGCAAGAAAATAGTCAAGAAAACTCCAGTCAGGGGAAGAGGTCAGTAACAAGGAGAGACAGAATGATTTAGAAACTGAGGGATGACTGAGCCAAGGTGGCATCTCCCCCAGAAACTGGGCTGATCATTCACTTAGATTCTGATTTCAGGCATGTTCACTTTTTATTGTTTCTTTTCCCCAGGTCTTCTGACTGTTGAGAACTTCCTCTCTCACCACGTTTTCCCTTCACTTCCTCTCTACTTCCCTCCCATTCTTTCTTCCTTCAGGTGCTTTTAAAACCACTTTCAAAGCTGAAATTGCAAATGAGTTTTTTGCATTCTGAATGACAATGAGGGGCTCTGTTTGAATAGCTGAATGCTTCAATGGCAGATATTTGACTGAGTTCCCTAAAGCCCAAAGCCTATGAAACCATCCACAATCTGAATAGAACCAATTACCAATTACAAGGAGCTACTGCTCCTTGGAAGATTCTTTTGGGTTTTTTTTTTAAAGTCCCAATCAATGCAGACTTATTGTAGACAGACCATTTTATCTTTTTCTTTGAAGAAAGAATTTCCCTGCAAGACTGGTTATAGGTTATATCTGTCATCCAACAGGTACATAATCTTCCAATGTGGGGATGTGAAAACATTCAACCACTTGGATCCTTAATTTTCAACTTCATTTTCCCAAAGGCTTTCCACACGGCAGCTCTTACTTGTGTTGGTCTGCTGTGGTCATTCCTTGTGTGTTTGCTCACTTAAGGTGGGAATATGATGCAAAATTGGTGTGCAGACCTCAACGTTTAACCCTTCCCGTGGTTTCCAGTGGAGATATTTCAACTGCAAGCTGATGACTGGGTGAGATGTGGCCAGAGTGATCATGCTGGTGATGTTTCTGCATGTTCTTCATGCTGGTGGCTCAGGGGAGAACTGGAATGCGTGTGGCCAGAACTGTCAGAAAAATGTTCTGTGTTCTGGATATCCCATTGGAACTAGATGGCTTTAGGGTTTCAGCGAGGTCCTAATATAAAACCTTCTCCTTGTGCCTCCTGCAGTACAATGTGACCTGAAAAGTTGCCTGAGATGCATTCAGAGTGATCATCAGCTGATTTGAATTGTTGTTATATCTCTGTTAACTTCATGAGATCTTCCTCACCAAGCTGTGTGGTAGCTGCAGAAAGCAAGGATGGTCAACCCAATATAGTCAACCAGTAGATGATCCAAACCCAGATTAAGAATTTGAGACTATTTGAACATTTTTGATTCTACAACTAAATCAATAACTTCAAAAGCTTTTATTTTATTTTTTTTTTTCAGAGAAGATGTAGTTACATGCAGAATTTAACTGAGATACTTTGCTGGAAAATCATTTAATTTGTTTTAGGAAGAACTAAGTAATTTTCAGCCATTTCATCTAAGATATATTTTAATCAAATAAACAACAACAAAAAACATAAATGGGGATTCTCCTTCATGACCTTGAGTAGCCTTGATTGCAGCTGAAGCCTGATCATGCTTGATTTTCCAGTCTTGAAAAGTAGCATCCTGACTGATGTCATGTACTTTGAGTGGAAGTTATCATACAGTGCTCTTTCTCCACTTTGACAGATTGTTGAATTTAGGTTTCAGCCAAGTCATTCCCTGAGCAGCAGGACCAGTGAACCCTGCTCTCATGCAAAATTGCATCCTGCCTTCCTCCCCTCCTTAAACCCAGCTCAGGATGGGGATTATGCTGCCTTGTTGGTTGGATTCTGCTAAAAAAATATTAAATACCCTCTGGAAGTTGGTCCCTTTGCCTTTTGGTGCCACTGAAGAATAAATTAAAGATTTACTCTTTTACTTTGCAGCTGCTGTAGTTGTTTTAAATGAAGTGAAATGCACAGAAACTTGTTTGAGACAGTTCTACAGGAAGCTGAAATTTGCCAAGGGCTACCAGAGTTATGTAGATGAGTAAAGGAGGTAGAAATGTATAAGAAGGAGGTTTATTTATTCTGTCACAGTAGAATGTCTACAACACTGTATCTCTTAAGCCCTAAACATGTTTTGGGCTTCAGAAGAGGAAACAAAGCAATTCTGAAAGAGCTGCCTGAACAAATCTGTCATGAACTTCTCCCAAATGCTCTCAAATCTATACTTAAACATTTCTGCTAGTCACCAGCTCTCTTCTAAACAGATTAAAGTTTTGTTATTTTTAACAAAACTTAATTCCTAATAAAACCAGATTTCTCTCTTTTTCTTTTTTTTTTCCCCTTTTTCATTCTCCCCCATGACATTTGCACTTCTCTCTTTAATTTTTGTTTAACAGCATCAGATTCTATTTTCCCCTGAAGAGCTTCCCTGGTTGCCCCCATCTTTTTTCTTAAATGCAGCCATGACTCCCTGCTCAGTATTGGTCTCCTCTCTCCTGCTTTCCCTTTAGTCTCTCCTGGCTGATAGCCCAGCCCAAATGGGACACAGGGAACTGAGCTCTCTCCTGATGGCTTTCACTGTCCCTCAGTTTGGTTTTTTCAAGAATTAGACAGAAGGGCCTTATACAACACCTCAGGGATGTGTTCTATCTGTCCTCTATGGCTTCAGAAACATCTCCAGCCAAATCTCCTTCCCTGCCCAGTTCTGCTGCTGCTGAGCTTCCTGCAGATGTCCATCCCAATGTCTTTCTGGGGGACGTCCTTTCTTGGATTTCATTGCAGTGCACGAGGCAGGGTGTTGGCAGCAAAGCAATGCCTGGTGCTATAAAGCATTTTCTTAAAAATATATTGTTCCCCAAATGTGAAGTCATCCTGTTGGTAACACACTGGGGATTCTGCAGGTTGAGATTCCTTATTGCTTTGTTGTGTTTGCTTTTCATCTTACAGCTTAAATCCAGAGTTGCCCTAATGCTGTTATGTATTTCACAATATTGATTTTTTTTTAGCTATCTTCATTTAATGTTTTTCCCCCTTTTTTTCATTTTTTCCTTTTCAGACCAACCTTCACATAAGAGATGTGAAGAAAGAATAGGCACAGAAATTGCTTTTAGTTAGAGAGACTGTAATTTACTCTTTCACTACAGGGGGAAAAAATGTCTCAGCACAGAAAGAGACGCAGATGAAAGGCCAAATAGTATCTGGACCTGTGTAAGCACTGCAAGATGTGTGTGTGTGTGTGTATGTATTTTCCTTCAGTGGTGCACAGAATCCCAGTCAATTATTTGATGCACTCGCCTGTCTGGGCTGTGACCTTCTAGAAGGGCCCCCTCCTCCAGTCCCCCCACACGACTTGTCAACACATTAGTCATATACAACTCAGCTGATGCCAAACGGCCGCAGTTCAGCCAACTATTGAGAGGCTGGAAATTCTGCTGCCTTCTTCGATTGGTCTTGGGTTTTTCCACTGTGCGGACCTGGTGGTGCTTTAAGACTGCGGAGGGCTGGGGCTAGCGCTGGTCCCTCCGCCGCGCCGGGAGGCAGGGGAGGTGAGCAGCGGGCTCAGTGCGCTCCGAGCTGCCGGAGAGCGAGCCACGAGGGGAGCAGAGCGAGGAGAGAAGCAGGCAAGGAAGGAAGATGTGCCCGCCTGCCCGCCCGCCTGCCGCCGGGCCGAGGGGAGCCGTGTGAGGAGCAGCAGCAGCAGCAGGAGGAGGAAGAGGAGGAGGAGGAGGCGTGCGAGGAGCCGGCTCGCCGCGGCTCGGGGCCGGCCGCCGCTGCTGCCGGGGATGCTGGTGTGGCCGCGCCGGAGGATTTTGTCACCTGTGGCCCTGCCCCCGCCGCCCTGCGGGCGCCTCCCCGAGCCAAGGACACACCTGGGCCCCNNGCCGTGGGCGCGGCGGGCGAGGGCGAGCCCGGAGCGGGGAGCGGGGGAGCGGCGGGGGCATGTGGATGTTGGCCGTCGCCTTGCTCCACAGCATCTCGCATGGTGAGCCCCGCCGCGGGCGTCCCTTCCCTTGTCCCCATCCTTCCCCTTCTGCCGGCCGGGAAGGGGAGCGGGTCGCGGTGGTGGCTTTTGTGCCGGGAGCGTCGCGCCGGCTGCGGGAGCCGCGGGGAGAAGGGCGAGGAGCGAGAGCGCCGTGATCGCTTAAAGTCGCTCACCTCGCAAAGTGACAGCCCGGAACCTCCGTGCCTGCCTCCTTCGGAATGAGACGGTGCTCGCAGAGGCAAGGAGGCAGAGAGGCGCTTTTTCTTTCTTTCTCATCTGGAAAAGTACAGAATTTTTTTGCCAAGTGGCGTAGAAATCCGTCAGAGCACACGGGGATAATTTGAAGGGCTTTCATCCTAAGCGGTCGCATTGAGATATTGCTTCCTTTCGCATTTTTTTTTTTTTATTCGCCCTCTGCTTTCACCTTACGTTTTTACATATATTTAAGAAGTAGTATTTTAAATTTATTTCACTTTCATCATTTCTCCGTGAAGGTACCTGTTCCGAATTTTTTTTTTCTCACTCATTTATGTAAAAATATGCACGGATAAGCATTACATCATCTGGAAAGGTTGAAGACTTTTAGACAATTATAAAGTTAGGAAGGGAAATTAGAGTGGTGATAGAATAAGGGTAAACCTGTTATTCTTTAATTTTTTTTTTCCTTCTGCCAACTCTTTGACTGACAAACATTTATTGCAGTTTCTGTACGTTTTTAATAGTGGGTTGGGGTATTTTGGAGCATTTAGATATATTTGATTGAAAACCATGGCATGTGTAAAAATATGCTTAAATTGCTTAAGTTTTATTAAAAATGCACGTTTAGCATTGCAGTTTTAAGGACAGAAAACAAATTATTCTGGGGTGCCAGCTATTCTATTGCACTGCCTCCTCCGATCCGAGAACGTAACATTGCCTGTAATGCTTTTCACCCTGCCAGATAATTCAGATTGAACACACAATTCTCAAAATAGGCAAAGCAGGTAGAACAGGGAAAAGGTTTCTTGTGTGGAATGAATG
The DNA here is from genome assembly GCA_013400575.1 of Peucedramus taeniatus. NCBI lineage: Eukaryota > Metazoa > Chordata > Aves > Passeriformes > Fringillidae > Peucedramus > Peucedramus taeniatus. Next base: position 66,973 of record WBNO01032389.1, on the reverse strand, counting down.
AGAGAGGAGCACAGGGCAAAGTGTGAGGATTCCTGAAGGATGGAAATAATTGAACCTCTGGCAGAGGGTGAGGGATGAATGCTGGATGAGGGTGCCTTCACATCTTCTTAAGTAGACACAGGATGAGAAAATGCACTGACAGGCATGGCTGGTCCAGTGTGAAACGCTGGGGAGGGCAGAAATCAGGAGGTGAATCTTAAATGTGTGGATTTAGAGCGACCTTAAAAACATTTTTGTCTTCTGCGTGCCTCAGAATACGAGAGGATTGAAATCTCCCAAAGTGTAAACTTGGAAATTTTTTGCATTTCTTTTGGCAGTAAGGAAACTGCAACAAGTTTTAACATTAAGAAATTATCTATCTATTTATTTATTTATTTTTGACAAGCAGCAGCACTGTGCCTTTCTCTCTGTCCTCTCCAGCCAGATACCTTGGAGGGAGAGATTTGCTGTTAATAGGACAGAAAGAATCAGCCTAGAAGTGTGCTCTGACCAGTGCTATTCATTTAAAACTAGATTTGCATAGAAATGAACCCTTGAAATGAAAATTTCTCTCCAGAAATCGTATTTAAAAAGAAAAAAAATAAAAAGCAGATTTTTTTTTTTTCCTACTGTACTGATGCTATAAATTCTATGTTCTATCCTAGTTAGTCCTCCTTGCAAGGGTGTTTTGGAGAACACAATAATTTTTGCTTTATGAGGTCGAAGTACCATGAAAATCACTTCCATTTATTCCTTGATCTATGAAGTCAGCAGTAATTTCACTTTCAGTTTCCATGTGTTTTTGGATCACAGTCAAACCTGAATTTGTCTCCCAAAGAGTGAAGAGTGTGATGTGTACATGAGAGATGCATGTGCATGGATTCTGTGCTGCCACACAGCAACATCTGTACATTTTGTGACTCCAGGGGGACTAAAATTAAATGGTTTTGTGTACAGTAATATTCCAAGATGTAAGCATTGTGAAAACATGTAGTGAGTGGCTCAATGATTCTTTACAACTTAAAAACTCTGTTTGTTTTTGGTATCCTACTTCATGTCAAAATGCAGATTTTTGGGGTCTTCTTAAGGGAAATCTTTGAAGAAAATGGCACCTACCTTCCTATTAAGACTGGATAAGATGGTTTTATTCATTGCTAACACTTATTAGGACTTATTAGGGCCATTCTATCAGAGTCAAGAGTCGGAGAATAATATTTTTAAAGGACTTCAGATTTTAATGCAGTGTCATATCAGATATGTATCTCTTTGAAGGAAATGACTGCATATATAAATAGATATGTCACGTACACATTTATTTTCATTATTCTATCTATAACTCCATCTGAACTCCATTGTGTGACAGGCAGGGCTCTTTTATGAGTGTATCTGGTGCGGGGGGGGACAGGTTTCTGCTTGGCTTCTGCCATTGCCTTTTCTAACCCCTTATGGAACCACACCATGTTTGCTTAAAATACCAACACAGGTATAAGTGGTTTTCCAATGTGTTACATCTCATTCTGATTTTAACTTAAAAATATGCAAGAGTGTTCATGTTGGTTTTGATTTTTAATTTTTTTTTTTTAATTTCTGAGGGGAGAAATTAAAAAAATAAACCCATAGGTTTAACACTGCAGTTGTAGTCTTGGGCTTAATTTCTGTTGGAGATAATGGAAACCATCTGAATAACAATAACAAGGTTGGCCCCCATATTCCCCTACAGTCACTCAGCACAAATACATTTTGTCAAATTAGGTATGAGCAGTGTCACTGGGAAGGCTTTATGTTTGTGAAATAGCTTCCTTCTGGGGACAATAAAGTACTGACACGCTCTTCCATCCAATTAGTATTTCTGAAGCCTGAAACAAAAACCTCCCCAAATACCTGGTTAAAGTTTATTTATTTCAAGAGGGTTTTAAACTCTCGTTGCTGTGAGTTCCTTAAGAATACAGGTAACTATTAACCATAAATGCATTGCAGCCCTGGAAAGTGCGTGGGATGATATAGACATCAGTGGGAGCTCTGCAGCTGAATTCACTACCTTGAAAGCCTGAGTCATGCAGTTCTAATCCTGAGCAAGGCTTTTGAGTTGCCTTTCAGGGTTACTCTACCTGCACCACCTTCCCTGTTACTCTGCCTGAGTATTCCAGAAGTGAGCATTTCTAATGAGCAGCAGAAGTCTGCTGTAGCCTGGCTGTAATTAGTAATGGGGCATTTCACTAATTACAGTGAGAGAAGGCAGGGGAGGCTCTGAGGGGAGAATGGCCTCCTTCAAAATCCTGCCTTTTTTTGGTAATGACTGGGATCAAGCTAGTTCAGGTGCTGCTTTCAGAAATGAGGATCTTTCAGCATCACTCAGTCTCTGCTGTGGATATGCTGAACCCATTTCCAGGCTTCTCTCAGGCTGCATTTCTTACATGCCCGTTGCCCACAGATGCTCTGCTGAAATCAATCTAACATCGGGAGGCACCAATACAGCACAGATGACACTAAAAATACATTTCCATTAAAATGATTTTCTGTTTGACTCCTCTCCCTGCTCTACATCTATCAATATGGGTTTTAGCAGCGTTTTGGAAGATGGAGAAGGATCACACTGAGCTGAGAGCAGGGGTTAGGCTGGAGGATGAGGAGGCAGAGTGACAGTGGTGCTGAGCCTCCCCAAAGAAAAAGGTGATTTTCAATGCTGGGGATGCAGCATCTGAGCAAAAGAGCAAGCTGCTCTCTTTGTGGAAACATACTGAGATACCTGCACAGCTTGTGTGGAATTGTGCAACCAGATCCTCACCTCGGGAAGTTGAATGGATGTGCAGGCAGCATTCAGCTTGGTGCTTGTGTGTGGATGGCACAGCACAGCTCAGGGTGTGTTTAATCCAGTGTTACCCGAGCTATGAATAGCTGTTAATTAATCACCAAATGCCAAGGGGAGGAAAAGTGTTATTGCTGGGCAGTCAGAGGGCATGGGGATAGCTGTATCTGTTTCTCCTGTGCTCGGGGTGTGCTGCTCCCCCAAGTGTTGGGGCTCTCCAGGGGGATTTCCTCCCGTGGTGTGGGCAGTGGCTGTGCTGGAGCTGGAGCCACAGGACACTAGTGGGCAGCAAACCACAGAATCTGTGTCTTCCTGAACTGTGGGAGCACACAGAGACAGCTCTAAGAGGCATTTTGCCTGGGTTTTTCTGTCAAGGGTCACTAAAAACTGGTGGATGCTGCATCTCCTTCCCGTAGTGCTGGGCAGCAGATGTGTGTGGCAGTGAAGGTGCTTTTGGGAGTGGTTCAAAGAGAAGTTGTTTTTTGCAAGTTGTAAAAACAAACCTCTAAACCATCTTAAATAGGGCTTTATTGCAGCTCACAGCTCTTCACTGGGATTTCATACAACCACAGAATTATTTAGGTTGGAAAAGACCTTTGAGCCCAACAGTTCCCCCAGCACTGCCAAGTCCAGCACTAACCCCTGTCCCCAAGTGCCACATCTGCAGCTCTTTCAAATCCCTCCAGGGAGGGGTGACTGTTCCAAGGCTGGAAAACCCTCCCCATGAAGAAATTTTTCCTCATATCCAATCTAACCCTACCTGGTGCAACTCGAGGCCATTTCCTCTCATCCTATCCCTTGTTCCATGGTGAAAAGATTCCGACCCCCACCTGGCTCCATTCTCTCATGGAGTTTTAGAGAGTGAGAGGATTCACCCTGAGCCTCCTTTTCTCCAGGCTCAGCCCCTTTCCCTCTCCCTCAGCCCCTCCTGGGGCTCCAGCCCCTTCCCCAGCTCCATTCCCTGCCCTGGACATGCTCCAGCCCCTCCAGATCTCTCAAAGTGAGGAGCCCTGAAATAAAAACAGAATTTCAGATGTATTTCAGTAGAATTTCTTCAGTGCTGCTGCATCTGGAAAAGTTTAGAAGTTGATTTTAATGTTACTTGTTCTTGAGTAAATTTTTTTCACATAACATACTGTTGATCTGAATTATTTGGGAAAATCTCATGGGTTTTGGTGATTAGCTCATCCAGAAAGTTCCTCCAGCTCATTCTTGTGCAAGTCATTCAAGCTGGGTTCAGGTTGGACCTCACTTTTTGTGTCTTTGCCAGAATAAGAGACTTAACTATGCTGCCCTCTGAGGTGAGGGGGTTGCTTGGGGTGGGGAAATAATCTCCTCTACCCATTTAATAAAATATTGAAGTGACAAATAAAAAGCAGAAAGGAACAAAATGGACCATCTTTTTGGGAGAGGGAGGTCGGGGCAATGGACTGAGGAGCAAAATATATGGGCTTTTTTGTTTCCTGCACAAAGTTTACTCCGATGAAAAAGTTAAGATGTGTGTAGGACCAAGGCCTGTTTGAAGATACCACTCATTTAGCCTTTGATTTTATTTGGCACATGCCATTTATCAATCTCTTGGTCTTGGAGTCTTTCAGATTTCCAGTAGGAAGGACTAATTCCATCTTCTACTTTAAAAACTGAAGATGGGAGTAAAAAATTATATTAATCTTTTATTCTAAGGTACATTTTTTGACACGTTTAATGTGTTATTTCTTTTGAGTCATTGAAATTCTAAATATACTATAAAAATCCATGTAAGCAACATAGGTCTGCAACATACATCAGAATACTTAATTATTTCAAGGTGAATGTGTAGGTGTCTGCAGTTAAATTACTTGTTTCACAATATATTTTGAGTTATTTCATAATCTTATTTAATCATCACTTTCTTTTCATTTAAACTGTTATTAAATCAATAAAAATTAAGATCTGAAATTTCAATTCTTGAAAAGAAGCTTTATCTTCTCAGTCTTCACCACCCTGCCCCTTAAAAACATTTCATCAAACAGTTGGTGTTTTTGAAAATAAAATAACACAAAATGGGAGGTATTCAATAATAAAAACCTTTCACAGCTCAAGATTTTACCCCACTGAAGAGAACATCTTCAAGAACAAGCCACTGATTCCTCAGGCACTTGTTGGCACTGGGAGCTTTTCTTGTCATTGCCTATCTTTGAATACTTCCATTCACAAAAAAAAAGTTCTTATTACCTCCTAAGTACTTTTTTCCCTTCCATCAGAGCATTGAGTTACTCATCAGAAAAAGAAAAAGTAGGGTGTGTCAATAAATACCTTCCACAATGGAGTGGGCAACAAATGCTATGATCTGTTTTGAGGGAGGAAAAAAAGGCAAGTGGATGGACAGACAGGCTGACAGAGATTAGCAAGTCTTCCCAGCATCCCTATTTAAGCTATTTTTACTCAGAAGTCAGGGAGTAAGACTTAAGAGTGAGCCAGCAATCCTATTTATAGAAAGCCATTTTTAAATGCAAAGGCTCTGAGAAGGAGAGTCACCTCCATCCTGAACACCAGGCTCCCTGGAGCTCCCTCCGCACCGAGGGAGGGAGCAGCCCTTGCTGCATCACTGATGTGCTCCTGCTGAAGCTTCCAGAAGGACATTCCCTCAGAAATGCAGGAGTTTGGGCCATGGGGCAGCCCAAGAGCACGGCTGAAAATAGCTCCCTGCTCCACATCCACGTGGCAGAGACAAAGGCACACACAGGGATCACCTGAGTAGTTCTTTGCCTGGTGCCTCTCCATGTATTCTCTTGGAGATCCTGCTTGTGTGGCTCTCAGTGTAAATTTGTCAGGGATACAGTTCCTTCTGAGATTTTAAAATAAACAGATATATTTCTGTACATTTACATATGTAAATCTGCATAGCTTGTAATTGCTTAAAAACTACTGCGTATGGAAAATCTGGCACTTGCTTTGCTGTCCAAGTGTGCTTGATGCTATTTTCTTCCAATTAATTACACTATAATCCCATGCAGAAAATTTGTGGCTTAAGATTTATGTTTTGCACTAGGCTAAAAATTATTCTCAGTAACTTTCTGCCATCTAAATTATTGGAGTAACTTTGGGGAGCCCTCCAGTGTTTTAAGAATATCAGAATCATATTGAAATGACCAGGACTATTTCAACGCAGCCAGAATATAATTATACTGCACTGTAGCTGCAAATAGTTGCCTATCTCCATAATCTACTCACAGTGATTCTGTAGATAAGATTGTAGGGTTGCTGTGTCTATATAAATATCTGTTGGTGTGAAATCCTCTCGTGTGGTTTTGCAAATGGAGTGGCTCGTGCTGAGCCTGCACGCTCGGGGCGTTCGTCTCTCAGCATTGCAGAGTGGCAGCCCCCAGTGGCTCCAGTTTTTGGGTGCCAAAATGGAGTTCAGGAATTTGTGGAAGAGCTCGTTCCCTGCTCTGCTCTTTATCCCCATGATAGCAGCTTGTTCAGTAAAGTTTTCTAGAGGTTTATTTATTAGTGTGGAGTCCAAATGGCAAATGTCACTCTTTGAAGCGTGGTTTTTGTTTAAGCTGGTTCCTGTTTTAGATGGGAAGAGTTTTTGGCATGCTGGAATGTGCAGGCTTGGAGGAACCCATGCTCCTCCCACTAATCTCATGTAGGATTTGAGTGCACCCAAATCTACTTGGTTGCTTGTTTTCCCAAGCCATGGAAAGGTGATGCATGAGATGCAAGCTCTGGCTTCTGTTGAATTCTCTTGTGCAATTTTTTTTCTGTCAGAAAGGATTGTGTTTGGGGGTTTGTTTGATTGTTTTTGTTTTGTGGTATTACCTTCTGAAGTCTTTGGGTTTTTTTGTGTGAGTTTTATTAGGAATTTTGTCCCTGACTCAGGAAAATACTGTGAGTGCATAGAGTCATTCGCTTGATAATTATGAGGTGAGCATGTGACAAGCTGTTAGAACGCTCCTGGCTTGAGCTAAGGACAGAACAAGTCCTTGACAAAGTCCTTTTTGTTATGAAAAGCAGATTCAGATGTCCCTGGAATGGGATCTTGCTGGAAAAAACGTCATTCAAGCAAAATAGGCTTTAGGTGGACCTCAGCTTAAACTGCAAAATTTGTGGATGGTTCCTCATCCACACTACAGTACATTGTCCTGAATTTTCCCCTCTCATTCAGTGGCTTTTCTGTGGGGCAGTTTAAAAGCCAGTTCATATATTATTTCTAGGCAAGAAAACTGTAATTTGTGTTGCAACTGCACTTGTGAAGTACAAAGCAAAGTGTTTGCTGTGTCATGATATGAGGGAAGTAATTTGGGAAGCTGTCAGTGAAACAGAAGTTCTCCAGTTATGTTTGCAGACATCCAGTGTAGAGAGTTTTTTGCATAGTTAAGTGATTTTCAAATGTCTACAGTAATATTTGCATTACACTTTATGCTTCTAGCTGTATTTATTTAGGGAGCTTTCCTTTGTATCTTTCTTTCTAATTTTGTTGCGTGACCTCAAGGTTTCTCTTCCACAATGACAACCTTTTCCACCGCCCTGTTCTGCAGGAGCTCTAGAAACCAGATTTTCATAATTTCAGGCACAGACAGTGCAGGAGCTCTAGAAAGCAGATTTTCATCATTTCAGGCACAGACAGTGAGGTTCATCTCACTATGGAACCTGAGTGATAGGTGATGCTTATCATGGTTTTTGTTGTGTCAGCTGTGACCGAGCTTTTTGTTCTCAACTTTTTGTAAATATATATCTATAAAATGCTATTTAGCTATTTTGATATATCTATAAAATGTATATCTGAAAAATGCTATCTATTTTGGTAAATATGTATCTATAAAATATATATCTATAGAATGAATGCTTAGGGGAGAGGGAGGGATGGGGGCACAAACATAACTTTTAATGGGGAGGGTAAAGGAAGGGAAAAGGGTGAGTTGGAACTGCACAGGTTTCCAGCTAGTCATGTAAGGTGAGAAGAGGAAAAGCATTCAAAGGGCATGAATCCCTGTGTGACAGCAGAGGGGCAGGCTCTGAAGACAAAATTTGAGGTGGACAGGTTATGGTGAGTGACCCTGAGGTCTTGGCTTCAACTTGCAGTGGGGAAGGCAAAGCTGAGCCTGTTCTCCTGTGAGCTGTGGGTGGAGAAAACGACAGAATGTGGCTTTAGGACTACCCAGGCCTCTATTTTGGCTACTGGTCTGTGCCAGAGGAAGCTGGTGCTCCCCATAGATCCTGTTGTGTGCTTAGAGACAGGGAGCTCAAAGGGACAGGGAGCTCAAAGTCCCAGCTGCCCTTCTCCTTCACTGCCTGAACTCAGATTTTTCTTTCCTTCTTATCTACTCCTGTTATTTAGTCTCTGCTGTAGGCTTAGTTAGAGGCCTGCTACCTGTCTTCTCTCCACATTTTCCCTAGTTATTTATATTTATTTCACCTCTGAGGCAAATGGGTTTGGGGGAGTGGAGGAGATCAAGGCTGGACAGCAATCTTACAAATGTCAGCGTGGCTGTAGGGTAGGAAGGGCAAGTTCCTCATCTGAGCGACAGAGGAAGGAGCTGAGCTCCTTTATTGGGCAGGAGGGAGATAATTAATCCTTGGGAAAAGAGGCTGAGCTGTCAGGCTTTCAGAGCAGTCCTGGCAGGGGTAATTTGCTGTTCAGCTGTTGAGGGCTGTCAGGTTTGGGGCAATGGGGTCTGCTCAGAGCATGTGCCTGACCCCCAGCCTGGCTCCTGGGACCTCTCGGGGTGGGAATCCTGAGAGCACTCCTGGTTGGAGGGAGCAGATCCACAGTTCCCCACTGGAGAGCAGCTCTTTGTAAAAAATTGGAGAGCTGCTGGCTTAGCAAGTCCTGAGGAATACCCAACAGTCATGGTGGGAACACAGCCTGGAGTAGGGAATATTTCTTTTTTATTTCTTTTCAGTGAAAAGCTTTTCTATCCTAGTCTAGGGTAAAAAAATCTTGTCCAAAAATCTTCTGTTCTTCACCAGTTTTCACCCTTATCCATTGTGTTCATGCTCAAGGAGCAGTGTGGCTTCAGAGGGGTGTGAAACTGTGCTCAAGCTGTGCTTGTCTCACTGGTGATGGAGCTGGAGGCCTTCTGGAATATCCAACCACTGGCACACATGAAGGCAAAGCAGGACAAAATAAATGCCTGTCTGAAGACACTCCAGCTGCAGCAGTTCAGTGCATTTTTATTAAGTCCAAAAGTTAGTCCCTAGTGGATAAAAGCAATTAGAGCATTTCCACCACATCTCAAAATGCATTTCCACAGAAAAGAAGAATGCCGGGCCTTAGTAATTTCAAAAGGACTTAATGAGATTTAAAAAAAATATTTTCCTAAGTAATAGTAGTCTGACTGCTACTTAATTTCAAGGGGTTGTGAGAACTTTTGGTGTCAGTAAATTGAGTTTCTGTCTTGTCTGTGTTCAAGGATAACAGCCTTGTTTACTCACCATGTAATGCAGTTGCTCTCCTTCCCCACACTGTTTCTGCTGCTCCCAGTCCCTGGCATGGACACTCATTGGGATAATTGGGGTAGGGGTTAAGGTTGGCTGAGCATCTCAGCTCTGCCATTTCCTAAGGCATGTGCAGCTGGCCTGGTGCTCAGAAAATTTTACACAAAATAAGTAGCATGCATGAAACAGCTTCCAAGTGGAAAATGAAGGCATCATGGCATGGCACAGTGCTGGTGCTCTTACGGGTTGGGAAGATGAGGGGAGCTGAGCTGGGATTGCAGCAGGAGATGCTCTCACTTGGCTCAGGACCTTCCAGAGGGCAGGAAGAGAAGAGAGATTCAGGGGTGATTTCGGGGAGATGGTTGCTGTGTTCCAGCCTGTCTCTGACCATGGGGCAGTCTCAGGTAATGTTACTAGCTCTGTGTCCTTCCCCACTTTGCCATCTTTTGGGAAAAGATGCAAAAATCTCCTGAGTTTGCTTTTAAGCTGTTGCTTGGAAAGAAATGAACAGGAATTTAAAGCTAGATGTTTTAAACAAGGAACATATTTTAGACGCCATAACTTTTAAATCTAAATGGAACTACTTTCACTTTTTAATTAAGTGGCCTACATGTGTGGTGGTATAGGATCTCTCTCTCTTTGAGTCTCTTTGAGGAGTGTGTGCAGCATGGTGGTTTTACCTTCATGTCAGTGAGAAACTGATTTATTGCCTTATAATTGGGCAACCTGAACAACCTGGTCTAGTAGAAGATGCCCATGGCAGAGGGATTGGAGTTGGATGATCTTTAAGGTCCCTTCCAACCCAAACCATTCCATGTGTTTTTTTAATCAGTTCATCCATCAATCACTTACTGAAAGTTAGACAATGCTTTAAAGGCACATACAGCTTTGTTGCTGGGAGGTGTTCTGGCATCATCACCTGCTTCCTGCTTCCTTGAGAGTTTCCAGACTCTGAATATTGATTGCACATAAGAGGATGCTCAGTATGGGCAAACCCTGAGGTAAATTTGCCCTGTGCTGTATCTGGTTACCTTGTTTTATTAATGTACACTCATTCTGAGGAGCTGAAAGGATTATTAGTAATAGCTCTGTAAGAGGGATACAATCAATTTAAATTAGCTCACGCTTGAGCCTGTGTGATCTGGTGCCTTTAAAATGTAGGTAAGCAGCTCATCATTTTGCTCCCTTACATAACATGGTAGGAAACTTTTCCCAAGGCCAGTCCTGTGGCACGTAGGCACATGGGTAATTGTGAACTAGTGATTGGATTCAGTGATCTCTGAGGTCTCTTCTAATCTCAGTGATTTTATGATCTCCTCTGAAAATGTTGCAGTTCATAACATTTGGATGTTTTTAATGTCCAGAAGAATTATCCATTTGAAAACGTCAACACTTATTCAGAGTAATTCAGCTGTGTTATTTTGTGTAAAAAATCAAACAAGAGACACCTCTGAAGATTCTTTTCCCTGTCCAAGTCCTGCTTCTCCCTTTTCTCCTTTCCATAAATTCTTCCAGGCTTCTTCCTGTCCATATATCTCACCCTAACAAGTGTCATTTGATTCTGTGAGTAAACAGCAGGGCTGATTTTCCTGGTCCCTCCAGATTTCTGCCTTACAAAAGTGGTATGATTTTGCCAGGAAAGTCAGACAGTATTACACAGCAAAGCTCCCCTAATATCTCTTGCTTTTCCATTCCCTCCTGCCCCAAGCCAGAGAAACCCAGCTGATTTAGACTAATTATTTCAAATGCAGTTTGTAAAAGGATGCTAATACTTTGCTGTATCCCTGAAGGTCATCTAAGCGATCCATAGTTAAACATTCATGTGGGAGACTCTGGGGGAAAGAGAAAGGGATGATTTTAATGGAAACACAGTGGGCTGAAGTGTGTGCTCGTGCTCGAGTCTGCACAAGGCAAACCAGGGTAGTGGAGTGCTCCTGTGCTTTTACAGCTCTTAAATCTGAATAAACTAAAGCCTGCAGACCCTGCTTCAACATCTTTCACGCTGGAGAACTGTGTGTGATCCAGGACTGCTTCAAACTGCTTCTTCAGCACCACAATAAAACTCTGCTGTGTTTTATTAAGGGGAAAAAAAAATTATCTGTGCACGATCTCTCGTCATTAAAATGTGCTGGGTGCCCAAGGTGTTTCTTCGTCTGTTCCTCTGGCAGCTTTTCCCCTCAAGTGATTATGCTAATTAGTGTTTGATCAGATGATTAAATTATAATTCGATTAATCCTACGTGCTAAACGCTCTGAATGCATTTCCATCGCCTGAATGCCTTGTGCTTAAGCATTCCTGTTTGCAGCTTGATAGGAGGCTCCTGCCTTTCCCCGTGCCTAATGGATTTTCTGTATTAAACCCACTACGGCTCCTTTTAATGCTGGGATGCAGGGGAAAGGGCTTTATGTTTTCCTCCTCTGCTGCACAGAACCAGAAATAGGTAGGTTCCTCCTAGAGGATCTGAATGTTGCTAGGGATTACAAAAAATAACAGAGGGGGAAAAGGTTCCAAGATTTTTATTTTCTATTAATAAACTCACCCCCTGTCCTGTTCATAACTCATAACTTACCAAGGCAAAAAACTATGGTGCAGCTAAACCCTCAATCTGTTTGCATTCTGAGTGGTATTTTCCCCAAATAATTCCCTCCTTTTCAAAGCCAAAATGTATTTTGGTCCAGAGACTCTCTTCTTTGCAGAATAAATTTTCTGTTTGTGTGAGAGTGGGGTAGAGAGAGAGAGAAGGTTGTTTCTACTCCTACTACCTGCTTTGCCCTCCTTTCCACCCCAGGTTTATTTTTGCATGCCCTCTCTAGGAGGTAATCTCCAGCAAGGGTGTAGAATGAAGAACACACTGAAATTATAACCTTGGTGCTGCTAAGAGATTAATGCTCAGCTGCAGCATTGCTTCCTTTGTCTTTGGGGTCCTGCTTTTTTAGGTCATCTAATTTCATATGACTCAGTTCTACATACTGGAGAAAAACAAAAAAAAAAAAACCAAAAATAACATTAAATTTTTTTAAACAAGAGGTGCTTTGGCTTTCAATATTCCATATTCACAGGTGTTACACAGCTGAATTTGTTAACTGGCTTCTCTGTTTTTATGGAGGTAGGCACCAGTGTCTTCCTCTGTCAGAGTCTGATAGTAATGAGTGGCTGGAGTTTAGAGGGGGGATGTTAAATTTAAATCCCTTGGTTTGTTTCCATCCTACAGTGCAGAAAACACTATCATGGAACAGCCTCCCTCCCTCTTCCCCTCTCTCCCTCTCCTGAATTTATCTCAGGGGAAGTGTGAAACAGATTGAGCACAGGGTTGCCAAGACCTGTCTAGGGGGATTTTGCTTTTTGTACCCCAGGTGTGGGAAGGTAGAGCGAGGGAATAGGGATGTAAAGCATGTTTTCCCTTCCCTCTCCTTCCCTTTGTTTACCTGAAAAGCTGTCAGAGATTCATAGAGCTCCTTTAACATCTTATTTTACTCCTTTCAGAGTGTCTAGGAAAAAAATTTTACCTGTGAGGTGACTGGCATGCTACAATCTATTGCCAGCTATAACCAACGTGGGGTAAATGTTATTTTAGTCATTAAATATTAAATGTTATTAAAGTCATAGAGGCCAAAAGCACCTTCATTCTCTCACAGTGCAGGTGTGTGGCAGTGATGGAATGCTGAGATCTCATGATTTAAGAATGCCAATGAATTCAGCCTCATCCTTTGCCAGAGACCCCATCCTGGGAGTCTTCCCTCACCCTTGGCTCACCAGTTTGCACTCTTGCCTCAGTTCTACTCCCTCCAAACAGATTGTGGGCAGATGTTTGCTCTGCCAACATCTGTGCAGATTTAAGAAATTAAAACCTATGGCTGTCTCCTGCTACGTGTTTGGGAGGGGGAATTGCCCCTGATCCCACATGGGATGGATGCAAACCCCCTGTTTTATATTGCAGCTGGCCCACTCCCCTGGACCCCTCTTCTCTCAGGGTTTGTGGGGTGCAATCCTCCATCTGGAAGGCAGTAATGAGTAGCTGCAGGCAGTAATACCTTCAACAGATCCAGATAAATAGATCTGGAAGTAGGCTTGTGTCACCATCCTCCTTTTAGAACTGAAAGAATTAGGCTAAGCTGAATTAAGGCTCTAATTCTAAATGAAAGTGCTAGCTTAGGATGCTGCTTAGCTCATTCTTTTTAAAAGTTTAATTTCAGATTCATTTCCTGAGTATCCCCATGTGGACAGGTCCTCAGACTCTGCCTGGCCTTGGGTAAGCTACTTAAGCTGTGACCTGAGGATGTTACTGCAAAATACACTAAAGCATGTGTGGGAAGTGCATCAAGAATTGCATGGGAGATAATTGTATGCCTGCTTTGGTTTTGTTGTTGTTTTGTTTTGTTTATTTAGCATTCTCTGTGTGGTCTTCCAGACAGAAATCAGCTTTGTAAAGGTGATCTTGGAGTAGGGGAATTATATCCAGGTGGGGAAAATGGCTGTGCTGAATAAGGAAGGCACTCCAAGCTATTCCACTGAAGTCTCTAACTCACCTTCCTCTCTGTGTAGTGGGAACACATCCCCTGCCCACCTGACAAGTGCTCTTTTGGATGGATATAAATATCCTTAGAGCTTTGAGCCTCTGGAAGTAGAGGAGTTCATGGTGAGCAGCATGAAAACCCTTTGGAAAATGCCATTTCTGTGTCACTGCGTTGTTCTTGCTCTTTCCCTGGGAAGAACACATTCCAATAGTCCAGCAGCAGAGGTCAGTGCTGATTTGCATTGGAGAGGCAAATCTAAGCTCAGTAGGAAGGGGTGTAACCTATCCACATCTCCTGTGTCCAAAAAAACCCCACCACACTCTTCATTGCCACTGGTGCCACGTGCCTCAGTCGTGTTTTCCTGTGGGCTCTTCATGTAAGAACTGGTGCTGTTGATAGGACATCACCATCCAGGTGCTCAGCATGAACCACTGCTGCTTTAAGCATAAAACTCTTCCTAAATGCTACTGAATCAGATCTCAATAGGTCTGTAACTAGCCTGGCTTCCCACCTTCAGGCAGCTACAAACAGATACAGATGAATTTTGAAGAGGATCTTTCTTTGGGGTGAGAGGAGGGACACATGGTTGACATGCAGCTCTGACCTCAGTTAAAGTCTCCTGAGGTTTGCACAGGAATCTGATGGACTTCCTCTTCCTTTTTGAGGGTGGCATTGAATATTTTCATGTTCATTTTCCCCTGAGCACCAGCAGGTTTGTCAGAGTGCTGCTGTTCTGCCTGGCACACCTATTGCCCTTTCTCGGAGCAGTCACGCTTCCCTGGCTGCTTTTAATGGATGGAAACCTTTCTCTCCTTCTCTCCCTGACCTTTCTCAGTGTATTTGGGCTTGGCTGGTTGGTTTGATCACAATTTGAGTGCACTGTTTTAAAGGGAGGAACAGCTCAGGTTGTTCTTCATGGTCAGGGCTGCACACAATTGCATCTGAGAGTGGGGAAAAGAGAAAGAACACGTTCACAAGCTGGGGCAGCCCCTTCCCTTTTTAAGTCTTTGATTCTGGGGACACCCTCACCCCAAGGTTTTCCCACTCTCCAATCTGCCTGTATCTAGTTGACTGCTAATTTTTCTTTTTCTTTTTTTTTTCCCCAGAAATCAGCACTTATATGTTGGACAGTGAGAAATATTGTCAACTGTCTCCTTTTCTTTTCTTTTTCCCTTCCCTTCCCTTCCCTTCCCTTCCCTTCCCTTCCCTTCCCTGAAACTTCCCTTCCCTTTCCTTTCTTTTTTTTCTGGAAAATATGAATATGGCTTGTATCAAGTGCAGCTCCAGACTGCACCCAAACCCTATAAATAGTTTGGAACAAGGACATGTAATTAGTCCTGTCCAGTCTCTGAAAAATCCCTGTGTCTTGCAAGTGTCTCAGTCCTCTGCTGTTTACAAGGTCTATTTTCTGTGTATCTCAAGAGAAAAGGAAACACAGGAGGTTATTAGAATGAGGAAATGATCCTCTGGTGCTAACATGGGTATTTTACTCTTAAAAAAACCCCAAAACAAAACAAAAA
>WBNO01032389.1:12448-51654 GCA_013400575.1 Peucedramus taeniatus | reverse complement strand
AAAAAAAAACAAACAAAAAAAAAACTAAAAACCCCCTGCAGCTTCCTTTTGGAATTGGGTCCATGAGCAGCTGACTGTGTTTGCCATGAATGACAATTAGTAATGCCTAGAAACAACAACTAAACAGAGCAGAAATAAGATTGTCTGGGGAGAGGGGATGAAAAAAAAACCAACAAAAATCACTGGATAACCCATATGCTTTATTTTCAAAGTGGAATTAGTGCATCCAAACTAGCTACTGTATGCACTTCAGCTCTGGGCTGCCCATGTGTGGAAGGTTTTCTTGTCTGGAGGGCAGGAAAATTTAAATTTTTGTGTCTTTTGCCTTATCCTCTTGCATTAACAGCTAGTGTAGCACCAGCTCTCACCTCAGGAGGAAAAGCTGCTTCTTCCTGCTGTCCTCCCTTCTCCTGCCTAGGGCTGTCTCTGGTGCCATCTCACAGCACTTGCCAGTCCCAAAAAATTAGTTTGAAAGTGAGGAGAGTAATTTAGTAATTTACCTGTGTTTTAACTTATTTTTCTCCTACTGTTCCCTTTATGTCTTTCCTCAGTCACACCAGAAATGTAAATATTCATCCTCAGAGATGACTAAAATTGCATGAGAATTTTTTCTTTAGCTCTGCCAGAAAGAAGTTTGGATTCATACACCTGGAGTGGATCCTATTCCCTCTTGGAAAAACTGACTTAATGATAATAAATGTGCTTCTACAAAATCAATATTCCTTTCAAGTTCTGCCTGTGCTTTCATCAGCTTGGGGTGTGTATGTGGGAGAATGTTTAGAAAGAATATTCACAAAAATGCTTTCTGGCAAAGGAAGAGATCACAGATCAGATCAATGAGATTTCCACAGAAAAGAGAATTGAAGTGATTTAATTTTATCAGCCAGCAATCTTACATTTGGGACCAGTTATGTTTTACTGGTGTCTCTAGCAAATAAACTTCTTTGAGGAAATATCATAGACAAATAATTTTATAAAACCTCAAAAACCAAAGCCTGGCATGCAATTTCAAAATGAGCACGTGCACTTCTACAAAACCATTAACATGCACGGCTTTTGATCGTGACAGGCTCTAACAAATGGGAAAGCCCTGGCAAAATGGTGTTTAATTAGTTGTGCTGTGGCCTAAATGTGCAAATGTTGGGGAAAACCTGTCCTCTCAGGACTGAGGTTCTCAAGGGACAAGACACATCAGCAGAGAGGAATAAGCAAAAGAGTGGAAAAGGTGTATCTTGAATTATTTTTCCTTGTCCCAGTACCCAGACCATTTTCATGCTCTCATTTATGGGACCCTGTCCAGTTTATTTTACCTGATTAAAAGTGGCTACATTAGCCCTCAAACCCTGCACAATTGGACCTAAACCACACGAGGAATTGCCCCCTAAAAGATTCTGTTGTTCCTGTTTTCTCTGTCCTTGCCTTTCAGGAATAACAGAACTGTTCTGTTTGTGTTGGGGCTGAGCAGCTGGTGGTGATCTAGACTACAGTTTTTTGTGTATAAATGTTCTTTTGGGATTATTCCAGGATAAGAGTGTTAGAAACACAACTAATGAACTCTAAGTACAGAAACTGAGACTCCTTTCTGGATGGTGGCTGTGGCAAATATTAACACCTGATGGGCACACAAGTGCTTGTGGAAAAAGGCCTTTATAATTTTTTTTCCCCCACTAAGCAGTAACTGCAGTTGGAAATGCTATTCAAATCCTCTTTATATTTGAATTTTCACTGCTGACCTGTCATAGCTCAAAATTCCTTCTGTCTGAAATGGGCAATTCACAGTTTGTTCCACATCATAGATAGAGTTGTGGTGCTCCAGGACCCAGGGAATAAAATTGAGGCAGCATTCCAGCCCCTTGAGACCTTCCTAAATAATATACATTAATAAAGACACTTTGTGTTATGCACTTACAGAAATTCCTAAATATTCTAGTACATGCAACAAAGATTTGCTTGTTCTTGACTGTAGCTCATTGCTTTTGGATCTGGCTGACAATTACATTTGCCTTTACACAGGTTCCCAATTCATTAATAAATTGATTGGAACATGAAACACTACATAATACAGGATTAAATAACAGCTCACATTTGCTAGCTTGTTCTTCTCTTTATCCAGAAAAGAAAGAAAAAATCATCACTGAGCCATCACATTGGTCAATAAATAAAAATATTGTTATATGACCCTTTCCTAGAACTATCAAAAACATAAAAAGCATATAAAAGTCTTCAATTTTCTGTTCATAGTCTGTGGTTTAATGTATGTGATGGAAGAAAAATCCCATCACTTTCTAGACTCCTGATATACTTTTAGACACGCTGATTGACAAGTCATAAGTAGTGCTCCCAGCAACATTTTAGTTCTGTGGATTTACAGCTCATTATCACTTATGCTCTCTGGTAAAGATTTAAAACTGCCACATTTTTAGAACCTGAAATAGGAATTAAAAAAAAAAAGAAAAATACTAAAATAATTACCTCTGAAATGTGTATTACTGGCATTATCAAATCCTTATTTTAGCAGGAGGATGTATTGGTGTTTTAAAACTCAGCAGCAATTGACATAAAGTTTCAGTGGAAATATTTCTGCCAGGATTTTGAAACTGTTTGATCTTAATGGCTCCAGAATGAGGCAGAAGAACAGAATTATGTGGTTTAGCATTAGCATAGAAGACCTGAGCTCAAATCCCTGCTGTGTTACCCATTTTCAGGTGCAGTGGCAGAAAAATCTACTTTGTTTTCATGGGTTCCTCAAAAAATGAGAATATCCTGTGCTCAGGAACATGATAGGTGCACTCCATGCTGCTGGTTCCTACATGGGAGTCCAAAAGGAAAACCAAATTAATTTGCTGTTGAGTGAATCATTGCTAAAGAAAATAGCCTGCAGAAATGCTCATTTTGAGCAGTGTTTGCACTGTTCAGCAGGCACTTCAGAAACCTTGGGGGTGATTGGAGAACAAGTCGTGGGATGCAAATAAATCAATCCCTCCTGTGTATTTTAGTGTGGAAAACACAGAAAACCTGAGCTGGAGTACACACATGGCCAACTGCAATGCAGTCCATGGCAGAGAAGGAAAAATGTGTTATTCAGGTGAGAAATAAGCTCCCAGGTATCAATTTTATTTTTTCTTCCCTGGATCAAGGGAGCTCTTTCAAGGTAATCTGATTTCAGCGTTCGCTGTGAATTCTGCTGGCTGCCTCTGGAAAGCTGTGCTCTCTGTGCCAGGCAGTAATTGTGTTAATCATCCATTTTTAAATAACTGCATTTGAAGTTAAGTTGAGAATTGCTTTTCAGATCTTTAATTTGCTTTGGAAAAGTGAAATAATTCCCACAAGGGTTGTGCTAATCAATATTCCAGCGGCAAGTAACCTTTGCTAATACTTGAATATGGGATACTCTATATTCTTCTGCTTAAAGAATTCTGGGGGAAAAAAATGCACCAATTCCATCTGTAATTTGGCAGGTTAATAACTTTTCTGACTGCCAGGCATAGGGGTTTTTAGTCAACAGGAGATTCATCAAGTACAAAATTGCATTATATTATCTTCCTTTCATTGTTGTTGTTTTTATTTTAAACCTTCTTGCTAATATAAATGATGACAAATTGCAGGGCTGTAAATTTGAAAGTCCCTAAATGGCATTTTTGTCAAAGCCTTTCCGCTGAAATGCTTACTTGGAAAGATTTTTAAACCTCAGGAGCTGGGGGAGGGGTTTTAATTATTATTATTATGCATCATGACACAATGCATTATGCATCATGGTTGTTTTTCTGCTTTTTAAACACTTGTTATGGATGATGAAACTAATACAAATGGACATCCAGGGAAAGCTTCTGCAAAACCTTCCTGTGATGTCATTTTCTGTTTCCAAGGAATTGCAGTACATGGAAACGAGAGGATGGGCAAACTTAGAGGCACTTAGAAGCACACTAATAATTAGCTGACAGGTAGTCATCAAGGGAAAGTCACCTTTTTTTTCAAAGGTGAAAAAAACCTCACCTTTTTTATCCTTCTGTGGAACTGGATGAAAACCTCATGCTTTGAAAACTAAAAATGGTAGAATGTGGGCGTTGCTGTCTTAAACATGGGAGTGCTTGACTCTGCCTCCTTTGAAGCCACCTGCAAATTACTGCTGATGCTCAGAACTTGCTTTCTTTACCTTGTTTTTCCCACCCAGACATGCACATAACTGAAAAATAAATTGGTAGTGAGGCTGATTGAAAAGCTGATGGGATACAATGGATTCAGTGCCAGAGCTGCTTTTTTCATCTTGCCTCTCTCCACCAAGTAAATATTTCCTGCTCCCTTGAAATCAGTTTGATATTTAGGTTCTGCACAGGTACAAGATGAATGAAGGGGAGAATTGTGCATTCATTTCTTTAATAAAAACTGTTTTGTAAATAGTCATAGAGCTTGCATAGGCTGCATCCTGTAAAAATTAAGGGGGGGAGAGAAAATCTGAATAGATTTTTAAGGAGTCACAGCAGGCAATGGATTTGGGGAGGGGAGGGGGGGAAATAAAAATACTTTGCTTCCCCAGGAGGCAAGAAGAATCCCATATTTCATATTTCAGGGTTGGGGAAATGAAATGTCAGTGTCCTTGTGGACATTAAAGATGATACTGGTGGTGACCCACTGACAACTGGTAACCACATTTGTTTTTTGAGATGCTGATCAGGAAAGTCTGAAATCTGTGTGTTCCCCTGATCCATATATCCACAGTAATTGCCTGGTGGTTGCACCCTGCTTTTCTAAAGGAAAAAAAAAACAAAACCCCACAACAATCTCTTCTATCTTTATACATGTTCTGCACCTCCAGGCTGGCTCCAGTTTCTGCCTCCAAGCTGAAATCTGTGGTTGTGGTTTAGGGGTTGTTCTTTTTTTTTTTTCCTGTATTTACCATTCTCCCCTTATGTTTTCCCAACTTTGTGGTTACAGAATGGTAATTTTGTACTTTCCCCCACCCTCTATGGCCTAAATTCAATGAAACCATAACAAAACCTTTGGTGTAACACCTTGGTGTTGCTGCTCTGCTGTAGATTTGGGATATGAAATCCTCCCATTTGCCTCCTCGCCTGGCCAACCTTCTGCAAAGATGTAGAAAAAATTACTCATCTGTGCCCTTCCTTACTGCCAGGGCAGGGAGCAGAAGCATCTGCTCAGAATCACAGAATGGTTTGGGTTGGAAGGGACCTCAAAAATCATCCTGTTCCATCCCCTCCCATGGCAGGGACACCTTCCACTGTCCCAGGCTGCTCCAAGCCCCAGTGTCCAACCTGGCCTTGGGCACTGCCAGGGATCCAGGGGCAGCCACAGCTACTCTGGGCACCCTCTGTCAGGGCCTTGCCACATTCACAGGGAAGAATTTTTTCCAATTATCCCAACTAACCTTGCCTTCCTTCAGCTCAAGGCCATCCCCCCTCATCCTGCCATTCCATGCCCTTGTGGAAAGTCCCTCCCCAGCTCTCTTGTAGCCTCAGTCTGAAATACCTGATGTCTCCAGGATGGATCCTCTTGCACCTTCCCTTCCACCAGGAATGGTCTTTGTCACCTTTCAGCAATTTCCACCCAGGGTTGCTCCATTCTGACACACTTTGCTAAGCCTGAGCCTTCTGAATGTATCCCCCACAAAACTTAAATCCTTATTCCCCTCAGGGGCTGCCAGCTGAATCAAAGGGAATTTTGACACCATGGAGAAAGTCTTTCTGGATCATTCCCTCTTCACTGTGCCCCTGCTGTTTAGGCAAACATTTCAGGCATCTCTTGAGAAGAAAGCACAAGCAGGTTGTGTTGTTGTGCTGCTGACTCCAATCTGA
Source organism: Peucedramus taeniatus (assembly GCA_013400575.1). Lineage (NCBI taxonomy): Eukaryota > Metazoa > Chordata > Aves > Passeriformes > Fringillidae > Peucedramus > Peucedramus taeniatus. The sequence continues at coordinate 45,844 of WBNO01032389.1, read as the reverse complement.
GCATGTTCAACACTTGTGCCTTGTTAGTTTGGTTTCCCTCCTACTGAACCTACAAGATTCTTTCAGTCACCTTCTGCAGGAATTGGAAGAAGTTGATGGTATTAAATGGTTTTCCAAAGATCTCTGCTGGTTTTGTTTGTCCTTATAAATATTTGATGGCATCGTGGCTCTGTAAAAATGCTGTGGTTTTGTGTAGGAAACCTAAATAAGGATAAGCCTGAACAAGTTTTTGTTTTTTTTTTTTTTTTTCCTCTGTGCATCAAAAGAGAAAAGGAGAAAGTTAAAATGCATAATGAGGCACAGCATGTTTCTAGTGCTGGGTAACCTGCATTGTTGTTAAAAGATTTAGTAGAAATGTTTACTGGAAAATACAGTATTCAGGCTGAATTTTAACAAGGAATGTTAAGCTATTATTTGTATTTGATATTCAGGCTGGTGACAGAGAGAGCTGCAGGTAGTGGTCAAAGATTGAATGACAAACCTTGACTCATATTCCTTTTTTTAACCCTTAAAACCTTCTCAAAGTGGTCAATTAGCCTTTTCCATTGCAAAGATGGAGTAAGACTTCTTGTGGTTATTCTGTGATTGCTTAATTTTTTTTCTCTTTGTGTGTGTTTACTTTTTTTTTTTTTTTAACCAGGTAGAATTGAATGAATTCTTGATTACATTATGATTAATGTCTTTGTTTTAGAATCTGCCTCTACTGAGCACAGAATGGGAATGCCTGACTAGAAGTGAGGAGAGAAGAAAGACTTGATCTGGTTCTTTGCAATTAACCAAAAATATTCACAGAACTTGTCTTTAAGGAAAAAAAAATAGAGAGGAAATAATTTGGAAAATTTATGCTCCTTTTAATTTAGTTAGAAACTTGGTCTTGTGCAAAATAAAGCCTCCAATTGCTATTAATTCCTGACTGAGAACTCTCTCCCTCCATTTTAAAAATACTTCCTAAAAGTTTTAGTCAGACAAAAATGGCATTCTGAGTGGAAGTGCTAAATAGGTTTGTACATAATTAAGAAAGGAGCAGCAGGCTGTGGCTTTGAATGTTTGCAGCACAGAACGAGGATTTTCCCTTTGCTGAGATTCTATTAAATTTGACAATGAGAGAATTCATGGTTGACTTGCTCTTGGTGGTCTGTCAAGGCTGAAGCCAGGGGCATGTATTGAGGTTTATAAACTCTTTACAGAAGCTGGGTATCCCTTTGCACAGAAACACTGTCTGGTACAGTAATTCACCTCCTTTTCTCACACATCATCTGGGCAGTTAATGGGTTTTGGTGTATAATAGCATTAATTCAGTAGCAACACCTTGTGAGCACAGTAGCCACTGAAAAAGCCCAGCTCTGTGGTTTATTTGAATTAAAAGGTGGGTGCAGGACATGTGCCTTGGCCAAACACACCTGATCATGTCCAGTGTGTCAAGTTAAACAAAACATTTTTAACAGGAGGAGATAAAGGTGGGGGAGAAAAGCTGTTTTTCAGAGTGTAAAATAGCTGGATGTCCTACTTAAGCAGACAAATGCTGTGACAAAGTGGAGGAGAAGCTGATATTTTCTAAGAGATTTCCTAATCTCTTTTTCGATGGAATGGGTTTTTTCCACAGAAAAAAGAGGCTAATCCTCATTTTTTATTTACTTATGTGAAAGTCTTGAGGTTCTCTGCTCTGAATCCAAGGGTGGGGCAATCTGTCTCTTATTTATTACTTCTGAATTTTTCTAGTCAGATGTTGTAAACAATTATAATTGACCTGACAGTTATTATACTTACAGTTTTAATTTGGGGACATGTACATTTCCAACAAAACTTGATGCTATTCTTTAAAATACAGAGTTATCATGAGTTCTATTTTTTATCAAAAAGAATTTTTCTTTCCTGCTTTCCTTGCACTTCCTTTCTTTTGATCTCTTTCCTCTTCCCTGGAGAAAAAAGGCATTGAAGATGAAGTTAGAGGACACTCGTGGAATTTGAGGATACTGAGTGAGATAAAAAGCAGGCAAGATGAAAATTTTGTTTGTGTATCAGTGGAAATGGAGAAAAGTAGTTTTTAGAATTAGAAAGGCTCCATTATGAGCTTGGATAAGACTTGAGGACACAACTTGGTACTGAAAGAGTTAAAGAGGGTTTGAAGTATTTATATATTCTTTTAAAAATGCTGTCTAATTAGCTGATGTTTTTATACTTCAAAAACAAAGGAAAGTATGTTTAACTTTATACCAGTAAAATTTTTTTTGCAGCTTTGCAGTCTTAAAATATGGCAAAAAGGTGTATATGGATGGCTGCAGAGAGGAGAGGAAGACAGGGTAAAACTAAACTGTACTTTTGATTCACAGTAGCTAATTCAAATTATATGTGTTCTGTAATTATGTTGCCTCGAGCTCCCATTAACGTTGATGAGCTAAATGTATTTATCAGTGGAAAAATAGGCTTCATTTTATACATCTAAATAGTTTAATGTTTTTAATGCAGATTGCCTGATTTGCAGAGGCAGCATCATCAAATGACAAGGTGGATGAGGGATGTGAGATTTTTTTTTTTTTTGGAGCCTGTAAAATGCCAGCAATTAATTCCTTCTGAGAGTGACTCTCAGCAACCTGAAGTTGTTGCTGTGTGATAGAAAGTCACTGCTCTGCATCTTTATTTGTTGTCTTCAGCCAGGCTGTAGCTTCCCTGACTTTGTGGGTGCATCCTAAAAAAGGAGGGCAGCTTGGAAGTTGCCTCTGGTGGTAAAAATGTGTTTAGGACCAGTTTGGGTGGAGCTGAGAGCAGCCTGGGAGAGTGGAAGGTGCCTCTGCCCATGGCAGGGGCTGGGACTGGATGAGCTTTAAGGCCCCTTCCAACCCAATCCATTCTGTGATTCTGTGTTGCTGCACATTAAAACAATGTATTCTCTTAAGTAAAAGTAAGGAAAAAGACTGGTTGGAGTGCTGTGGTAATTTAGATATACTTGGGGGCAAGAATCTGAAGAGATCCTGGCTTTTCTGGAGGAGTGGAGCTCTTTCCCATCTTCCCTTGACACTTTCCTCAACTCCTCCTTACAAGCACTGATTTTGAGCTGGTATGAAGCAGCTTCTTTTTTCTTTCAGCACTTCTAAATCAGCAAGAAGAATTAAAACCTGCCAGTTGTGGTCCCATCTGTATCTATTTGGACTGCAGCTCAATGTATGATTGAATTAGAGCAGAGCAACTCCCCAACAAGCAAATAAGCAACAAGGGGTGTTTTCCTCTGAACTTCTCTGCTGGAAGTGTCCAGACAGGCAAGAGGGAGCTGCCCCTTCCTTCCCACAGGGATTTCTTTGTAGAACTGGGCCTTGTTCTGCAAATCTTTTTCCATTAAAAAAAAGTTAATGGTGCCATTAAGCCTTTCTCGTCTGACAAAAAGGATGTTGCCTTCAACCCCTGCCCTGCTCCCCCTTAAATTCTCTCATTTTTCTTGGCTGGGAGATTTGCTCTATGAGGGTCTGAGGCCAATATTCAGCCACAGTGATTCAATTCCACAACATCATCTCCAAGTCTTTTAAAAAAGTCAACTCCGTAGGTGAAATAAATCCTGCATAGCAGAGTGAAAAATTAAATTCTCCTTTCTCATGTTATTTACACTGTTCTATTAGTCATTGCTGTTGTCTGTTTCATCATTCATCAGGATTGCAACAGCAATTCACTGGGCTAGCTTTGGCTTTGGGCACCACATGGTCTTGCTGCAGCAGTTAATGCACCTTTTGATCTTGTTGAGTTTTGATCACGTTGAGTTGTCTTGCACCTTTTGAGCTTGTTGAGTTTCAAAGATGGACTTTGAAAGGTGCTTTACAGGGGGGCTCAAAGTGACTGCTCAAGTTCACAGTGTTATTTTAGTCTATTTGTTTTTGGAAGTGTCTTTTAAAAGCTGAGGGGTGTAATGTGGTACAGGTTGAAGTCAGGTGCCAAGATCACAAGACAACTTATTATTCTCCTTTTTTCCATCTTGCCCTCCATTCTTTTTTTTTTTAATTTTTATTTTTCTTTTTAATTTTTTTTAATTTTCTTTGTAAAATTTTTACTTTTATTTCTATCATGAGTGGCCACTCACCTTGAGATGTCCCTTTATAACCACAGGATCACCTGTACCACCTACAAATCTATATAAAACATGAATCCTCTATATAGGGCTACTTGCCAGGTATTTGCTGTGGAGAGAGGGAAACTAAATCCTTCTCCCCCAACTTGGGGTCCTGCTCAATGTCTGAGGGTGGCTCCTGCAGCTGTTGGTAGAACATGGGGTTGAGAGTCAAACCCTAAATCTGTGACAACAAAAATACCTGCAAGTGATAGGAGAGCACTTGAAATCCCTGCAGTGCTGTGCAGCATCACCAGGCAGGCTGCCAAACCCACAGCTTTTTAACTAAACAAACAAACAAAAGAAGCCCTTAGGCCAGGCAACAAGAAAGTTTGTGCTCCTGACAAAAAAAAAAAGGTTTTTGGAAAGGTAGGGTTTGTGTAACCGACCGAATTAAAACATTGTAGTACCTGAGGGCAAGAGAATCCCTGTGGGGTTTTTTGCTTCAAGTCTTATTTGCATGAGGATTTGTAAAACTGTTCTTGAGTTATATAAATCATCAAGCATAATAAGCCTTTATTTTAAGAGGGAGATTCAGTAGGAGATTGTCTGCTTTGAAAACATTTCTAAAATGGTGAGGGGAGCATCAAACAGTATTAAATCAAAAGGTGAAATAGAGGAAGAACCATGTGCAATCCTATATAATTTTCATATTAGAAATAAACAGTGCAATATAGCAGTTTTGCATAGAAGGGTTGAAAACCATATTTATTTTGGGGGAGAATTGTTCTTGCATTTCAAGAATGCAAGAATCCTGTGGCAGGATTGTGTACTGCTCACCTTGGGTTCACATTTAGTTGTGTCTCACAGAGTTCCTCACGTTTTCTGAGCTGGATGTACCAGTAAAACATACACTGTAGAGGAAAGATGGACCCCCAAAATGAAGAGATCTGTTTTAATTGTCTTTCAATTTATATTTGTTTTGGCTGCTGACCTTTAGCATCCTGACTGCTTCACTCTACCCACAGGATGTGTTCAGGTGATGGCGGTAGGTGTGTACTCATTTCTCCGTCTCTGTGCTTTGGGGAGGGGTGAGATTTGTAATTTTTTAAAAAATTTGGTGGTTTTCTGTGTGAGACAAGAGTGCAGTGAGCCTTTGTGAGCAGCAGGGCTCCAAACCTCCCGAGGATCCAGCAATCCCTGGTGCTGTAGAGCTGGGAGCTCCCATGGAGAGCACCTGAGGGAGCCCTGCTGAGCTGTGGTGAGGAGCAGGGAGAGACCTGCAGGAGGTTTGCTGGGAATTCCTCCTGGTTCAGCTCCTGGGACCATGGAGGTCTTGCACAAAGAGCCCTGGAGGTTTTTAGTAAATCCTTCCCTGGATCCTTCCATTACTGATAAAGGGTTTCCCATTTATTTATGACCTTGTGAAACTATTTATGTTGGACTCAGCCGTGATGAATGGAGTGGGAACAAGGAACACATGGAATTAGCAGGTTCTCCCCTCTACACAGGGACACCACCTCAAATATTGCCCCAAACATTCTCAGTGTGAGGGTGGGCAGGCCCTGGCACAGGGTGCCCAGAGCAGCTGTGGCTGCCCCTGGATCCCTGGAAGTGTCCAAGGCCAGGTTGGAGGGAATTCTGAGCAACCTGGGACAGTGGAAGGTGTCCCTGCCATGGCAGGGGGTGGAATGAGATGATCTCTAAGGTCCTTTCCAGCCCAAGCCATTCTGGGATTCCATGATTTTAAAATCCATGTAGGAGTGGCACTTTCAGGCACAGTTTAGTGCTGTACTTGGCAGTGTCAGGTTAGTGCTCAGAGCCAGTGAGCTTAGAGGGTTTTTAGATAATATAACCCTAAATAATTCCATGTCAGATGTGGCAGGGGTAAGGACTGGGGATCTGTGGTCTCACAGAGCCAGTGCACAAACAGTGTGTGCAAAGGAGCAGATTTTTCATGTGGTTGGAGGGCATCAGAGGGGTGGCACAGGGAGTGCTCAGGTCATCGTGGCTCTTTGCTGGGTTGGCACTGCCAGGGTCCCTCTGGGCTTGCTGCCCCACAAACTGAACCCTGTTTTTCCTGTTTCCCACATAAAACTCTGTGCTCCAGAGCCTGATGTTCTCTCTGGGGCTGTGAAGGACATCTTCCAACCACTCTGGGATACCTCCCTCAAGCTGGGCATGCACAGGGATGCTGCCACTTTCCCCCTCAGCTCAGATTTGGGATAAAGCAGCTCAGTCCTCGTCTCCCCTTCCTTGTGACAATTCAGTGGTGCAGATTTCAGTACACCTTTCCATTATTCTTCATTTGAAGTCTCATTGTTTCTTAGTCAATTGTAAAATTGAGGCAGGGTATTTGTAAGTGTTGGAAAATATAAAATATATCTGTTAGGGTGCTACTGCATGCTGAAATTTGTCTGCCTTTGCAGAGTTTTGTGCTTTCTTGAGGCCTCACATTCTGAGTTTTGTGATTTATACAGGAGAAATGCAGCTTTTGTTGCACTGTCACCAGGTTCCTTGGGAGAAACTGAGCTTCAGCACTTTCTTAACCCTTCATGAAAAAGAACAAATTTGTGCAAATTATCCAGTCCCAAGGGTTTTTTTTTAACATTTTCCTTGTTTTATAAGTGCAGCACATTTCATCTCTAAGAAAAAAAAAAACAACCAACCCAAATATTTTTAAGTTGCCTTGGATTTTATTGCACAGCAAAATACTTTTCCTTGAAAAGTCCTTGTGTGTTGAGCCCTGTGATGGCATATGCCTGTCAGCCTTTCTTTAAAAAGAGGGATATTTCAGACTCTTGAGACCACGGAAGAAATTTTAAATCTTTTCTACTTAGGATTTTAAAGCTAATAATTTTAAAGCTTATTATTTTAACCAGAGACAAAAGGAAACTTTGAAATCTTGATTTTTAACATTTTTTATTTTTCAAGAAACCACTCTGGGAGGGCTTACACTCCCCCTCCTGCCACTTATTCACTCAACACCAGTGTGCAAAACAACCTCAACCCTTCTCCCTATTTACTTCCAGCTAGGATAAACATGGTAGGATAAAAATTGTGGTCCCTTAGGCTGTGGTGAGGGTGGTTTGGTGCAGGCAGGTGTGAGGAGCAGCTCCCAGTGCTGCCTGCCCTGCTCCATCTGTGCCACGTGGGGAAGTTCTGCTGCTTCTCTCATTGTGTGCAGAGTGGGATGGAGCCACCCCTGGAGCAGTGTCATGGTAGAAGAATGACATGGAACATCTTATTCCTATTTTCCTTCAGAATTTCTTGCCTCCCCTGCTTCTTGTAAGCAGTTTCCCCTCTTTTTTTTAGGTGAAGGAAAGAAATTGCTTGCCTTGCTCAAAACCACAAGTGCCCTTGGGGCTGTTCACTCAGCTACAACTTTTTCCTCTTGTCCTTCAGTGGAAATGAGGAAGAAAGACCTGGGTTTAACTGGGATTGATCCCAACCTTGCCCTCCTCACCTCTACACCTCCAGCAGCTCGTACAGGTGTGGTCTGGGCACAGCTCTGCCCAGCTCCTCTCCCTGGAAAGGTCCTTGCAGTCCTTTGTGTCTTGAGAGGGTTAAGGCATTAAAGCCGACCAAGGAGTGAACGGGAGTTGTTTGAATCTCTGGAGCAAACTAAAACAAAAGTGACATGAGAAAAGCAGTCATCCATTGTTGCCTGATGATAGAGGAGTTTTTAAAAATCAAACGCTCTGGTATAGCCTGGCTGTGCACAGAGAAAAACCTAATTAATTATAAATAAGATGGATAAATAATTTAAATGTATCACTTATTTCTCCTTTATAGTTTAACTCATGAAAAAATCATTTCAATTAGAAATTTCAACTCAATCTGAAATGCAGAGAAGCATGATGGTTCAAGATGGATGTGAACTCCTTTATGATCTTTATGATTTTCTTTCAAAAATGTGAGCTTTCTTTTCTCTTTTCTTTTGGCAACTTGGGTGATAAAAAAGAAAAAGGAAAAAGACTGCTGAGAGAGACAGAAACAAGCAAAATTTCCTTTGATAGGGTAACAGAATATATTTTTAATTTATGAATTAATAAGTATGTTGTGTGCAATGTCCAATTTGTCAAAAATGTCTTGGTTCCCTTAGAATTCATGTTAAATGCATGAAATGCAGTTTCTCCCCATTAATTATAATATCCCATTTCCTCAAGAGTAACGAAAGATGATTCATTTCTCTCCTCTGGCCCTAACTGGCTCCTTGGTATTACTGATAATGGGTTTTCCCATTTATTTTTGACCTTGTGAAACTATTTATGTTGGACTCAGCCATGATGAATGGAGTGGGAACAGGGAAAACATGGAATTAGCAGGTTCTTCTCCCCTCTACTCATGGACACCACCTCAAATATTGCCCCAAACATTCTCAAGCTCACTCTGCTCTACTGAAAGATCTTCAACCTTAAAAATTATGTCTGTGGTCTATAAAAAATAATTCATGATCCTGATATCCCTGATGCTGATTTTTCAAGCCCTCTACTCCTACGTCTTGGTTCTAATAATTTCTACATTTAGGGCTACATTTATTTCTCCATAGTTCTGTGTCTTTATGTCTCTGTGTTTTCCTCAAGTTTAAAGATGTGTATATATAGTAGCTGTATGCTGATGGCTCTCATCTGAAGCACAAAATATGTCCTAATTGCTTCAAATTACTGCTTTTGCTTTCAGTTAATAGTCTCCTGTTTTGTTTCAGTTTCCGCTATGCAATTTTCCTGTTCAAAATTGTATATGCAGAGTACATATATGCTTACATCTGTGGATGGCTGCAAGGGAAATATACTGGATGTGGTGTGAAATGGGGATTTTTATTAAACTTGATTGAGATAATGTGAAGAGGAGACCAAAATCAGCAGAGATGGAATCAGAGCAGCATCTGGTGACTGTTATTGACCAGGAAAGTGTAAGGAAATGATGAGATTTGATTAGGCCAAGAGCTGGTGCTGCACCAAACTTGGGGAGATCCCTGGTACCAGGGATATATAGTTCAGCCTGGGGAAGAGAAGCTTTGGGGTGACCTAATTGTGGCCTTCCAGTGCCTGAAAGAAAAATGAAGAGAGAGACAATTTCCAAGGACAAGGGGAAATGGCTTCACTCTGACAGGGAGTAGGGTTAGACGGGATATTAGGAATAAAATCTTGACTGTGAGGTTGATGAGGCCCTGGCACAGGTTGCCCAAGGAAGCAGTGGCTGCCCCATCCCTGGAAGTGTCCAAGCTCAGGCTGCCTGGAGCTTTGAGCAGTCTGGCATAGTGGAAGGTGTCCCTGCCCGTGGCATTGGAACTTTATGATCTTTAAGGTCCCTTTCAAGCCCATTTTGTGATTTTATGATAACTTTTATACCTAGGAAAACAAGATGAAATTAGGTCTTCAGCTGTCTTCAGGGCAGTGAGTGATTAGCATACGGACATTTTAACACCAGGGGTGATAATTTTTCTATTGCTGGGGTTTTTTATCAACAAGAGTGAATTCCTCAGCCACCGGTTCTGTCCTCTGTGACCCTAAAACAGAGACCTTTTTGAGTATTGAGAAGTTTCTTTACTATAAAAAAAATTTTATGGTTATTTTGCTTTGTAACTATTAGAAACCAAAGGCTTTGTGCAAAAAAAAATAATATTCCAGTTTCCGTTTGAATTCCGTTTTTGCATTTTCTCTTCATGGTACATGGAAGTCCTGATACCCAACAGGTCAACTGTGCACATCTATATTTAATGATTTGATAAGCTTCTTCCACCTTTTTCTGTTCTGAATTTCCCATGAAGAGCTTGTGAGTATGCATTTCTGATGAAGCATTTGATGGAAAAGCATTGGGATTTTTTTTTCCCCTTTCCTCATTCAAAGTGCATTTAATGTGCAGATCTAGAAAGCCCAATTTTTAGCCTAATAAAAGAATCAGAGAGAGGATGGTGGGGGGAAACAAGGTTTTGGAATTAAATTGAGGCTAAAGGTGTAGTAAGAAGTGCTACAGAAAAAGCTCTTTGCTCTTAGGCTTCTTTACATTCATACCTGATCAGTCGAGGCTTTTAATTCCAGGGGTGTATTTGGGCATTTGAGATTTTAGCATTTTCCCAATAATGTCTTGTGAAGGCTGACCTAGAACAGAGGCTGGAGTTAAAGAATAAAGCAGGGATTTATTCAAAGGCCTCCATGGATCCACCTTGGGCAGCACAAGAGCCCAGCCAGGGCTGCACCCAAGAGGAACCAAAATGGTCCCAAAATGCACTCCTGGGCACGGGGTCTCTCCCTTGGATCAGTTCTGCTCCATTTGCATCTTGGAGTTCATTGTCCCATTCCAGCTTTAGCCTATGCAGTCCCATCCTGCTTGTTTTCCTCTCTTCAGCCCACGTTGTTTGTGCTCTTGGCCTGAGATTTGGATCATTTGTCCTTGGTCCCCAGCTAGAGAAGGAATTGTTTTGTGTCCCTACTCTGTGAAGAGAGCTCACCATCCCCTAATATGAAGCCCAGAACTACAAACTAAAGCAGCACAGAATCTGAAAAATATAAAACCTAACACCTGAGGCATCACCAAGGCTTTATTACGGACTCATGGATCATGTGTTAATGACACAGATATTTTGTTTTGAGGCTGATAATGCACAAGTCACTTGTGGTAATTACCCAGTACAATGGTGTGACCAGGGCAGGGATTGTCCCTCTGTGCTGGCTCTGAGAGGCCCCTCCAGGGCTGTGCCCAGTTCTGGTCCTGCAGGAGAGACCTGGAGGGGCTGGAGCGTGTCCAGGGCAGGGAACAGAGCTGGGAAGGGGCTGGAGAATTCCTGAGGGAGCTGGGAAGGGGCTGGAGAATTCCTGAGGGAGCTGGGAAGGGGCTGAGCCTGGAGCAAAGGAGGCTCAGGGGGGACCTTGTGGCTCTGCACAGCTCCTGGCAGGAGGGGACAGGCCGGGGGGGTCGGGCTCTGCTCCAGGGAACAGGGACAGGAGGAGAGGGAACGGCCTCAGGCTGGGCCAGGGCAGGCTCAGCTGGGCCAGCAGCAGGAATTTCCCCATGGAAAGGGGGCTCAGGCCTTGGCAGGGGCTGCCCAGGGAGGTTTGGAGTCCCCATCCCTGAAGGTGCCCAAGAAAGGCCTGGAGGTGGCACTCAGAGCTCTGGGCTGGGTGACAAGGTGGGACCAGGCCCAGCTTGGCCTCAATGGGCTGGGATGGCTTTTCCAGCCTAAATTTATGTGATTTATGTAGTTCAAAAGCTGCTTTTCTGTTCCCTGACAGTTGTCTTAGCCCCTGCTACTGGCTTATGCATGAAAAGCTACAGAAGCACCTCTTGAGAGGTAGCACCACCCCGGGCCTTCTGTTCAAGGGTCCCTGTGCCAACAGGCTGCACTGTGATTATGGGTTTATTATGTGATAAAGTGGCTGGGGAATAATTTTTCACTCTAAAAATTCCTTTAATTTTTTTTTTTTTAATAAAGTAAAATAAGGAAAAAGAATTCTTCATTGAAGAACCTGTAAAATCAGGTAGTTGAACTTTGATGAATTCGTTTGCAACCCTAGTGAGCACCGCAGTTACAGAGCTGGCCTCTTCACTTTTGGGTTCAGTAATAATTTCTGATTAGCTCTATTTGAAAATGAGCTTCAGCTGATGATTTACACGAACTCAAGCTCATCATTCTTGCAAATCTAGTCAAGTAGTCCTAATATGGCAAGGCTCCAAGTGGAATATGTTCAAAATGTGGTGGAAAACCGTGATTTGTATCTGTGTTGAAATCTTGCTATTAACAAGGACCACTGTGATCTTGCTAAATTTCACAGGGGAATCTTCCAGCAGCCTTAAAGAGAAACAACAGTGCTGGTTATACTGGGATAGACTGACAGATTAGGACAGAAATCAGAAAATTGTCTTGAGAATTTTTTTTATTCCCAACTGAATTTAAACCAGCAACTTCAAAGTTAAGATGGGGAAAAAAAAAAACAGGAAAAAAAAAAGATTCTTAGGAGAGTATATAGGCCAAAGAGTCTGGGACAAGAGCTTTTCTAAAACAAACATTAATTGTAATGGCTAAAATAAGAATGGAGGAAGATTTGGGGATGGGAATAGGAATAAATAAATGTGAAAATTTCAGCAGTTTGGAAAAATCGCTAACAACTACATTTCACCTTTTTACTTTCTCACCTTATCTGTTCAGTGTAGTTCAAGCTTCATTTAAAGGAACCCTTGATTGCCTTGTGGCATTGGAGATTTTGTTAAAGTCTATGCCAAATCTCCCAATCACTGCTATAACTTCCACCCCATTATGTTTTGTTTTTGAGGGTTGTTTTTTTCTCAAAACCATGTTCTGTTTATGGAGAGGTAAGATGACCTCTTAGTTGTATGGAGAGAATTTGATTTGTTTTGCTTTAAACCAGCCTTCTAATTTCTCACCCTAAATATTTTCACAGCTAGCTTTGTTCTTCTACCAGGATTATGCTTCAACTTAAACATTTCTCCTACTCCCTCAGTGTGCACCTCTCTGATATAATTATGCTTGGAGGAGGACAGTATTTATATCTCTCCATTAACTTCTGTGCATTAGAAATCAGATACAAACATAATTGAACAAAATTAGATGCATTTTCTTCCAAAGAGTCTCATAGAGTAAAAAATGAATCATTGAGCATTTTATTTGAGTTCTGTGTGGGATTTGCCTGGCACCTTTTGACACTTAATTTCATTTTGTTAAATTTGATATTGAAATATATATGAAATTTCTTTGATAAAACACTACTCTCCTCTGCTTTCTTTCAATCACACCTTTTCAAGAAGAATCAACTCTTCTGTGTGTTTAATAATACCTTTTAAATCAGCTGTATCAAAATGCAAGGGAAAACACTGATTTCATTTAGCAGTAGGATGTAGCTACACTGTTGTGGCTTGGGAAGGGAAGTGTCAGTGAGCTTGTAAGGATGCCAGGGCTCCCCCTGGCACTGGGGCTCACCTTTTTGGTGCAGGAATGAATATATAACCTCAGGAAATAGGGTGGAAAATCTGCCTGTATCACTGTATTATCTGACACTCTAATCACATAAGCAGTTCATCAGTGCGTGTTAAGGTAGTGGCTGATTTTTTACCCTAAAATATCCCCAGTTTTACATATTCTTTAGTTCCCTTATCAGCCTTCTGCTGTTCTGTAGTTGCACTCTCCCTGATATGACCATTTTTGTTCACTGAGAGAACAAGCAGCAGCCTCTCTGCCTTCTCCTTGCATCCTCTAAAGGGCACAGATGCTGCAGGTGTCTGTGGAAATACTCCTGAAGATGAAAAATGATGTCTTAAAATTATGTCATAAAATTATCGCTCCAAAGCTGTCTTGCTAAGATCATTTTACATCTTGGAAACGTGCCCTCATCCTTCTTCTGCTCTCCTGTGTCACAACTTCACTTTTAAAATAGCAGTAAATGTTATGTTAATATCTCCTTTAAAATCACTCCTTAATGTATGTGTTCATCAGGGTAAAATGCAATACCCTAAAATATTGTTAGCACTGAGCATTAACATTGGGAAAAAAAAAGTCTGAATCCTACTTAAATGAGTATTAAAAGTTGTAATGTTCTTTTAAGACAAGTCACTGTTGGATATTCTTTTCTCTCGCTCTGTAGCTCCAGCAATTTTTGTCCACACTCTGCATTGAACTGAAGCAAAATTTTTTATTAATTTGGCTGTTAATTTTGACATTCAAAGGTCAATGGAACTCTCCATTAAGATATTAGGCATAACATATTCTCATTATATCATAATGTAATGCTTATCTCACTTTGATAATGCAGCAGCATAATGGTGTAATAATATTCTGTAAATCACAGCCAGGTATCTAACAACTCTCCTAACATCTATATGTAAATGGAATTGGGAGCAGATGGGGTTTTTCTGTCTTTATGAGTATTTATGGTGGTACCTGATATCCTGGTTGACCTATATACATGTCCTTTTCAGTGGAAATCACATTTCTGTCACTCCACATCTGCCATGTTCATCCAGGGGCCTGGATTTTATTGGGGTTGCCCGTGGAGTTTGAAGGCATAGATAAAACACTTATTTTTAAGGTTGTACAGTTCTCTACTTTTGGTGTGCAGTATTTCAATCCCAAATGCCTCCCAGCCACAAGAATTCGTGTGGAATAAAATATATGGAATTAAAGGTTTTTAAATGAAGATCTTTTAGTGGCTTTACACTTTTAAATTGTTGTCTCTGCACTTGAATAACCTAAGAGCACTGATTAATATTTGATGGCATGGTGAAAGCCCTAAGTATGCAGATTTATGGAGGCCACAAATGGCTCACCTGGGCTTAAAAATTCTTGCTCCTTATCCTGTAACCAAAGCCTGGAAGGTGTAAATTCAAGGTGATGAGGCAAATATATCGCTCAGAAGGGGCTTTCCATAGGTGGACTTAATTTAATTAAAATATGTTCCATTCCATATTTATTTTGATAACTTTAAGGCAATGCTGATTTAAATGAAAGACTTTGCATTTTGCTCAGTGAGCAATACAATGAAAATTTTTTTTGGTGTGTATTTGGCTTTTTTCATTAATAGTTTGGCAAAACTTCGAAAGATTCTTTGCAAATGTTAACTTGTTGCCTGAATCTGCATGGTGAAGAAGGGATTGCTGGGTTTTTAACAGCTGGCAATGAGATCTGTCAGTATTTTTGATGGGGATGCACTCTGATTTTTCTAAGCTAATGATTTGTAAGAAATTAGATTTGGGATCTGGAAAATTTGGGTTAAGGAAAGGTCAAGGAATTAAAAGATTATTATGGGCAATAAAAACCAGATGGAATACAACATTATGCAGTGAAGAGGAACTTCTGGCAGGGCGGGGCGTGGGACAAGTGGAGCAAAGCCAGGACCAGCAAAGCAACTGGGATTTCCACATAAAACCAGCATGAGACACCTTAAATCTTTGTTTCCTTTGTGTAGGTGCAATAAGTGCTCTCAGACTGACACCTGTGGCAGGTGCTGGCATCAGCCACCCTGCTTCCCTGCACTGCTGTTTCCACATCTGGTGAGAAATTCAATTTAGAGACACAGAACCTGAGCTAGGACAGCCCCCTGAGCTCACTCCCCTGGGAACTCAGGTGCCACAGGTCAGAGCATTGTGCCTGTGCCAGCCCAGCCCTTCTCCATTTGGGAGAGGAGGACAAAGGGGTGGAGAGGGGGTGCAGGGTGGGGAGGCACCCCTGGGGGACAGAATTCTCATGCAGGCAGCACCAGCAGCTCCTAGACAGACCCATTAATCTGCTCAGCCTGTCAAAGATAAAGTCAAACTTGCTGTGGGAGCACTGCCAGGCTCGGGTCACCCCCATGCAGTCGGGCTCTGGAGGAGATTGTGGCTCGTCCTGGGAGGATTAGGCAGGAGGGTGACACAATTTGATTTTTATTCTGGCCGTACTAGACAAAATATTGCCCATTACACATTTGTCCTGCTATTTAATTTGCTCTGGTGGTGAGGTGATGTGTGTTGCTCATTTTTAGTGGCCATGTGCTGCTGCAGGAAGTTATCAGGACAGTGTCCCTCCAATTATGTAATGCAGGTTACTTAAGCCTATGGATGTGTTGTTGGCTGTAATGAGAGCAGGGATTAGGAGCAGCATGTGCTCCAGGATAAAAAAAAAAAAAAAGCTTTGGACTGACCCAGAAATTGGTTTTTTATGACCTTATTCTGCTGTAGGAGAATTTAGGTAAAGGTGAACTTTGGCTGGTGACTTCTTATTTGCAAAAAGTGATGTTGCTTTAAACAGCAAGAGGAAAAACTCTCCAGACAGAAAAGTCTTGTTTCTACAAGGGAAAAATCTATAGGCTGAAAGAAAGATATTACAAATTTGCATACCTGCTCATTTTAGTGAGGAGAGGAGGCACCACACGTTATAGATTAGGTGAGAGGCCCCCAAAATGGGGCATGTGGGGTGCACAGGGATGTGGGGTGAGAATTCCTGACTCTGTAACCCACAAATAGCAGTGTCTGGGGAGGTTTCAGTGTGGGGAGCTGCATCTAACTCTGCCCACAGAGATCCTTCAGCCTCCCCATGGCATTGGCAAAATCAGACCCACATCCCTGGCCAAGGGCATCCCAGATGGGGAGAAGTGTCTGGGTTTCCCATACTTATAAAAGCAAACCCAAAATCTTCATTTTTTTCTTCCCTAGCAACAGACTGACACTTTCTTCTCCTAATTGTATTTTCTACTGAGACTTGCTCCAGGTGTAACATGTCAAAACTTTGTTTGTAATGAGGAAAAAGTATTTGGATGAAATTCTGATTCAACAACATATTCAATAAAGTTGCAAATTTATTTATATCACCAATTTTAAAAGGGCAATGAAAATTAGTGTGGGTGAACTCTTTCATGTGCTTTCAGAAAAAAGCTAGCAGGCTCCATTGTGCCATCTTTAATACAAAACTTAATTTTTTTCCTAGCCAGAACAAAATTGTTCTGTATGATTTCTTTTTTTCTCTTGAGAGAAAAATAACATTTTTCCTTTACACCCTAATTTGGGGAGAAGAGGAGGTCATTTTAAAAGTAGTTTTGCCTCTTTCATTGTAAAATAACACAGAAGATTTATTTCCTGAGCAGCTTCAGGCCTTCTGAACACACTTTTATACTCCTTTTCCCCCTAAGATTCATTTATTTGCTTTAAATGTATTTTATTTCTTGCTTGAATGTTGCTGACTGTCACTTTTGGTGCTATGGCTGAAAGGAGTGGCACCTCCTTTGCTCAAAATTCCATGGCTACAAACACATGGAGCAGCCAGGTCTCCATCACAGCAGCACTGAATGTCTCCAGAATTATTGCTTGAGCAGTCACTTGGATAAGATGAACAAAAATTGGTTTAAAATACGTTTGCCACTCATTTTCACAGCAAAGCATCGAGGCTGTACTGGGTGGTGGTCTTGGTTTTATTTTTTGAGGACATTGAAGTTTGTGCTTGAGAAATGACAGTGAAGTAAAGATTTTGGATTTAGTTCTGTTGGCCTGAGTCTGGAATTGTGGTCTCTTTTAGAATTAAGTTCTACAGATAGAAATGCTGTATGCATCTTCAGCAGCTCTTCTTTTGTCCTGCTTTCATTTTCACTTCCCTCCAGCCCATTTTTCCTCTTCTTTCCTTCCCTTTCTTCCTCTTCTTTCACCTTCTTCCCTGTCTGCTCTGAGCTCAAGGTCCCTCCTTCCTCCTGATGAAGCAGCAAGAGAATGAAAATGGGTGAATTTTGAGTTCTTTTCAACACAGTAAATTAAATGTTGGACGCGAGGAAGCAAAATTTGATTACTTTTTGTGGGTGAACTTTTGAGTTAAAAAATAGGAGGTGAATATCATGTACAGAAGAAACATTCAACACTTCACCAGGGCCCATGGATTTATGTAAGTCTTGTTCATTTATGTATTCCCTGACCTCATCCTCTTCTACCAAGGTCCTCCTTGCTCCAGCCTTTCTCCTTGCCCTCTGGGGAAAGGGTTTGGGATTCCTAAAGTTGATCTTACAATTAAATACTGGGGTGAATAAGGCCCTCAGTGCCTCAGCCTTATCAAATGAAGGTGCCCAAGTGTTTGACAGCCTTTTCCTGTAGATATTCAGTGTTCACTTAAAAGTAAACATGTTTCCAGGTGAGTATCTTTATCTGAAAGATACCTGTGGGTAGAGATTCTCCTGGAAAGAGGACACAGCAAGCCGTGGTCCTGATGGCAAATTCTTTCTTCTTGTAAAACACCTGCTCTGATGTGCATTGGGTTTGGGTATTTTTTTGTCTTAATTCACTCCTGGAGGATTTTGATCTGTACTGAAGGACTCTCAGGTGTGACACAGCCCAGATTTGATACCTTTCTACCTCTTTATATTCTTATTTCCCAAGTTGAACCTAGCACCATTCTGACCTTTCAGAGCTAAATATAATGAAAAAGAATAAATCCGTTCAGTTACTGCCTTTTGGTTTCAACTGCTAGTAAAATGAAGGCAAAATAAAGGTCAATTTTGGCACAGGAAGTGTAGCTCTAACAATGTGACACTATTATTCTACTGTTCTGTTTATTTCCTATTAAACACATTTATTCTGTTCTCATCAAGTACCTATTTCTACTTAAGTCTTTCCTACAATCCTATGTAAAATCTCAATTCACAAATATTTGATTTTTTGGGACATTTGGCCTCTAAATCAGTCCCTGTGTTTTGTCTGTTCATACTGAGTGGAGAGTTGCTGACTTACACCTGTGAGAGAGCCTGCTATAAATATGATCAATAGCTGTTTGCATCCTATTATTTTCATTCTAGGCACATTCCTGTGGTCAGGATGTCAGATTCAGTGTAATGTGGTATGTTGTCTAATCAATAGTAATAATGATAAGACAGCTTTTTATCCTGATGGCAGCTTCATGGGGGGATTTGGAAACCATTTGTTATCTGAATGGTGATATGAAACCCTAACATTAATGCCAACTATGCTGCATGTTCCCTCTGAGTTTTCAGTGCATTGTGTCACCTTCCATTAAGTTTTATCATGTTATGCAGCTGCACTTTAAAGTGCTTTACTTGTTCCTATGTTGAGAATTTGAGGTAGAAGGATGTATTTCAGCTTTCCCTGCTGCCAGTGCATCGCAGGAAGCATCCAACTTTCCTCGGAGTTGGGGTCTAATTGCTGCTTATTAAAAATAATGAACTATCTTACAAGTTGTACTTTTCTGCTGCCGATTTAATTAGTGTTCACCTCCCCCCCCTGCTTTCTGTCCCCCCCACTCAACTCCTTTGCTAGGCTGACAGAGCTGAGAGGAGGGAAACTGAAGCAATTTGAAACCTTGTTAGAAATTTATGAAGTGCTAAAATGTTTTATTCCCAGAGGCTGGTTTGCCAGCTGTCACTGGTAAGCCATTCGCTGCCTGTGATAGCAGGGGGAGGCAGCAGGGCACAGCCAACACGAGCGTGTACATCGTTTGGCAGATTATACACTCTGTAATTAGCAGGAAGTAGAGTGAAACTAATTATTTTTCTCCTCAATTGGGCCAATGACATTTGAGAGGAGGACGGATGTGGTGCTGGATGGGGAAGTTGTGGAGAGGCCACAGATTCTCTCCTTTCCCCGCTCGCTCTGCCGGTGGTGACCCCACTTCCAGCTGGGAAAGGCAAGGAAAAGCACCTCTGCCTGGCTCACAGCCTCTGGCCAGCAGGATTTGAAAAGCTGTGTGTTTCTCCAAACCTCTCCTGGTCTATGGGAATGATCCCTTTTTTTGCTGTGGAAAAACTGGGAAGGGTTGGGTGTCTCTGGTGTCTCCTCCAGTGATGCTGTGCAGGGCAGAATTCAGGTCTTGAGAGAGGAGGTGCTTTTGTGTCCTCTCACTAAAACCTCCAAAGGCTCCCAAATGGCTGATTTGGCTACAAAGTGCACTGCCAGTAGGTTCTATCCAGGAAAGTCTGTTTGTGAACAAGGGATAAGCAGTCTATTAGTAATAAATTTTTAGTTTTGATTTATTTAAATAAAATGAAAATTTGTCTGCTTCTATCTTACAGTTCTCATTTGCAAGCAACGCAGCCACCCCTTACCTGCACACATAAGCTGCAGCCTGGAAACCAGATCTTTTTTCTCTCCCCTCTAAGGCTGACCTTTAAAGTTCATTTCTATCTGTGCATTTCCAAGGGAAGACTTTCACAAGGTCACTTCAAAGACCTTATTATTTGAGTGGAGTCACTTGAAGTACAGTGCACGAGAAGCATACAGCTAGAATATGAACCACTAGAAAATGCATTAAGGGCATTTAGAAACACAAAAATAGCTGCTGCTTTCTGTCTTTAACACCAGGTGAGCTTCAGTGTTTTAGAAACCACTAGCTTTTGTTTTTTTATTTTGTTTCTTTCCTATAGCCTGATAAAACTGCTGCTTTATATTTCAGGTGCTGGGCCTAGATNCCCCCCTTCTTCTTGTGGTGGTCCCTTGAGTTTTGCACTGATCATATTCTAAACAGGTCTAATGATAATCCCTCAGTTCCCTCCCTGAGCAGATCATTTCTGTGCCTAACTGCTGTTAAAGTTAGTAAAAGCCTAATGTGTGTAGCCTTATTATTTTCTTCCCCTCATTTGGTTTCAGTCTTTTCTCTTCATTATGCCAAACAGGAGTGAGGAAGTTCTTTTCAGTGAAATGTTAAGACCAGGAAGAAGTGGGTGTTTATGTGTACTCAGGAAGGGAATTCAACAATAACAAGGCATTTCAGTGTCAGCTGTGTATAAATTAAAGTGCATGTTCCATGTAGACAATGCACATCCTTTAAGAATGAGCTATTTGTAAAAAACAGGTTGTTTTTTTTTTAAACAATCATGTCTTTCTTAACAGCATTAGGTATTTCTTCAAAGTAACAATGCTTTTGTGTGAAAATTGTTAGTTTAGGTTGACTCTACATTGTAAAATCACAAAGGAATCTGAGCTGGAGTCTGGAATGCATCAAATGGGTAATGCTGTATTTGCATTAGGATGATGCTCCTGGGCCTTCAAAAGGCAGGAACTGAAAGTGTGCTTCAAGACTCTTGACTTCTCCCTCTTTTCCTGCCAGCTCTTTGTGCACATCCTGACAAGCCTCACTCGTGGAGTGCCTGGTTTTCAACTACTAATGCTCATATTACCACTGATCACAGGGTCCACAAAGGAACCCCGAGGTTCCTCAGCAGTGTGGGCAAACCCTGTGTGCTGAGTCCTGCTTCAGGCAGGAAAATGGAGTTTTGTGTCACATCATCTCTCAGACACCTTCAAATTCCTGAGGGTGCCCAGCCTGTGGTGCCTGGTGCTCTTTGTCACTGCCAGCACAGGTGTGTGGTAGCAGGGCAGACCCAACAGGGTAATAATTAACATTGACTCCATGATTGGAGAAGGCTGATCAATCACTTTATTCTATCATCATATTTCTATACTTATTAGGAAACTTGTAACCCTTTCAGACAGTCTGATAGAGCTTTGACCCAACTGGTTGATCCATCCAAACACCATCCAGTGTCCAGTTAAGGAACCACCCTTTGGTAAACAATCTCCATAACACATTCCACATGTGCACAACAACAGGTGCAGCAAGTGGAGATAAGAATTGTTTCCCATTCCTTTCTCTGATCTTCTCACAGCCTTCCCCAGGAAAATCCTGGGAGAGAGCTGTCTCTCTCTGCCCAGAGGATATGGGATTACCACACAGGTGGGATGGGGAGTGCTGGCCAAGCAGGGATTGATCTTCCTTGCAGCAAAGCTGCCCCTGAAATTAGGCAGTAATTCAGTGCAAGCACTGCAAAGCAGGATTTAAAACTGTTTGTTGTGGTAGCAAGATGGCTCAGTGGTTGCAGATCCTTTTGCATGAGCAGAGGTGCATGTCCCTGGCAGAAGGGGCAGTGCCCCCAATGGAGTTTGCAGCTGCCTTAGTCCTTCCAGTAAATAGTCATATAATTCTTACAGTTTTTGCCCATCTGTTTCCATTCCCCTCATTTACACCAGCCCCAGATACTTCATGTAGACCTGACAATGGTGTTGCTTTTGAGTATTTTTTCCTCTTAGATGGTTTCTCTCAGACTGCTTCTTGTGAGGGAACTTTCTGGTCTCTTCTGCAGACTGTTAAGATGTCTGAGTAGGTTTTCATCCCCTTATGGGACTAAAACATGCATTTGCAATTGTAATAAATACTGCTCCCTCTGAAAAATATTCTGTAAACATATGTTTTCTTTAATAATGAGGTCTACAGCAAACCAACTGAGATTAAGGCTGTTTCATATATTTATTTATCTTTTATTGTTCTTGTACTTGACATGTTAATGAATCACCTCACCATTCTAATGAAAGTTATCACACATAAGGTTTTCAGAAAGTCACAATCTAGTTACTGAATCTGCTGGGTTATTAACATTCTGGAATCCCCATAAGCTCTTATTTTTTGTCATGAGTGTTACCTGTGTTTTGCTAAATCCAAATTTAATCTACAAATAATACCAATACTATTGCATACTGTAAAACTGTACTTAGATGTCAACCAGAGATAATGTAGAGAGCTGTTTCTGCTTGCACAGGCCTCCCTGGGAAATCTGGGCTATTTTCTTTGTGATCATTTTTAGTTACTTGCATGTAAGATCTGTTCTCCAAATTTAACATTTCAGATTGAGACAATGACATCATCTGAGCATAGGCTGCTGGGAAATAGTAAATGGAACTCATCATCCCCAAAGCACTTCTAGGAATCATCTGATATTTTGTGTATTTTTAAGAGGGAGAAACTAATTATGCTTTTAACAGTTGAAAGACTCAGCTTGGTGTAGTGCTTATGATCTGTGTGGCATCATTTGCTTGTCTCTTCTCCCACCAGATCAATTGCATTTGTTTATTAGTGAGTGATATGCACAGAATAAGGATCCCAAGGAATATGGAAGAAAGAAGTTATTTCCAGTCTTCTTAAGGAGAAAGAACTTAGAATTTAAGACTGTTTTAAATCCCCTGTTGAATCTGTTATATCAGCTGAACAATGAAAGCATCAGGTTTCTATATCATGGAATCCCAGAATGGTTTGGGTTGGAAGGGACCTCAAAGCTCATCCAGTGCCACCCCTGCCATGACAGGGACACCTTCCACTGTCCCAGGCTGCTCCAAGTCCCAGTGTCCAGCCTGGCCTTGGGCACTGCCAGGGATCCAGGGGCAGCCACAGCTGCTCTGGGAAACCTCTGCCAGGGCCTGCCCACCCTGCCAGGGAACAATTCCTAATTCCTAATATCCAGTCTGAACATACTCTGAGTTTGAAGCCATTTCCCCTTGTCCTGCCCCTCCACCCCTTGTAAAAAGTCTCTCCCAATCTTTTCCCTTGGCTTTGTGAACCCAGTGAGGTTCCCATGGCCCCATTCTCAGCCTGCCCAGGCACATGTTCTGTGTCTGCACCGTGCCATCCATCTCACTGCTGGGGCATTGCTCTTTTAAATTATGTGAAAAACAGCTCTGATATTTTTGTGCACCTTGTTCAGGGTGGGGAGGTGCTGTGCTGGTGAGTGATGGACTAGAAAAACCTAAAAATACCTTTGTGCTGCTGTGGTTCTTCTGCAGACTGTTCCTCACAGTGGCCTTTTGTTTAATTCAAACACAGAACCACTTTATTTTCCCATTTTCAGGGCTGATATTCTGGGAGTCTAAAAAGAACACCTAAGCTCATGAAACCTGATACAAAGGTCAATTTATGCCCATCTTCCCCAACAAATCCTTGATGTAATTAAATGTGCAGTACTTGAAGATTACCCTACTTGCTACTCTTTTTGTTTTTTGTTGTCTTGATTAAACATGACAACAGATCAATGAGAGAGTTAAAACAGGCCATTAAAAATAGGCACAGGCTAAAGCCAAGTATTTGGTTTCACTATAGAATAATAAAACAACCCAAAATGTTTAGAGTGTTTTCCATGGGACAAATCTAGATGTGAATAATATAGGGGATGGTTTGACTGGGTGACATATTCTTAAAAATTATTTTATTTTCAAGCCAGAAACCTTAGAAGAACCCAAAAGGGTTTTTACCAATCAGCTCATTGTATTGGTTTTTTTTTTACAGTTCATGATTGGAAATGGCTCAAGGTGATCATAATCAATAAAGCCAGATATCTTTATTTAAAATCTGAGGGAAGAAAGGAAGAAATGGAAAGATGAATAAATATTGCTGGATAAACCTCCCCAATTCCTCTGCTACATCAAGTTCTGTACTAGGAAATGCAAACAGGCCCTAGGGATACCTTGGTATCAGTCTATGCCCTGAACTCAACTGGTGCTGCTGCACAATCTGATATTTCTGCAGATTACATAAGGTCTTTTATTTGATTAGTGTGTCCTTTGTGTCCTGTCCCCTTCACATCAACTTGTGGGTGAAATAACATTTGGAAGTCAGTATTTTCTTGATGCTGAGTACTCCTGGCCTCCTGTTTTATTTTGTTCTTCTCATGTTACATTTTCAATGATGCATTGAAATATTAGTAAAGCCACATTTGGGACTTGATCCCCTGAGAAATGTTAGATATAGAAACACCTCTGTCAAAAAACTGTGCAAGACAATGATGATTGCAAACCTGCTGTCCTGATGATGGACAGAACTGACTGCTGTAGTCATCCTTTGCACTGGTCATAAAATAAAAGCATTTACAAACACACAGGAAATTTAAAAGCAGATATAAATTTTTCTCTCTTGCTTCTGCTCTCTTGTGGTTTGCTGATTATCAGGTTCATGGGAGCAAAGGAATCTTATTCCTCCTTCCTCTGCCTCCCCTTTGCCCCTTTAGTCAGGTTTGTGTGTCACTGTCACATCTATTTGAGGTTACCTCTGTATCTTATGTATAGATTTGTGTGTGTGAAGGGGTAGCAGCCTCAAGTGTGGCTTTCTAGTCTTGATATTTAACACATAAAGCAAGATTAAAAGGATGAATATTAGGATTTTTGCCACACACAGCATGACCTCCTCACGTCTCACATCCAGGCCACTGCAGTTGGCTTGGGTTCTGTGTTTGCAGCAGAATCATCTGCTAAAGATTCAAGCAAAGGCTGATGTTTTGATAAGCATTTGGAACCAACACAGAGTAAAAAAAAAAAAAAAAAAGTAGTAATATATATGAGACACTTTAATTCCTGTTCATATTCCTATTCTAGCACAAATGTCATTAAATTGTAATAGTGATTACACATAATGACTACTTGATACTTTGATTTTGCTCAAAAGATCCCTTTTATCTCATCATTATTTACACTTTAAACTCTGCTTCAGAATCTACATGGCTGTCAATTTGTATGATGCACATACTTAATTATCTCTGATTAGGAGCAGAAGTGTGTGTGGGAGAAATTATTTTGCCAAATACAGTGATTGTATTAAGCCTTAAATATTATGGTTTAATGTGACTGATGAATGAAAAAGGTGTATTTTCAGCTTGGTAGAGCTGGCTCATGAAGATGAGAGGTGAAAGGTGGATGCTGTGGTTTGGAGCCCCCAGGGAAGGGGATTTTTGTCTTGATCTAGCACAGGAGATGCAGCTGGAACATTCCAAGAAGTACCAGTAACACAGGAAATAATAGAGAAACACTTGCTTGAAATAGATTGTTTCAATAAAAGGTTGAATTTTAGGACCTCTCTGCTCAGCCTTTTCTTGTAGGATCCTTTATCATCTGCCCAGCCGAAAAAATGAGTTAAAAAAATTGGTGTGCAGAAGAAGGAGTAAGACTTAGAGGAGGAAAAGGAAATATTTAAAGGTAGTTGGGATGTGATACAAACCAAAATAGGACAAGCAAATGGATGGTTTCAAACTTAAAAGATAGGGGGATTTGACAGGTGTGGGGGTAATTTGTGATAAATTCTCATGTAATTGGTTAGAATTTGTTTTCCAGAGCTGAAATCTTGAAGAAAAACCATGTTAAATCCTGCAGTCTTGGACAAAAAAGTGAAGGGGAAAGATAGTGAACCTAGAAAATTCCCAGATAACCTAAGTGTTTGAAAATGGGCATCTGGGACAAAGCATCTCAGTCCCTAAGAAACTGATGCTAGAAGATGAATTTAAAATAACTTCTTAAACTTCTGAAAACACCAGAGATCAGATGTGTTCTTGCTGTTTTATTTTGTGTTCTTAATGTCACAGGTTTTTGTTGTCTTAAAGGACTAAGGCAGAGAGTTATAAGTTATCAGGCCTTATAGAACAAAGTTTTTTAGAACACATAAATAAATGCAATACACTGGGGAAAGAAATCTGACAGACTTAGAAGAGGAAAGTTGAGCTTGGCAAATTATTACAGATTTTTTCTTTGAAGGAATCGAAGCAGGTGGGCAAGGAGAATGGAGTCAGTCTAACATAACTAGGTCTTTAAAACAAGTTCATCAAAATGTCATATCAAGCAGTATGGAAGAAAGATGCCATGGGGTAAGAGAGGTCCTCATGTAGATTAATGATAGGCTAGGAAAGAAATAGGAAACATATAATTGATTTTCCTGCTGGAGAAAAAATACTGTCAGTGATCTGTGCTGGTTCATGGGTTGGTTGACATAAATGAGCTGAGGAAGGTTATAAATATTAAAATCTTCTGATGGAACACTATTCAAGAGACCCCAAAATTCCCAGAAGTTGAGCTGCAAAGAGTTAGAAAGATCATGCAATAATGGGGAATAAAATGGCAATTGGGGAAGAAAATGAGTGCAGAGTACTGCAAACAGCAAAGGTAATTCTAGTTATTTGTGTGATGCTGGGCTTAAAATTAGCTGTCACCACTAGGAAAGGATTGTGACAGACCTTCCCTGAACATCCTTTATCAGCCACTGCTGGAGCACAGGTGATGGGTACTTGGACATGTGGAATAACACCCTATTCTACTGTTATACAAAAGAAAAGGTGATTTATTTCTTTTAAGAAAAGAAACTGAACACTGAAGAATTCTTTTTCCTTTCACTAAGATTTATGTTGAATGCTGTCATCCTTCTCCCAAAAGTGATAACAAAATAAACGAGTTTGCGCAGTTACTCTTGAGGCTTGGTCTCTGTAAAGTGCTCCCAAGGAAAACTGGAAGGGAACAGGTTTGTTTAGGCTGAGCTGACACCAGTGTGGTCAGAAATACCTTCCTTGGCTGCAAGAATGTGCAAGGACTTCATTTTCATTGCACTTCAGTGAAAAAGTGATGTTATTTTTTAAAAAACGATTGGAAAACACAGGAAAGGCCCGAGCTCAGCTTGCCACTGGCATTTAAGTGTTCAAATTTCAATTAAGTTCAAAGAAGGCTGGTTTTTGCTGTTGGTCTTTGAGCCTTGTGATTGCCTTGATGTGATACAGAAATCCTGATTGAGGGAGCAAAATGGAAACCAGGATTTTCCAAGTAACAGCTCAGCAAGTTGTGTGCTTATTTTTCAGGTAAACAAAGAGGCCTTCAAGGCAAGTTAGTGTTGTATTTTGTCAAGAGTATGTAATAAGTAAGTCTGTGTTATACACTCATTCTGTACCATCTTCAGTTTGCCATTTCCAAACTGAATGTTATCTTGGGGTCATTCAGAATGTTAAAATACTCTTGGATAACTTATTTTTCATTGGTAGTGTCTCCCCTCCATTTTAGATGCAATATTAATATTGAGTCATGTTGTTTAATTTATTTGAGATACATTTAACTTCTTCCTAAAACCTTTCCTCCTCCAGCAAAACCCAAATTCCTGAGATCCTGTCTCCCGTTGAGGAAAAGAAATTCCTCATGGACTGTGTCTATTTTGTAATAATATGAATATACTTTTTTCTTTGTATGCTGTGTTGTGTGAATTATACAGTAAACCCAAGACAAGGAGAGTACCAGCTTGCAGTTGTTAAGGCAGTGATCATTCCATAAGGTGTCTGTTTGGTTTTGTTAAGAAAAAAAAATGAAATCCTGAAGACTTGTTTTGCACTTACCCTTTTTTTTTTTAATCCTCTTTTCCTTTCCCCTTCAAGTCATAGGTAGAGTGAAAAATCTTGCTTTTTTGGTATTCTTTTTAATTAAGATTGCAGTAGCTTGTCATAGCTCTAGTCTTCTATAAAAACAGCCATGAATGCCAGGGCATTTTCTTTTCCTTTAATTTAGTGAGATGCAAACAAAAATCAATACATCATGGTGAAAGCAGTTTAGTAAAACATGTGAGCAGTAACCAAAGGATAATGCTGCTTCTCTTCTTCATTGTAAAATGGAATCATAGAATGCTTTGGGTTGGAAGGGAACTAAAAGTTCATCTCATTCCACCCTCCACTGGGACACCTTCCACTGTCCCAGGCTGCTCCAAGTCCCAGTGTCCAACCTGGCCTTGGACACTTCCAGGGATCCAGGGATAACCACAGCTTCTCTGGGCACCCTGTGCCAGGGCCTTGCCACCCTCACAGAGAAGAATTTCTTCCCAATATTTAACCTAATCCTGATGTCTTTCAGCTAAAGGCCGTTTCTTCTTGTTCTGTCCCTGCATGTCCTTATATTCTATGTACACTTAAATTATGTTGAAATATTCTATTCTATTTTGTTTTGTTGTAGTATGTGAGTTACTCTCTGGCTCTGTCAGTCCTAGGTTTATTTTCATGATTAACAGAGTCAAATCACTTTCAGAGCCTATCAGCAATTTCATTATTAAAATAGGAACTCTACACAACTTCTGCTTGCTCTGCAGCAGTGAGACTGCTCAGATCTGTTGGTGCAGGATGTTTGTGCTGAACAGAAGCAATTGCTTTGTGGGTTTTGTGAGTTTCTCCTTCTTTTCCTTCCTCTCCCCTTCTTTTTTTTGGATGTTCATTGAGAGTCATCCCCTGAGCAAGACAGGCAGCTGTGCCCTCTTCACTCCTGCGCTGGCACTGGGTTTGGAGCTGGGGAAGGGCTGCCCTTGTTCTGCTGCTGTGACTCAGCCCCAGCCAGCCCTGGCTGAAATGACAGGCAAGCTGTCAGAAGGAATTCAGTCACATCCAGGGCTTGTCCCCACGGCTGGAAAAATCCAGCACGGATTTTAGTGCAACAAAATGTTTGAGACGTGCCGCGTGTTCTGCAGAGGCTTGAGAACCCCCACCAGATGAGGGAATCCAAATGCCAGGTGGATCTGTGGTCCTGGAGGGATTTCTAATCCACAGAGCCATTTCTAGATCCCTAGATTAATGCTCAGGGGTGTTTATTTTCTTGTCCATGACTTGGGAATTTCTTCCAATCCTGGCGTTTCATGTACCCTGACCTCTTCCTCTTCTGCAGATTTGGGGAATAAGGACTTGCTCTTGCATAAATCACCTGCAGTTAACTTTGACATGAAAGAAGAATCATGGTGGGAAAATGGGGGACAGTAAACTTAACATTTCCAGAATGGAAGTGCTCTTATACCTCAATATTATATGAAGTTTGATGCAAAAAATGCATCACACTAATATTAAATTTTGTCCTTGATGTGCTAGTGGTGATGGTGGTGAATTTGGACTGTTAAGACTACAGTCTCTGTTCAACAATCCTAACTAGGAAATCCAGTAGATTTCAATGCTACTCATCTCTTTGGCAAATTCTAGAAGAACTCTGTTTTTCAGGAAGTGCTACAAAGGTTGCTCTGCTTATTATTCCCATGATGGACAGGTTTTGCATTTTCCATTAGCAGTGACTACATAATGTGGTACCTAAATGGTGTCAGTGTTGGAAATACTGTGCCACCAAAGCTTTCACCTAATTCTCCCTGCATTTTCTTTCAACACCCAGTGTATTTAGCAATGTTTGTGTGATTTCTTGCAGTAAAACCTCCTGTTTTGTGTGCTGATGGCTGACAGCATGTTTCAGATTCTCCTGCTTGTCCTTGCTGGAGGAGCTCCCTGATGGTGTCTGGGTAGAAGCTGTGCAGGCTCAGCCAAACCCCAAACCTCCATTCTTACCTTTCCCTTGGGGAAATATTGTTTTCCCTCAATGCATCCAAGAAAACCACTTTTCCCCCAAAGTGGCTCAGTATGGGGGAGGAGTGGGATACAACCAGGCATCATCCAGATTTCCACCTCTGTTTTCTTTCCGCTCCTCTCCTCTCATAGTTTTGGAGCAGAGCTTCCTGTGGTGTGTGTTCAGCCCCGTTTTGGATTTACAAAACTTTTAAGGCAGTCAGTTTTCAACTGTGACGACAACATTTGCATCCAGGTTGTAGATGCAGGAGCCTGTTGAATTTGCTATCATTACTGGTGAGAATTCCTCAGGCTTCCTGAAGGCATAAGTAGCATTCTAGAATAATGGAATAGTTTGGGTTGGAGGGGACCTTAAAGAATATCTCACTTTCCACTATCCCAGGGTACTCCAAGCCCTGTCCAACCTGGCTTTGAACTCTTCCAGGGATCCAGGGCCAGCCACAGCTTCTCTGAGCAACCTGTGCCAGGGCCTCACCATCCTCACAGTAAAGAATTCCCTCCTAATGTCTCATCTAGATCTACTTTCTTTCAGTTTGAAGCCATTTAGCTGATTTATCTTTTGTGGGCCACTTTTGTAGGTACTGAGAAACAACATGGTGTGGAATAATGGAGCTGAGAGGTTGAAGTTTTAAAATCCCTTGACATTTTGGGGTTCTTCTCCTTCTTCAGTTTCCTAGCTGGGTGTTTGGCAGGATTGTCTGCTCTGCTGAGAGGCTCACTCTGGGTTCACTTACTCACCACGAGCAGAGCTCACCCACATGAAAACCCAAAGAATCTTCCTGTCCCAGAAGGGTGTCCTGGCTGTTCCCTGCATCCAAATGAAAAAACTTTCATGGATTGCATGATTGGCAGAGTCTTCATCTGGGATATGGGAAAGGTGACAGAGATGCCACCAGACTCAAAATCACCAGACTG
The DNA here is from genome assembly GCA_013400575.1 of Peucedramus taeniatus. NCBI lineage: Eukaryota > Metazoa > Chordata > Aves > Passeriformes > Fringillidae > Peucedramus > Peucedramus taeniatus. The sequence goes on along the minus strand of WBNO01032389.1, from coordinate 15,544 downwards.
CTCTTTTCTAAGAAGAGCATTCCTCATGGAATTTTGTGAAGCATCCTGACACTTAATTATTTTCACTGAAAATTTTGATGTATTTTGCTTTCATTTTTTCATCTCTTTGTGGAAGAGATTTTTTTTATTTGTCTCCTTTCTGGGCAGGTCTAATAAAAAGCATGCTCAGCTTTGGTATTTATTCATAAAACTCTGTTGTCCCATTAGGATGTGAAGTTGGTGGCCATCAGGACTCTCTCAGATGCATTAGGTCAACTCCAGCATTTTGAAGACAAGACGCAAATTGAAACCTGATAAATCTCAGCCAATACAGCATTGAAAAGAATGACTCTGCTTATGGAAAAAGTGATAATTTAATAAACCAGTTAAAAGAAAAGCTATACAAATATGGAATAATTCAATTTTTCAAAAACCTGAGACTCATCTTATTACCTGTATTTCTCTTTCTCATAAAATATTTTTGAGAGAAAAATAAATCTGAGGCTCTTCTCTAATTTCTGTCCTATTGCTTTTAGTGTTCTTGCTGTGTGTTCTGTATTATAGGAACGAGTGGAATTGGGTTTTTGGGTTCAAGAAGCACAGATGTATATGTTTTGCCCATAGATTGACAATTATCTGTGGTTTTTTTTTGGTTTGGGTTTTTTGGTTGGTATTTTTTCTAACCACAGATTATTCCTTTTTAGTTGATTAAAAGCTCCCATCACTTGCATTTATTGCAGTGTGCACTCCACCAAAACCCAAACTTCTCTCCCTGCCTTGTGAGTTCTGCTCCTTTTTATGGTTTCACCTGAGAACCTTTTCTTTTAATTGTGGAAGCCTGCTTTGATTTAATGGAAGTTTCTGTCCTCTGAGGATGATAATGTAATGCTGAGTGCTTTTTTTCTCTAGTGATTATTATTTGTGGGCAAAACCAACTGCATACTTAATTATCCTCATTAGTGGTTCTGATTCTGAAACTGATTCAAACAAGTAACCCTTTGGAATAAAAGGTTGAGCACTAGCACATTGAATCAGAGCAGCAATTTGAAAAAGCATCATTTTTTGTTGGGTTTTTTGATGGACACATAGCAAATTTATATTGTTGAACCCTAAAATACTGGCTACCCTTACACAACACTCAACATGGGAAATAGTTCTGCATTTTGAGATTTTACACTGGGGGAAGAATTGTGCTCTCCTTTGTTGACTTGACTTAAAACTGTTGTGGGTGGTGGTGCTTAATTGGTGGTTTTGTAATTGTATTAGTTCAATATCTTCATCTCTTTGTTAATCATATTTTTAATATTAGATAATTTTAGGCAATTGATTTAATTTTTCTTTCCATGTTAAAGCTATTTTGATTTTAGCCTTCTCTCATAATTCTTCATTAGGGCTGCTTTCACTCTTCTTCATTTTATTAATTCCATTTTAATAAGACTTACTTTCAATTCTGTTCGGAGCATCTTTATCCAGTGCTGTTTTCATGTTCTTGAAGTTACTTATTTTGCTTCCACCTGAGCCTTATTCCTCATGTGAGCTGTGTTTTACCCTCCTTCCCCTCAAAAAATGAGCAATGTTCAATCCCCATCAATTTAGAGGAGCAAAAGAAATCCCTGTCCAGAGCCAGAATCAAAGCCAAAGTTGTAAAAGAACATTTGCTTTACCCTTGCTCTAATAAAATTTATAATATTTATCAACCTTGTGTGTTAGTCATTAGATAAAACCCCTAGAGGGAGACACAATCACAGATGGATTATTGTAATGCCTCATCACTCTGATCTTTCCACAATAGCTGCAGTAATTTCTCTAGGTCACTTTGCATAGCCTGTTACTGGATAATTGAGTAGTGATAATAACATTCTTGTTTGTAAGTGTCTAATCAGGTTTTGATTCTTTTCAAATAAGGGCTTTTTTTTTCACTTCATCAAGGGGAGACGTATTGGAGGAAAAGAGGCCAATTTAGCCTCCTTTTTTTTTTTAATCTCTTTTTTTTAAATCTCAGTCATTGTGATCCAGTAGAGAATGTTGAAAAAAAATTAAAAATCATCCTAAATAGTGACACAGCTCATCAGCATTGCACCCTCCCACCCACCCAGGCTCTCCCTGTGTTCTGCAATGAGTAATCAGCATATTTGTGATTGCATTTGTAATGTTTCTACTGGTTTGAAAGGCACAGCAGTGCATTCAGAAATTTTTCCTTTATCAGCTCTGTGTGTGTTTGTGTGTTTATGCAAAAAAGATTATCTTAGTGTACTGTATTGTTTGGATGTCAACAGGGTAATTAACCTGTAGTATGATCCTGGTAATTCAGTTTCCTCAAATATAATTTGTTGTTTAGATGGCTTCAGCCATTTTCCTACAAAAGTTGCTTTGGGTTTTTTTTTTTTTGACTGCTTTTTAGATTAATTCCACTAAATTGTCTTACAAGATATTTGTATTTACAGTGAAAAATCAATATTTTATTTTCCTCTGTTAGGGAGGACTTCAATATTTTTCTCTGACCACATGAAAAATGAGGCTTAAATTCTCACTTTAAAAATTTTTTCAATTGTTTTGCTATAATTGGGTCTTTTGTTCTCTCTAGGTCTCTACCTCACAACCATATGTTTTAATGACTGTGGCCACAATGATGTTTTCTTGCCTGCTTTTGCTCTGATTTCAGGCCAGTGAAGAAGGAGCTGTCTGGCTGATAGCAGATCTTTCAAGAGTTATGAGATCCTGGGGAGTTCCTTGAGTCTTAACAACCTTCTGACTCCCACCTCTCTTGTTGCCTTTTTCTTCCATTTTGCCAAATAATCTCTGTTATTTAATCTCTTCCCTGTCCTCTTTTGGGGATGAAAGGGAAGATCTGGTGAGGCTCTTGGGGATGATGCTGTGCAGGGCCAGGAGTTGGACTTGATGATCCTTGTGGGTCCCTTCCAACTCAGGATATTCTGTGACCTTTGTCTTTTTTTGCTCTGATTCTACTAAATGTTTTTATGTGCCACCTCCCGCACCAAAACAAAACAAAACAAAACAAAACAAAAAAAAAAAAAAAAACAAAAAAAGACAAAAAAAAAAAAAAAAAAAAAAAAAAAAAAAAAAAAAAAAAAAAAAAAAAAAAAACCAAAAACCCAA
>WBNO01032389.1:0-12413 GCA_013400575.1 Peucedramus taeniatus | reverse complement strand
TTTTGAATTTTCTGAAGCCTGGAGATGCATTTAGGAATTGCTGGTGTAAGGACAGGCAAAGCCTGTGATGTTTTTAGACTCCTGCATGAGCCAGGCAGGCTGAACTCACAGTAGAAGTGTCTATAAATGCAGACTGCAAACATCCACCCAGGGACTAAAAATTTTGGGGCATCTGTGCTGAACTTCCCCAGTTAACTGAGATGTTCAAGAAAGTTGGGAAGTTGTCCTAATCCCTCTCCATCTGCTGGAGATGATGGACCAAGGGAAGTGAGTGATTTGCCCCAGGGTCTCAGCTGAGCCCAGACTGTGTTTTTCCTACAGTTACCTGTGGAGAGGCTCAAAAAACTTCTCTCCTACCCAAGGCACAATGCCTGAGTTCTTTTAGGAAAAGGCTTCTTCCAGAAGGCATGCAAGATATTGATATTTTAATGTTTTTCTTAAACTTTGATTGGAGCTTGATGACCTGATAAGAATACACAAGTTCTTAGTCCTTAAACCTCTTAAGGGAATGTGTCTCATCCTGCTTTGCATCTGTTTGGAAAATTTTTTCCAAATGTCAGCTTTTTCTGGAATGTGTTGTCCTATCATGGTAAAAAGCAGTCCCAAGTGTCTGCCATTCCAAGTTCAGCACTAGGAGCTTGGACTTTATCAAATAATGTCCTTTCTTTCCTTTGTTTTTCTTTTTTCTGTTTTTTCCTTTTTCTGTTTTTATTATGCTCCTTGGGTTTGCTTCTATGTTTCTTGTGTTAAGGCAGCTGTGTTTAAAAGTGAGAAATTATTACTATTGAAGGTGGCACCTTATACAGTCCAATAAATCTGAAGGAAAAACTTTATTGTTGCCCAGTTCCTCAATCACAACCTCACTGAGCAGAAAAAGAGAGGGAACATTGATGTCCAAAGCTGTGGCAAACCTGAAGTTCCACTGTAACACAGTTCAGGTTTTTTGTACAAACCTGCTGTAGTGCAGGAGTGCAGTCAACTGCTTAATTACATAATTTATCTTTTCTGTTTTGATTTTTATTTTATCTAAATAATCTCAGTGGTCTCTTGGCTCCAGACTTTCACTTTGATTCATATCTTTTAATTTATCTATATAAATATTTCATGCTGGATTTGATTAATCAAATGGATGAGAACTAATTTTTCCCTTAGTTTGAAATTGTTATTCATTTAAGTCCAAACTTTCCACTTGCAAAGACATTACAGGAACAGCATTTAGTCCTTGAAAAGGCTACAGAAGGTGAATTAAATATAAGTATCAATTAATTTTTCAGAGACATTTCATTCATATTTCTGAGTGTGCTGAATGGTCTCTCAACCAAAAGTATTTCACTTCTTTCAAGAGCTGAAGAGAAAACAGGGGCTTCAAATGGCCAATTGCAGAATATGGGAAGAGGGCTTTGGAAAAATATGAGGCCCAAAAAGACAACTTCAAAATCACAGAAGTGTTATTTAAACTTACTAAGAGATGAAAGAGCACATGATGAAAAGGAATTATGTACAACACTGAGGCTCAGCATTGCATTCTGGCACTGAGTTGAACAGATACAAAATTTTCTTTTGTTCTATGCAAACTCCAGGAAAGTTTTCACTTTTGGCATCTTTAGGGTAAAGGTTCTTGCAGGTGAAGCAAACCTGTGGAGGAAGGGAAGAGGACAGATGGTTTCATGGTTTGCTTTTTCATTTCTTCTCTCATCTCTTTGTTGGTGCTGACCCCTCCTTGTCACCAGATCTCACTGGGGCAAGCCCAAGCTGGATGCAGTGCTGCCATTTAAATGTAGGATCTTCACTCACACCTTAGGTACACCCCCTTCTGCCCAGGAAAAAGAAGGATTGAGAAACAGCAGTTTCAGCCTGGCTTGCCTTGTGAAGCCTTGACAAATCCCTCATAGGCAGGAATATCACAGGAGGTACTGGCTAGGTCCTTGTAGAAGACCTTCAAGTGCTCAGCATGCACACATGTAGGAGCTGGAGGAGTGACCTGCCCAAGGAGAGAAAAGGCCACCTCTGTAAAAACAAAAAATTACTCCACTCTTAGCTGTGCCAATAGCTACAGGTGTTGGAAATGCCAATCCCAGCCAAAATCTTCCTAGCTGTGTGTCCATCCTGGTTCCACCTGCCCAGCCTGGCTCACAGTGCTCAGTCTCCCTTGGTGGGGGAGATCAGCTCACAGCCCCACTGAGCAGCTTGTAAAGAATCAGTTCAGCTGAAAAGATATCTCTCAAATGCCCACAGAAATTGTGCATCTGGCTGATGTATTCAGCCCTTTGCTAAGCACAGCAGCGTTGTCACCCCTGAAAATCAGGATAAATTTCCTTTGCTATAATGCTTTGTCAGTTCCCCTTATCGCTTCCAGCACTTGAAAGTAAGGAATACTGATTGAACTTGCAAAAAATTTATCCACCTCCCATCTCCCTCCCTCTCTTCCCTCTATTTTTCTCTCCCCATTCTTGTAGGAGTGAGATCCTGGCATCTATTGAGCCTTAGACTCCAGAAGTGCTTCTTGTCCTTTGATCTGATAAACTGTTGATGTTCTCCTTTAACCACTCAGCTGAGGACACAAATCTCTGCCTTCCTGCCCCAAAGTGCTTGCAGGTGCAGATTGTTTGTCACCTTTTCCTTCCAGCTGGGGCACCTGAGCACTGCTGAAGTACAGCCTTCCTCTTGTTTCCCTCAAGAATTATTGGTTTGGTAATAAATAACCCTTATTCGAGAATAATCTTTTCTTCCTTTTCTTCCCTTACCCTGTGAAATGATGTGATCTCTGTCCAGGCCAAGTGCAGTCACTCAGCTGCAAGATTTTTCTGTTCTGCCTTGGTTATTATTTTCTCTTCTATGATTGTGGGATGTTTGTGGGTTTTTTTTGCATTCTTCAGGTTTCTTCTCTTTGCTGTTTTATTTTCATAACTTTCATCAGTTTCCCTGACCACTCTCCCTTGCAACTCTTAGTCTGAGTTGCTTCTGCTTTCTGAAAAATTGTGTTTAGTCAGCTCATATGCTATCATTAAGTAACATATAATTAATTACACATCATCTTTGACTTGTCTCAGTTTCAATTAGGTTTCAATAAATCACTTGTTCTGTCATTCAGCTAATTCCTTTCTTCCTACAGAATGTTGAGGAGAAATATCTTTTTAATAAAAGCTTCTGAAATCCCATTTTTGTCATTGGATGTCTCCAACGTAGCTTACACAGTGAATTCCACCACAAAAAGCATCTGGGCTGTCAGCATTGTGTATAAGTGTGTGTATTACAGCACTGTGATTATTTTCCAGGGATCTTGGTGTGTTTGTGGCTGCCATTAGGATGAATGTGTAGCAGATGCTGGTTTAAAATGAAGCACTATTGTACTGGCTGATGGATGCAAAGTTTGTCAAAAGTGGTGAAAGCTTCTACAGGGGATACAAAGCAGCTGGAAAAATTCATTGTTATGTGCTGCTAGTATGAGTCTCTAGTTCAGCTGTGCTGTGTTTGATTGGGAAGTTAGATTCTATGGAAGTGTCAAACAGAGTTCCTGATATTCTCTATTTTTATGACATTCGTAATTTGGTATTTACCTCTTTGTTCTTGGCTAGGAAATCTACTGGATTTGCTTGAATATCTGCTAAGAAGCAGCACACATAATAAAAGCTGGCAAATGTGAACTGTGTTTATTACTTCTACGTGAATGTCTTGTTGGCCAATGGAAATTTAAATGCCCTGTTGATTGTTTCATTTGTATTTGTAGAGAAAAGCTTGTACAGCAGATGAACAATGCTAAATTGTTTTTTTTTTTCTAGTTCTCTATTATGTTACCAACAATACTGTTCTCTGCTTCAAAGTACAACTATAATTAGAAATGTGATTATGTAAAAGTGGCACCATCTTATTCACTCCTTCTGAATGAGGATTCAGCTTCTTCCTGTGTTTAGTCCTATTGTGCCTATTTTTGCTTTCCAGATGCCTGAGTTCCCCTCGGGATTGCCCCCACTAGGTGGAACTTTTCTTGCAGGGGACTTTATTCTGTACTGGCACCTGCCTCATCCAAATGCAGGAGCTCAGCTCCAAAGTTGAAATTCCTCCTTTCTGAAGCTCCAAGTGCCTTTCAGCCTTCCCTGTGCCACTCATTTATCTGTCTCCTGCATGCCAGGCATCTTTTCCTATTGGAGAGGGTGTCTCCCTTTTTTTAATTTCCTGGGATTCCCAAAGTCAGTTTTGCTCTCTTTTGAGTCTCTCCTGATTGATGTTTAGAATGAACACCTTCCCACCTTGTATCTTTGCAAAATATCAACAGAGAGAAGGAAAAAATAGTCTATTTTGTGCTGCAAGCTATCATAAAATGCAGTGGCAGAGTTAGACAAGAGAGTTCATGGCTTAGCATTGGGATTGCAAGTTCTTCCTGCAGGATAGAAGAATTCATCTTGTGCAAGTGTAGGCTGTTCTGAAATCTGTCTCATCACTGCTTGCTGGGATCTCCTCCAGTGGGGTCACCTTTTCAAAAACTGACCCCTTACCAGCCTTGCTTTAGAAAATCCTGTCAGAATCTACTGCATTCAAGATATAGTGAAACATCCAAATCTCTGTTTGTGTCAAGCAAAACTGACCTTTTTTTTTTTTACAAGTGAGCACTACATGCAAATACAAATCAGATTGGTAGTATTAGAATATATCCTACCATTTATTGGAAAACAAATATCATATGTAAGGCTTATCAGCTCTCCAACAGAGGTTAGGAAGATACTTTAGAGGAAATGTTGAGAGGCCTCTAAACCACCTGGAGACTTCAGTCCCTCCAGTGAGAGCTGAGTAGCCCATGGCAGAAGTGATTATTCTGGTGCTCTGACTAATATTGACTCTTTCCAGTGATGCAGAATCTTCAGTTTAAGGTTGGGAATGGGATTCTATGGAGTCACATGGATGGCAGAACCAAGATTATCATAGGCAACTGGGTTTAGAGGTCTTTGCTAGAAAGACCTGACCAAATGATATAAAGCATTTACTAAGCTGTATCTGTATTAAGTATAGACATGTATTACTACTAAGGAGTGATGGGAATTTTTCTTTCAGTTTGCTCAGTTCTTTTTTTTACTTTACAAATAATTTTTGCCATGGAAAGACTGCAAAAATAAATTTAGGAATGCTAACAGAAGCTGCCTGTGTTCCAGGCAGAAATTCAGTCTCTGGAAATTTCATGAAGGCAGATTACTGATAGATTTTTGCAGGCTGTACAAAGAGTGCTGCCTCAGCAAGTGCAGAAGTGAGCAGATCTGTATCCGTTTACACCAAAAGGGGTTTCTCATTTTACTTTTGGGTGCAAACCACTTACTGTGATTAACCTGGTGGGATTTCCTTTGAAAACGAGAAACATTTTATTATTTTATTTATTCATTTTATTAGAGCTGACATTAGCATCCAGATCAGCTTTGATTACCCTCCCCTGGGCGCCGCGCTTGACTTGGCGTCGCCGCCGAATCGCATCGCGCGCGGCTGGAATTCCTCAGGTTTTCAAGGTCTGCTCTTTTTTCTTTTTGTCTTGCAGTTTTCAGTGAAGAGCTACACGCCAGTCTCTATTTTGTCAATGCATCTCTGCAAGAGGTAGTGTTTGCTAGCACCACAGGGACTCTGGTCCCCTGTCCAGCAGCGGGGATCCCCCCGGTGACGCTCAGATGGTACCTAGCGACGGGCGAGGAGATCTACGATGTCCCAGGGATCCGCCACGTCCACCCCAATGGCACTCTCCAAATTTTCCCCTTCCCTCCTTCAAGCTTTAATAACTTAATCCATGATAACACTTACTATTGCACAGCTGAAAATCCTTCAGGGAAAATCAGGAGTCAGGATGTTCACATTAAGGCTGGTAAGTAGAATCGTTCACTGGGTTCGCACAGGACTGAGGAGGGAGGGAACTGGGGTGTTTCAAAGAGTAGCAGCAGATATCAGTCAAGGGAGGCTGGCCAGAAGTGTAACCTCTAAACTCTTAGCAATATTAAGTAATACTGTGAATTCTTTCCTTTCATCTCCTCCCCACTTTGAATTATTTTGGTGTTGAAAAGTCAGCTTGCCAAAGATCAGTTGAGCACAAATATAAGGAGAAACAAACTGATAATCAAATCAACAATCAAACCATGCTTGCACATTAAAGAACTGTGTGAGAACAAGATGGATTTTGTACATGGGCTGGAATAGAAGAGGAATGATTGGCCTAAAATCCCACCCCTCCATATTTTTTTGTGGTCATTTGTGCTTTGTTTTGAGAGAGAAATTTGTGTCCCCTGCAATGATTCAGAAGCTGATGGGGGTCCATGGGCAGTGCTTTCTCTTTAAGCTAAAATATGCAAATAAGCAGGATGGTTTTGCATCCGTTTTCTGTACTGACTGGGTCAGCCAGTGGGGAATTACAGAGGGATCAAAATCAGGCCTTTTGTTACAACACACAAACACATGATTGCACAGCTTTTGAAGATTTTGGTCTATCCACTTCAGTTAATTAAAATATTCAAACAAACAAACAAAAAACAGTCTGGGAGCTGACCCTTGGCAAATGCAAATCCTTGGAAGCTCTTTATTGTTGGGGAGCTATGCTTGGCTTTTTTCCGAAGAGAAGAACTTTTCCTCTGGAGATTTGTCTTCACAGGAGTTTCACAGGGAGAAAAAACCTGTGAAGAGTTAACAAGTAGATTTGCCTGAGACTTTCTTTTTAAATAATAAAATGCATTCTCTTCTTCTTGACAATAAGTTAACATTCACAGATCTGTAGTTTTTAGGCAGCTGGGAAGCAAGAATAAAAACCAGGTTTCCATGAAATTCATGTCTCATTAAAATTTTAGTCTAGGAAAGTGAGTTTTCTTGCACAAGAAGCATCCAGTAGAAGCAAGCTATCATGTTACATATATGGGGAGTTCTATGATGGTCTATGCTTCTTATGAAATTATTTAGTTGTCCATAAAAAAACCCTTGAAAAATCAAAGATTCATATGAACACATTGTAACCAACTTTATATTTGGAACTCCCTTCTGGTTTTTGAGCTTTTGGTTTTACTGTCATGGATTTGAGGTCAAGTTGTCTGGTAGAATTATATTTAAAGACAACATAATATTTTATTTTTGTGTTTTCTGGATTTGTTACTGTGACTCCATTTTAAACATCTTTTGGGCAGTATTTTTTTTCCAGGATTCCTTTCCAATTTTTACATTTCTTAGACAAACTAATGTGGTGATACAAAGGTTAAACTTGAAGTGTTGCTGGCTAAGGTTCTGAACTGGTGTTCCTTAAGGTGTCAAACATTCCTCCATGGAACTCCAAAACAAGACTTCTCCCTCTGCTTGAGAAATTAACCTTGCAAATAAAAAAAGGACCTTAAAAAAGGATTTTGCTGTTGGTGGTGCAAGTGCTTGACTCAGAAGTTAACAACTTTTTTTTTTTTGCCAAGTCAGGAATGCCCCTTTTATCTCTTTTCTTTCCTTTTTTAACCTTTTACCCCATTTCCACTCATTTCTCAATTTAACTCAATTTCTCAGTTAATCTGAGGTTTGGATATTGAGTTCCCTTCCTTCACATGAGCTGATGCTGAGTGTCAGAGCTGTCCCTGTGCCTGATGGCAGACCACAGCTATCAGTGAGCATCTTTTCCAAGGGCTTGTGTAACTCCTCAGTCATAGGAAAACCCAATTTGGGGAGTCTTCTGTGCATGACAGTCAAGTGTATTTTATGCTCATATGACAAACCCTGGGTTGCTCAAATTTGAAATTAGAAACTTCATTTCTTTACATGGTGTTTGCAAATTATTTCATGTGAAATCTGAACAATATTTCAGACTGGCACTAATTAACATGGTTTTGGGTTTTTTTTTCCTAATTTCCTCCTTCCAGTTGCTCCAACAGCAATTGGTTTCCAAAGGCTGCAGAAGAAATCAGTGGATAATCTGGTCATAGCACAAAGACTAATATGGTCCTGCCCATTCTCAAGGTCAGCTTGAGAAAGTCTGGAGCTCATTTACTCTTTTTCCCAGGAATCTGGGCAGCAGTTACAAAAATTCCAGCTCACAGATAATTGTAATTATGGTTTTGCATGTAGTTTTGGATATAGCGCAACAAACATTCCCAAACTCCTCCCAAAAATCACAATCCCCACACCTGGACACCCAAACCTAATCCTCTTCCATGCCAGTCCCACATGGGAGCAAAGATTTCCATTTTATCTTCGAATTCTCCTGGTAAGTCATGACAGTGAAGAGTTTTTTGGTTTTTTGTTTTTTTGGTTTTTTCCTTTAGCAAAGGATGACATTCTCATATAAATTAATGACCTGGAGACCTGGAATTAAAAAATAAAATAGAAAAAGTAAAAATCAGCAATTTATTCATGGAAGCTGTCAAAACTATGATCTGGAAGTAGCTGAGGAGCTTCATAAATCACAATAATGTAAATTTTATAAGCAAGGAAATGAATAAACTTCTTTCCAGTTTTTGTGCCCTGCACAATTTCAGAGTTGGATTTTATTGACAAGATCAGTTGGGCAGATTTTCAAAGTGGCCAAGTGTTCTGAAAATGCAAACACCTTCAGCAGTGGGTTGGGATGCTGCTGCTGAGCAGGCCTTTCCTGGGAATGATGGCTGGAGCAAGAGCACAGACACAAATCAGCCTCATTAAGATGATCCATGTGCCATTCCCTGAGTGCAGGACAAGGTTAGGGGACTGCTTCAGCACAGGGCAGCCAATGCTGCAAAGTCACTGCATTAAAGGTGATTATAATATCAGTTTAGCAGTCATAACAGGGTTAAGAATACTAACCTTTGATTAGAAGTCAATTATTGACTTTTTAAAAACTAGCAGTGTCTATCTTGTAATAGAAAATGGATATTTTTCTCCTTTAAAAAAGATATTTCATTTTTAATTGAATTTATTTTTGATTAAGGCTTCTATAAGTTATATTGTTATAGCAAAGTTTGGGATGAAGAACTTCAACCTTACTTTTTGCAGTGGTAACAATGGACCTGAAAATTTGATGCTGTTTGCCTTTTGAAGACTGTGGTTACATTTCAGTACTCTGCCTTTTTTTTCTTGAAAATATATCCTAAGTGGGGCAGATATTTTAGAAATTCCAGTCCTCCTGATGTTTAGAAACACTCTTGTAAACTCTGAATTTACTGACTTTTCAGCTGGAATCAGGGGGGCTAAATGTGTTTGTTTAGGAGTTTGGTCTGTGTTTGTGGACAGGAAATGTGGGCAAGAAATGTCCCTGTAATGTGGCAGCTCAGCATTGCTGTTCTTCCCAAAATCTTTTCCCCTCAGGCAGATGCAGGTCTCAGGCACACTGAAATTTCCAGTGCACTCATCCCTGTTCTCATTGAGATGGTTTGTTTTGGCTCTGGTGATTCCTTTTTTTTTTTTATCTTGTGTTTCCATGGTCAGTCTGTGTTGTGCTTGTCTGTCCTGTCTCACCCTTTCACTTGCTGTGGAAGACAACATCTCCCTCTTCTCTGCTCTGCCACCTTCTCCATGAACTCTTGCTCACAGAAATGCTCATCCCTCACTCTTCATGGAATTATTTCAGGATTTGCCTTCTTTCCATTCTCCAACCCAGTGCAACTTCACCTCATCCCAGCAATATCAGTTTGGTGTGGTGGGAAGGATTTTTTCAGCTGTGCTTTTATCCTCCTTGTCCACCCAGTTGTTTTTTTCTCTCTTTTTCCACTAAATGAATTCTTTCAGACTCACGACAAATACTGTGCTGATTCTAAACATTTTTTGAATCATGTTGGATTTTATTATAATGTGGTTTTTTTTTAATACAATTGTGGCTTTGTTTCTGTTGTTTTTTGGTTTTTTTTCTCCATTAACTGATCTCTCTCAGGGCTGGTCAATCAAATGTAGATCTCCTCTTACTCTCATTTCTCTGTGTTTCTGACACACATTTCTTTTTTTCTCTCTGTCACCTCCATTGATTTTCTCCTTCGGTTCTCACTTCTTCAAAATCCTAAATGACATTGACCTTCCCTTCTCCCCTCTGGATGTCTGATTCACACACAGCACCTGCAAGTACCTCTGTGCTCTTTGACAGAGCACAAAACCCTTTGTGAAGGGGAATGTGGCTGGGGAAACTGCACAAGTAACCTGAAACACAACACCATTTACCCACATAAATAAGCAGCTCCTACCCAGAGCCTCCCAGAATTAGGTGAGGAAAAAACACAGAATAAAAGATGGAGACGTTGAGGAAGCGAAAAAATCTGGGAGTGCTTTTGCATCAACTTGTAAATGTGTGCCATTCACTGAGATGAGAGCTCACAGCCTGATTCTGGGGGCACTTTGCAAAGCTGACAGAGGCAGTGGGTGAGATGTGGGGCTGCAATTTCTCTAACAAGCCCTCCTGTTGTCCCTGCAGTTTTACGGGAACCCTATACAGTCCGTGTGGAGGACCAGAAAGCCATGAGAGGCAATGTAGCAGTGTTCAAGTGCATTATCCCCTCCTCTGTGGAGGCATACATCACTGTTGTCTCATGGGAGAAAGACACAGTCTCGCTTGTCTCAGGTAGGCTCTTATGGCTTTTTTTTTTTTTTTTTTCCCAGCTGGCAATGGCAGAGATGTTTCCTGTTTCTCTTTTTTCCCCCCCAAATGCCTGATGTTTACTTTGGTTCAATTCTAACTGAGTGGGATGTCATCCTCCCAGTAATGTATTTCACTTCAGTGTTGCTGCATCTCTGTGTGTGTGACATGAAGGCTTCAGACAGCCCTGCTTTTCTAGCCTGCTTGAGGGGAAAATAACATGGTTTTTGTTTTATACCAGACATAAAACCAGCTTTTGGGTGCTGTGGCAGTGGGTTTGCATTTTAACTTTGATAAAGAGCTCCTGCATGCCAAAGAAATTTGAGTGTCATAAACATGTGCTGGGTTGTAATTGTTTTTAGTAGTGATGTTACTCACGGATTAGAAGAAATCCTGAGTCTAAATTAGTTTGGTTATGTTTAAATGAGGTATGTAATCAATATTTATAGTTTCATAGCATTTTAATCCCAAATATCTTCACAGATAATGGTGGAGGCTTAAGTACTGCCATAAGCTGAACATATTGAAGTTAAAAAATCTGTACTAAAGCAGTTATGTGCATTAATCTATTTACTGACAGAGGGAGGAAATGTGAGGCATTGTTCAGGAATTTGGACAAAGAAAATCTAATATTTTAAAGCATAAATATTGCATGAAATTTATGGGAGAACAAATAGGTAGGAGAAATATTTTCAGTATAGTACATATCTGAATTATATATAATGCAGAGTGCAGCTGTTGTTACACATTCAAATGATTTATGGGTGCAGAAATTGGAAATGTATTGTTCCAGGGCTGTGCAGAATGGAAAAAATAGTTTGAGTTAAATGTTGCTGGAGAGTCTATTTAGGAATGTGTTTGTGTTTGTGATGCTCAAGCATGTGGAAATATTTCTGTACACCTCCTCAGTATATTAGCAATTTTTATTTTCTGACAAATTGTGTCATTGATGGCAATACCTGTGTCTCTATATGGCTCATATTATAGCTTTAATTTCTCTCCATGTTTCATTGATTCCTGACATCACCTTGAAATATTTTTCTCAAAAATTATAATTCAAAGAAATTTCCAAGCATTTGGTAGATATTTAAAAACCATGTAATTGATGATCAGTTGTTCTATGTTGCTAGTGCACTGTCTAAGCTTGGTAAATTCACTTCCTTATTATGCTTTTGGATTTTGATAATATCATATTATTTTGTCATTATACAACTGCAACTGGGTGTGTTTGTTTGCACAAAGAGGTCTGGAATATCTGAATTGCTGCACTCACCAGCACTCCAGCCAACACAGGTCAGAGTTGTATTTAAATGCAAAAAACACAAGCTTTCCATTATTCTGTATATATTGATGCACAATTATGCTTAAGGTTCCCTAAACTATGATTGCAACTATTTAACACAACAGTGGATGGATGTGTTTATTTTGCTTCATCTTAAAATAATCTGCTACATGGTTCATATACATCTGTATGTGTGAGTCTTGGCTGGAGGAAAAGAACATTAATTTCTTCATGATTAACTACTTAATTTTTTTTTCTAAGTTTTGTTACAAGAAAATATTCATGTTTTCTCTGGAAACATAGGCTGAGAGGACAAAATCTGAGTTCCTTCTGCCTCTGTGATATCTGAGAGTGGTTCAATCCTACCTTCACCCTGGAATGAGGAGTAGGGGACACCCAGGTCTCTGTAATCTCCTCTTTAGGGAAAAAATATGGCAGCTCTTCAAAACACTTAAACCCCAATGCAATTCTTCCAACAACGCAGAGTAAATATTTCATATACCAGTCTATCTGTAGTCCCATTCTGACTACAAGAATAGAGAGATCTGAAGATGAAAAATGTACCAGATTACTGTGGTAGATGCCAGATTCTTTCTTTCTTTCTCTTTC
>WBNO01032388.1:48263-101702 GCA_013400575.1 Peucedramus taeniatus | reverse complement strand
TATATATATATATGTATAAAAATTACAAAAAACATAAAGGCTATGGTCAGGTCTTTTAGGATAAAACACTATGCTCTGTTTTGCCTAAGATGGAAGCTGGCACATTTTTGGTACTTTTTCTACAAAGCCTTCCAGCAACGCTGCATTCAGAGTCATCCAAAGAGTGAGGGTGAGGCCACCTCCACAAGCAGAGGGCAAATTCCTGGGAGATATTTTAGCAGCAGTTATCTTTTTGGTATGTTTGTTATATTCGGTATGCTTGGTATGTTTGGCCTGCTCAGCAGCTGTCCAGCACACCTAAGAGAGTGCAAGGCAGGTGATGCATTTTAACTTATAAATTGGACTGAGCATCTACAGCCTATCCTGAAATTTGACTTCACCACAAACCTTTTATAACTAACAGGTACTTCAAATGTCTTCAGTGTGGAAAGAAACAGTTTATTACTAGAATATTTGATTTCTTTCTGGTTACTGTACTTTTAATGTAATTCATAGTATCTAGTGAATAAAATGAGACTGTTTTAGCAATACTTTGTTTTGCATTTATCTGCAAAATAAATAATTCAATCCAGTATGCTAAATTTGGATTGTTTCCAAGTGATAGTTTGGAAAGATACAATAAGATTTGTAAGTAGAATTTTCCAGCTATGAAAAATTACTAATTTATAAAATGCTATCTTTACATTTTGCCAAGTATAACTATTAAATTGTTACCAACATTACAGAATTACAGATTTTTAAAAAATTTATTATTTTAAGATCAATACTA
The DNA here is from genome assembly GCA_013400575.1 of Peucedramus taeniatus. Classification (NCBI taxonomy): domain Eukaryota; kingdom Metazoa; phylum Chordata; class Aves; order Passeriformes; family Fringillidae; genus Peucedramus; species Peucedramus taeniatus. Next base: position 100,933 of record WBNO01032388.1, on the reverse strand, counting down.
TCAAGGAATGAAGAACATTTATTTGTTTTCCAAAGCACTAAAAATTTTGAAAAACGGTCACTGGAAGGCAGAATGCAAGCTTTGCTTCATACACATCTTTATTTCTTAATGAACAAAAACAATTCTCAAATTTACTTTTGAGAGAAAGCTATTAGTAACAGTACATGTACATTATTCAAAATAGTCTTATTCCTAACTTGTAAGCAAGGTCATTATTTGGAGACATATACAACATGCATTTCATTCGGTACAAGGACTGGTGACATTCCAGTATTCCAGAATGGAAGGTGATTCCTTTCTCAAGTGTTATAGACTGAGCTTTACAGATGGTTTCCTCTCCAAAAACTTTTGAGGGCACAGGAAATTCCTCAGTTGCCCTGAGTCACTTGTTTGTCAGGCCAGTAATCTCCCTTTCCTCATTGCTAAGGATCATCATGTGACACAGGAATGCTCCGAGTGTCAATCTGCGAGTCTGATTTGCTCAGTCTATATTTTATTTCAGTCTTGGTGTGGTTTTACCCTGTTGAATTTCCTCACCTCTCTTGATATCACAGGAATGACTCCCAAATCACACCAGATTATGCCAGTAAATAAAAAAAATGTTCAGTCAGCTTCTCACAGTGAACACGTTGTGAACCTAGGATTAATCTGGTATAACTGTCTTTTTATTTACAAGAATGGCCTGGTTATTAATGTGTTTTTTTTATATGTGAACATATGTGAGACATCTAACTGTCAGTTTTGTAGTTCATTTTTCTATCCATTTCTTAATCTTGCTTCTTTTCCATCACTATTCCTATACCACTTCCAAACTGCTAACCTGTAAATGTTGTTGTCATCTCTTTAATCTTTCTTGCACAATATTAACACTTCTTGAATTATTGAGATTTATCTGATGTTCTAGGATTCACTATAAATTAACATCAGAGATCTTTTCAGATTACTGGATGGTCAAACACTTTCAGGGATTTGGAGCCAGTTCTTTAATGTCAATTTTCAGAAGAAGTTTCTCACTGTTCTTGATGGAAAATATTCTATAATTCTCAGATAGAGAAGAATTTAATACAGGGGTTTGGGTCACCACTAAAAATCTTAACAGGCATCAAAAGTAGGCATAAGGATTGAATCTGTCAGTGGAGCTGATTGTAGAAGGATCTGCTTTGAATGCAGCAGATTGGCTTCCACCAGCCTCTTAAACTAAATGGGTGGAGACAATCCAGGAGCCTGAGTGCTGCTTTCTTCCACAAGTGTTCAACATAAGAGGTACCACCAGACATTCTTTCTCTTCTGCATGTCTCTTAGAGCCAGATGTCTGCTGTTCTCTAGGAGTCTCAGTCTGTTTTCTGTAGTCAGATTCATTTTTCTGTCCCTGGAATGTCTGAACAGCAGTTGCAGAGAGAAAAAACAAGAGGAAGCAGCAGTATAAATACATTTCCAAGTTATGACTTAATAGACCTAATAAAGACCTGATGGGATGATTCATTCAGCAGGAACATTAATATAAAGAGTGGAATTTGTTCAGGGCATGTAGACAGAGAAAAGGACGTAGGTGTTACCTTATATGTTAATGTACAAATAGGCATCCTTTGCTCTGAGGTTAATAATGAAGAGGTTCAAAAGTTGTCTCATAATTTCTGAGTACAATTTAAAGGACAAAAAGTGTTGATACCCTGATGGGAGTCAATAGTCGAACAGCTATCAAGGAAATCACATGATGAGCCTTTTGTAAGCAAAATTATCCAAACTCCAGCACTCAGTGCCATCAGCATACTTTGATTTCAAAAATCTGCACATTGGGGAAGGAATGTCCTCAGGCAGTTGGCTAATTTTTTGAGAAGTTTTAGTGGAAATTTTCTATGTAGAATTTGGAAAATACAAAGAGAGATGACATTTTCCAAATATGATTCTCCTAATTTGATAGAACATAAAGGAAAAAGTAAAAGTTAAAAGCAACTCAGGCACTTCTTGAGCAACGATGAAGCAGCAGAATTCATGACAAACAGGAAGAGGTGCAACGTGCTTCAGCAGAGCAGATTATAAGAATTCAGAGAACTAGTAAGTGAGATCCTGTGGGAGAAAATTCTGAGAGAGTTAAGTGAAGTAGGCAGATCTTTAAAGGAACTATGTTAAATGCAAGTTTATGCAAAACTATGCAAAAGAAAACTATGCAAAATTGCAAGTTATGACAGTGCGGAGGAAGGGAAGGAGCTGTAGATCACTCACCAAGGAAAAGAATTTAAAGAAAGATGAATGGATGAACATGTGAGACCAGAGAAAATCAAAAGCAGAGAGTGAAACCATGTGGTGCATAGGTGATGCATGCTTCTCAGCATGTTGGTGCACCAACAGGCAGAAGAAGCTAAAGAAAGACTTAGCCCACTTCTCTGCAGAGTGAAGGACATTTGCAAACAATGCCTGGAACGCTGATAGATTCAGCTCCTTCTTTGTTTCACTCAAAAAGTCAGTTATTAGCAGATGACATCGTGACAAAAAGGGCAAGAACTTTAAAGGGGAAAGAAAACACTTGAAGTCATGCAAGCAAAGGAGTTTTTTGTGATCAGCCAGTCCAAAATTATATTCTGAAAATCCAGAAGAGAAAAGGTGCCTATATTTAAAAAGAAATAGAAGAGCGAGGTTAAAATTATAACACATGGAGTTAACTTTAATTCCTGTAGAAACAGTGGGAAAAATAACATACTAGTTATGAACATTTAGAAAATACTATATAAAGAGAAAGGACTGGTCAATAAAATCCATGTCAAGCCAAAATAAAGTCAATCTGTCATAGGACATGCTGCACACGGCTTCACAAAAACTGTGGATACCATGTCTTGATTTTAGTGAGTCTCTGGACACTGTCTCCTAGAAAACTCTTGTAAGTAAGCTGGGAACATATGGTCTGGATGAAAAGGCTGCAAAGGAAATAAATCAAACTATGGCAATATATTGAGTGGGGTTTTTTCAGGAATAATCTGTGCTTGTTCCAGAATTAGTTGATATTTTCTTCAATGACTTGGCTGATGGAAAAGTGCGGGTGCCTTATATATTTGCAAATGATACCTAGTTAGGAGGGAATGCACGTAGCAGATTAAAACTCAACACTCATGACAATTTAGAGCAGAGATGTGAGGCAAACCAGGAGGTAATTTAATAGGAAAAAGTCTGTGGATCTGTACTTGGACAACAATAGCCATATATCTAAGCACTGGACAAGAGTCCTCATGTGGTTGTTGCGTGTTTTTTTCGGAAAAGAAGTGAGGGGATCATAGAAAATTATGAGATGAGCATGAGTTGGTAAAACATGTATCTCTAAAAAGCCCCTTGCCATCTGCATTGTGGTGATAATCCTGGAAGAAAAGAAATCAGTTTCCCTGAGCTCTTTGCCTGCTCTGGTTTGACCTCACCTGCCTTGCAGTTTGGTGCTGGGCGTTGGTGAGCTCCTGTGATGCCTCAGACTGCAGATGTCCTCACGAGCAACCTGTGCACTATCTCTTTTTGTTTCTGATCTAATAGGTCCTGAACTTTAAAATTGAGAATGGTCAATTCTTTGGAAAACATGCTATTCCCATATTTATGCAGTAGCTTGGTCCTGTCTAGGAGTGGTAGCACCCTCTAATTGTCCTACTGAGCAGCAATATCACTAGTGTGTATTGCAAAGGGAGCCTTGGAACTGAATTCAGATTTGCTGAAAAGCAAATGGCCTTTTTTTAAAAAGTGCATAATTTCACTATTAGAACTACTTAAAACTTTTCATAAGGAGTTAACTATTTTTTTTTTCCTATTTAAGGTTTGTCCTTGAGTAGTTGTTTACCATCACCTTCCATAGCTATATTCATTATCCAGACCTGCCCATTAAGTAGTTTCTGGAAGCTGATTTTAGTTCGAAGTCCATATCCAGGCATTCCAATCCCCAAAATTCCACCATGGCTGAATGTTATTTTCAGGGAGGGGAGGGGCACAGTTAAAAATAGTGTCACAGTGCAATTCAGTGACAGATAGCTGAGCTGTCACTGGGCCAGACTGCTTGAAACTCCAGCAAAGCCTTTCACCAGATAGATACACTCTAAAAATATGAGAAATTTTGAACAATGCTAACACTGCCATTCCCCATCTATATCATAGTAACAGAAGTGCGATCAGCTTTCAGAATATTGCTGATATCTGGAGTGTTAATGTTCCATACCAGGTTGGAACATGTTCTGTTTGTGAACTATAATGTACAGCAAATGTTTTCAGAAAAGTTTTGAAGGTATTTATGACTTAGTTGGAATAATTTTGGATTTCCTTTCTTTCTCTCAAAAAGATGGTTGAGCTGCAGCACAGCTAAACAAGTTCATCTCTAAAGGGGAAACATGAAAGTGCTATAATGGGAGGCAGCACTTCTGCTATGTGACCAAGTCACTGTATAATGCATTACCTTATCCACCCCCAACCTTAAAAGTCAGAAATGGATTTAGCTTCTAAGTTCTAACAAAATAGGGCCTTAAAAATGGATTCAACATTAATAAATCACATTAAATCCTCAATTTCAAGTCATCAAGACAACATGATGTCTTTGGGAAAAAACATATATTTGATATGAAAATGGAGAAAAATATTTGCTAGCAGACTACTCCACTAAATTTGTCTTATTATTATCATTTTAAATCTGGAAGCATTTGGAAGCTGCTTAAGAGGTTGGGATGTTAAATTAATCAGAGATGACAGATTGGTGGGCAGATGAGAACAAGTGCTATCATGAATTGGTGTCATGTGACCCTGAAATTTAAGGTACTGTCAAATTGTGCTGTTAGTATATCTGAAAGACATTTATAAAGCAGAATTTCCAAAGAAAGCAGATGTTTTAATACCATTTTCTTCCTGTTTTGATGTTTTCTTTTAGAAGGAGAACAGAAACATTCAGTAACTTTGTGAAAGACTTTGAGGAAATCTATTCATTTTTCACAACTGTGAAAATCTATTTATTGGTTCAGCAGGTGTTGAAAAGCAGCACATCCACCAAAAACTTCATGACTTCCAAAAGTCTGCAACCTGCCAGGCTGGTCCTCTGAGATGAAGTCCATATAATGAACCTGTCACCTAGGGCCAACATAGCGATTTGTGCAACGGGTTTGAATCTTACACTTTTTTTTTTTTTTTACCCCAATGTATTCCTGCACATTTTTCAAACTAGAAGAATAGTTAATAAATGGGTATGGTCTATGAGACTGAACTAACTTGCTGAAGGAAAAAAGCTATACTGAGATATTTTTTACATTTTGAAACAGGTTGCAAATAGCCAAAATCAATAAGTAATATGTTAGATAAACATGAATAAGAACTTGAGTTACACATTTTATTAAATAAGCAAACATAATTGTTTTGTTTTCTGGTTTAGGAGGACAGATGGAATGTAAAACAGGGCAGGTGAAGAAGGCTTGAACACAAATCTGTAACAATACCTTAAAAGTCAGATTCTAACCTGTAAGTATGAGCCATGCGATATAAATAAATGATAGCTGTGTGGCACATTTGAGTTAGATATTGGATATAAAATAGCAATCAAATGTCTGGAGAGCAGCTGCTTGCCTATCTATAAGACATCTGGCTCTTTTCCTCAGATCAGGAAGAACTTTCTGCTACAGCCAACTGTTGTGTTTCAGAGACCTGTTTTATTTTCCAGCATAAAATGTAAGTGCAATGTGACACAAAACAATTTTCCCTTTTGAATTGCTTAGAATTTTTAGGTTTCTTTTGTGTGGACTTATACTGCATAAGCCTCTGCTTCTTTTGCCACGCTTTCCTGTTGCCCTTCCTATATACCCCAATCTACTAGTCAGGCATGATCATTACAACTAGCATAAGTTCCCTGTCTTTAAAAGGCCTGCTATTTTGTCTTAATGATGTTTTTATTATTTAACACAGGCCGGGGAAAGATCACGTTAAATGTTGCTTCATGAGACAAATGTAGCTTCCTGAATCTGTGGAGACAGGAGGCTGCAGCTACTGCACTGCCTGTCAGCACTGTCTCCTGGTGCCCCTACCCCCTCTAGCTATAGGGCAGTTTTCTTTATGTCTTTGCTGATTTCTCTCCCTCCAGAGGAATGCTGAAGTGTCTAGAAAGACAACACAAGGGTGTCCTTTCTCTGAGAGACACATGGTACAACAAACCTATAGTTTACAAGTTAAAACCTTTATTTTTCAGGAAATATAGAAAATTTGATTTATTTTTAATATGAAGTAAATGGAATTAACGTCTTTCTCTATGAAAACCACTGAGGTGGCCGGAAAGTCAAAAAGCCTTCAACTTCTATTTTCTATTTTTTTTTCCTGTTTTCAAATGTTTCCTGAAGCACCCACTTACAGAAAATGAAGCTGAACCTAAATATTACTCTTTGCAGCTTGTTCCAGGGTAGCTGGTGAATATACTGGTAAACTTTTCTAGTGAATTTTTAGGAGCTATCTGAGGTGTAATATGGCATTCTATTTATCCATATAGAAATCAAACCAGGTTTTTCATTTGTTGGGGTTAATCTTTTCCTTCCTTCCTTCCTTCCTTCCTTCCATGATTTTTTTTACCTAAAGACATGATCCTTAATATGGCCTTTTACACTTGCTGTCAACTTCTGGTATGTGAGTTATGATTTAAGTACAGCACAGATAAGCAGACTGTACTCTTGCAAAGCAGTACCTTGAGGGCATTCCAAAGAACATGCACCAAATTCCCTTTTAGCATTGCTAAAGGGAAGGCCTTAGAAAATTCACTCCTAAATTATCACTTTAAATTTCCCATTAAGTTATAATAGCAAATGAATTCAGAGAACAAGATAACAGATTGTGCAAGGTGTTACTCAACTACGTTATGTTAGCCTATAAGTGTTCCTTTAGAGTGAGAGAGAAGCTGTAGCTATAGCAGAAAAAAGTTTCTCCTTTCACAGCATTTGGTCTGAAGCCTGTTTACTTTGGAAACTTTCTCCTTGATTGTGGTGCAGTGGGAGGAGTTTTCACAGCGGGCAATTAATTTTAATCAAAACCATCATCCATTTTAGCGAGAAAAAAATGTGTGTTCAAGTAGGTTTGAAGGAAGAGTGAACCCTTTTGTCCTTAAAAATATATATAATCTGATTTGGCAGGGCACATTTGTGGTGTCTCTGTGGTAGATTTTCTATTAAATGTATTTAAATACTCCCATCCCTGAGAAAATAAGCTACATGAGTTGGTTTGAGACCTTCATTAAAGGCTACTCCAAAGCATGTTTTATATGAAAAATGGCTTTGCTGCTGAGAATGATTGGTATGTCAAGAATTTCATTTCAGCCAACATTTTTGTTATTAGAAGCAGCTTCTGTTGTCTACAGAGGGGTTTTGTTCAGAAAGATATAATGCAAGATACGAGAAAAGCATCCTTCCAGTGTTCTTATCTACTATGCAATGCTTCTATTGTAAGCATAGATAATAACAATTCTAATATTTTTTTCATTTCCTTGGGTGCTGCTTCTTACTCACATCTTATAATGGTACTCTTGATTTTACTGCTGCTTCTCTGTGAGCTAGAAAAATAATCAAAGAGCTTGTTTTTCAGTGTGTTTATTGAAACCTTAGGACTGGTTGCCTTAAAGGCGATCTTTTAAATCCCTTTTGCCTTTTTGTATTTCCCATGTAAAATACAAAGACTATCACATTAAAACATGTTTTTCTTATTGTTTTCTGCATCATTAAATCTTGACAGGCCTATTTCTCTTCCATTTCCTTTTGAAAGAACACCAGTTTCTGAAGAGTGGAAGGAGGGAGGATTGAAGTAGGTCACAGCCTTTGGTGACATAACCATGACAGTCCTTTCAAACTATTCCAACAGCCAGATCATCCATAGATTGGAAGGAAAATGAGAATCCAATTAAAGCCAAAATAAACAGACCAGTACTTTGTTCAGTAGGTTTCTGTGGTTTCTGTTGTGTTTTGTTCTTGCTTATATCCTGTCCCACCCTTGCCCTTCTAGAAACTTTATTATCCTTTTTGTACACTGATAAGCAAGTTTTGAAGTGCTCTCAAATCAGTACAACTCTGCAGCATTTGATTCTGTAGGACCATAAGCTTCTCTGGATAGCAGAAGCAAATTTCTCTTTTAAGACATCTACCATATTTTATTACTGTGACTATTTTTACAAAACCCTTGCTTCCTGACCAGCAACCACATTCCCAGGGACTGTTTGCATATGCCAGCAGCAGATAAAGTTAACACATCTGAAGCAACTAAGGAATAGCAGTAATGCACTGGATGGTGCTTGCTCTCTCATTTCTTTTTTATTTTTTTTTAAGTTTTCGTACCCTATCCTGACAAAAACAAACAAACAAAACCTGACTAAACCAGAAAATGAAAGTGTGTGATGCTTGCTGGGAGACAAAGCACCTGATTATTTTATGTTGCCACTGACAATGAGCTGACAAGGTAGTGATCCTTAAAAATTCATCACAGCCATTGGAAGAGAAGCACCACACTTCCTCACCTGATCTCATGAGCTCTCAGGATCTACTGTGAAGCCATCACATGGAAGCCAACAGTAACAAGTTGATTTTCTTAATGCATTTTTTGGCCTTGTCTAGTGTAGAATGTACAAAGTATGGTCCAGTCAATAGCAGACAAAATACTTGGAGCATCTTGAAACCCAGAAATTGTTTGGGCACAGTTAGACTAGGTATCCTAGAAGCAAAGGATACAAAACAACGATGAAAGGAGAAGCTGGGATAACCTTGCCCACAGTGTCTGCTGTCAGGTCAATGATAAACACAACAGGGAAGGGCATAGAGACCAACTAGAAATATTCTACACACCACCTGAGTGTAGAATACCACTACTGGACCAGCTGGATACTGTGTCCTTAAGGGTGTATATTTAAAACAAACTCCCGCATGTTTTAAATATTCCTGTACCCTATCTCTAACCAACAGGCTCCTGTAATTTCCAACCACTTCTGTGCTTGCCTGTCGCTGAATGTCAACAGTAAGTACAGTTGGCAAACACAGAAGTTGAAGCAGTTAAAGGATGTGTCATATTCCACTGGAAGTTCATCATAATTTGCGGTCAAACTTGATTACTTAAAGGTCATCTCACTTCTGTACATAATCAGTTTTCCTTGCTCCCAATTTTACTTAAACAATTGTCAAACTAAAATAATTAAGGAGGAATTACATGTGGGGAAAGAAATTGTTTTCATGCACCAAAGAGCACAGAATTATTAAACAGCTGAGGTTGGAAGGGACCTCTAGAGTCCTACCCCCTTCTCAAGCAGGTTCACTTATAGCAGGTTCCCCAGCACCATGACCAGATTGCTTTTGAATATCTCCAAGGATGGAGATTCTAAAACCCCTCTGAGCAACTTGTGCCAGTGGCCAGTCACTCTCAGTGTGCAAAAGGGTTTCCTTTTTTCAGATGAAACCTGCTATTGCAGTTTACACCCATTGCCTCTTGTCCTGCCAGTTAAAGATAATGTAATGTCCTGCAGTGAATCAAGTAGATGGAAGCTAATTCATGTATTAATTCATTGTATTCCATTGTAGTTCATGGATATTTCAATTCATGTATTCCATTGTAGTTTCCAACTGAAGTATGTAGTGATGCCTAAAGATGAGAGCCTCTGTCAAAATCATTAGTTCCTTTCTGGCGAAGAAATGAAATTGCAGAATGAAACCTCCTCAGCAGTGTCATTCTCTCGTGGATGCAAGTTTGGTGTTGGACATGTCCTTAATTTGAAAACTGTAAAACATTACCTTCAGTCAACTTGACAAGCATCATTCTTCCAACATTTAGTCTTCAAACCTACAAATCCCAGCAGCAAGTACCCCATAAATCTTCAAAAGTGAGCCGCTTCTTTTAATTATCTTTCAACCTTTGCTGAGCTGCTGTCCTTTACTTTCCAGGTACAGCTACTTAATTTTCCTCCTCAGCATCACTAGTTGCCCAGATTTTACTATCATGATTATTCATCAATTTTTTTTCTCTCTTGAACAGTGAAAAATAATAGCCATGTCACAGTGATGCAGCACTAACTCCAGACACCAACCCTTTTGATGCCATGGCTGAGTCACTGCAGGTAGAATGCAGTGGTGGCTGTGTCACAGGGGGCATGGGTGACATGGGAGGCCCAGGATGGCTGCCTGGGTTGGCAGGGGCTGATGCCCATGGCAATGGGGAGTGGCTGCTTCTCCTTTGTTTCTTCTCCTGTCTAATACATCTGGGTGCCTGGACAGGGGTGAAACCAGATCATGTCACTCTCCCATCCTCTACCTCCTCTGACATGCCATTGGAGAATGTTGCAAGTTTCTGAAAGGATATTGACCTTTCAATGTATGTAAGAAAATATACACAGTCCCAGTCTGTACACTATCAGGGTTCTACAGGCACTTGGAAAATCTTCACAATCCTGGATAAAGGCAGCTCGACCCTATTCTCCCTCTCTGTATTCATCCTATCTTACAAGCAGCTGGGATCTCCCCAGAGCCATGGATAAATGAAGCTCCTCATCATCCACCTTCTCTGAGTGAAACTTGCTGTAAAGTTTCTGATTCATAAAACCTATTGGCTGCTTTTGGTTTGTGCTGTATTTTTACTGGAAAAACTTTTGAGCCTTTTCCTTTTGCATAGCAATTCCATAAGCCCAAATTTTTAAAGAAAAGATCCCCCACTGCCAGGCTTTCCTATACACACCAGTTCCTCAAGAGACTCACCTTTGAATATCTTTCACCCCAATTTCTATTTTCCTTTTTAGTCATATCTTTCCAGTTGGATAGAGCAATTTACTACCTGACAGCAAAATTGCTTTTTTTACCCCATAAGGTGAGAGTCTCTTGCCATTCCCTTTTGTTTCATGCTCTTTATTTAGTGAGAAAGGGCAGGTTAGGGACTCTGACCTGAGGAACTCAAGGCTATTTTTGGAAAATCTGCTGGACAGAAAATGGGCAGGCTATTTTGTTGTTTTTGTTCTTCTTTTAAATCCAGACTAGAAATTACTTTCTTATATGAGAAAGCACTGTAGTGGAACTTAGAATGTAGTTGTACCATGCAGAACTTTTCTCCCCTTTGTTGAAGAAGGGTATTCAATAAATATCGTAAGGTAGGTGAAATAACTGAAAAATGATGCTGTAACAGAGACAGGGGTATAATATTTTCTTGGAGGTCTAAGGTATGGCACAGTGATTTGCCCTAATTGCTGTTGTACTTTTATCATCCTTAATTGTTTTTGTGCTATTCCAATTTCATCTGGGGGTTTCCAACCAAGGTTAGGGTTTCAAAACTTCTTATATACAAAATGTATAAAATAAGATTGTCCCTTCTCACTCATTGCAAGTTTACATGGGAGTTCAACACAGCCCTGACATTAATGATAATATCACAGAAAGATATTCACAGTGGTCCTTATAACCAACCCCTATCATAGCACTCTGCAGTCTTAAATTTAGCAGAGGAAGCTGGCTCCAAAGAATAAACAGTCTTTATCCAAACCTGTCACTGTACTAAATTAACCAATTAATCTGTCTTTAAACACAGAGGTCTTGGCCTGCTCTCTTAGGCAAGATACTGCCACGAGTAACATGGAGTTAAAGATATAAAATTAGAAGAAATGAATCAATAAGAATAATTGAAATATGAGAGTTTCCTTTCACTAAAACTGATAAACCTTTCTATCTTTATTCTTTTATGTAAAGAAGGGTTTATCAAGATAAATAATTTGATGTTATTGAGATGGTGTTAGGAAGATAATAATTGCTTTTTTAGGGAAGAAAAGGAATAAAGTTAATTTAGGTTGACTAAATCTGCTCTCATCTTTTGCCCTTGTAGTCCTGATTCTTTGAAGCCAAAGCAGTAAAAATCTATGTGCCAAAAGAAAGGAAAAATTCCTGTAAAGCGAGAAAACATAGCCCTACTTTTCTAATGTCTCAGAGAGAACAACTGTATCGAAAAAATTCTCAAGCTACCTCTAAGCAGCTAGCACAGATGTTAGAAGTGCTTTAATTGTGTTAGCACAGTACTCCCCCAGGTCTGTTCTCCTGTCTGGGCAATACCATAAGCCCAGGGAAAGCACCTTATTAACACAATTGCACTTCTCTCAGGCTGAGCCAGCCTGTTCACATTTAGCCAATATTTTACAAAATCTAGGCTTAGATTGACTTTGACTTGCTGTTGGAGAAGAAGTGCAGAGAAGCACAGATACTGATGGATTTTGGCATAGGGTGGGAAAAACAAATCTCATAAACAAGCAGGCTTGTTGCAGTCTGGCTGGTAATGAGAGTTTCTCTTGCAAGGGTCCTTCCAGCAGTACCTTCAACAGGATCAGGAGACATTCCCCAAAGTGCAGTTCTGTTCAGTTGTTATAGTCAGCTGAACCATGGTCCTGAGTGACTGCTCCAGCATGGGCATGATCCATCCCTTACTACCTTAAACTAAATAAGAAGCATATCCTAGATATTCTATCTGCATAAGATTGCCCTACACTATCATTTCAACAGCTGAAGGAACACTTTCTACTGACTATTTTCAAGCGTATTATCTTGTATAGTTTGATCAATTCTGCAGCAAGAACCACCCAGAGAGTCTTTGGGATGGCCTGATTCTTCACACAGGATATTAATCTGCTCACTGAAGATGTGTGCAGACAAAGAAAATTATCAATAAAATGGCTGCTACATCTCAGAAATTAGCTTTCAGTTTGCCTCTTGATGCTCTCATACTTCTCTTAGTTTCATCATGTCTTACCCAAAATACGTCTTGGTCCTACAGGCACTGCCAGAAGTCAGGGTTTTTTTCATATGGCTTTAGAAAAACACTTTTTCTTAAAAATATGTTTTTAAATCCCAGATTTGGAGAGCACTGCGTACATGTCTTTAACTTCTATTGAGTCTGACAATTTTATGTAGGAAGCTGTGCTGTGACCCGTCTATGATGATAAAGCCTAGGCCTCTGCTTAACACTATTTACTGTTCTCAACACTTCCTTTCCTTGAGTTACTCAATAGAGCAATGAGGTTATCTTGTCCAAAAATCAGTTGCCTGTCAATTTGCACTGTTTCACTTGCACTTGAGTCAGAAGGAATCTGGTCAGTTGCTAAATTTCATTTTCTGTTACTTCTCGCTTCTCAAACCTATTTAAATTCAGACATTTGCTTCGTAGCTTTTATATGGATTAATGATGTTTTTGTTGTGGCAAAAATTGTAGGAGAATAATGTTTCTCTCACCAATTTGGTTGATACATGTTTGGTGCAAGCATTTTGACAATCCAAAGTGAAACACCTGCATTATATTGAAATGGCTTTTGAAATGCTGAAGTTCTTCAAAATATCCAAATATGCTGTTATGTGCTGTTTCCCATATCCCTCTACCTGGGAGATACTCAGCATGTCATTTTAAATAAAGCACATTAACATACTTAACTGTGTAATCTGAATGCCAAATGTATATCACACACTGAATCACAGCATGGGTAAGATTGGAAAGACCACTGGAGCTCACCTCGTCCAACATCCCTGCTCAAGCAGGGTCACCCAGAGTACCTTACTCAGAATTGTGTCCAGATGGCTTTTGAATGTCTTCAGAGAAGGAGACTCCACAATTTGTCCGAGTAACCTGTTCCAGTGCTGTCACCTACACAGTTAAGTTCTTCCTCATGTTTGGGCGGAACTCCCTGTGTTCCAGTTTCTGCCCATAGTCTCTCACTCTTATTGCTGGAACCACTAAGAGCCTGACTACAGCCTCTTGGTACCCTCCCTTCAAATACTTGTATACATTGATAAGATCCCCTCTCAGTCTTCTCCTCTTCAGGCTAAAAAAATATGGAGTGCTTCACGAACTTGCATATCACATTATATCACTAATGTTACTTTCTTCTTCTCCTGATTTATTGTGGCCTTGTCCTGGAAAAATAAGATGGTTACAGTCTCCACACTACCAGCATTTTGGTTGAGAAGTCCCACCCAGCTTGATCCTCCCGAGCCTTTTCATTTTTTCTGTCACATGACAGTAGATGTGGTTGGTATCCAGCAGATTAAAATTACCTTTACTTATAGAGTGAACCAATAAGTACCTCTATTAATGTAGAGAACTGTCATTAAAGAATATTAACTATAGAATACAGCTATGCAGAATTTCAGAAGATAATGTACCTCCTGCCAGTTTGGAAAAGGAAAAGAAGATATGATACTTCTGTTTTCACTGCTTTACTAACCTATACCAGTAAAGCTACTTAGCAGCTTTGTATGGTAGAAATCAGACAAGAACAGAAGAGCTTTATCTGTAGCTGCCTTTCAAATGTAATCTCAAACCAAAGGGGTGAAATTTACCAGTTAAAATTATATTTAACATCATTTTGAGACTATCTTCCTACTTCCTTGTTCCAGAAAGTTGGAAGTCTCACATTCATCCTATATTATCTGGTAAATTATGTTCAGGTGTCTCAGATACTCCAGGATGTCTAAAAGGCCATTAAAGGCCTATGAATTCAACTCCAAGTGTTCTTCTACTATTGGTATTATACTGCAATATAATTAAATTTTAATTGAAAGTTAAGTTAATACAATATCATTGATTATATTTTTATTTTTGTCTCCATTTTCACACATTTTGTTATTTTTAACTTCTTGAGTTACAATACTTAGGGAAGAAATTGAAGTGTATATTGAGGCAGAAGAGACTGGTGTATAAAGCCCACAAAGCCAGAGCAGAATACTGGCAGCACTTTGAGCAGACCATGCATGTCTAGCCTTCTGCAGTAGTCATTCTTGAACTTTGTTTTGTTCAACAAACTTCAAACACCAGAATATGTTTGAAAAACCTATTCCAAAGTTTTTCAGGAAACCTTAAACATTTTTAATCATACCTTTTTAGATTTCCTTCCTTGAACTCCTTGTCTTTTTTCCCAGGCAAGTAAATGAGGGCATAAGACTGTACTTGTTCATGGTGTACCCACTCTACTGACTTGGACTCATTTTCTTTGCAAAATGACATTGATACCAAACAATGAAGTCTTAATAATAACCTCCAAGCTTCTGTACACACATCCAAATAAGCAAGCAGTTACCTTTCCTTGCCCAGAGTGATCAGTGTTTGGAGGAAGAGGTTATCACCAGCTGCTCAGAATTTCTTTAACTCCTATCACTGCTGAGCAGCTTCCTGCGGTTCTTCAGGAAGAATGAAATGAGGCATCTAATTGCAATGTAGAATTCATTATCCACTCTTTCTTCAGAGCACCACAAATTAGCCAAGAAAGGCCAATGTCAAATCATCTGGGGTACTTAGCAGAACACCAAGAGTAAGAAAAATTATCTGACCCAAAGTAATCATTAAGAAGTTTGCTGAATGAAGAATGTGTTACCCTAAATCAATTTCAACACTCCTTTTTGCAGACACAATTTTAGGTGTTAGTACTGAGTCCATATAGTTCCAAAATAATGATTTTCAAATTAATTTCAGTTATTTATTTTTGAGGTTTTGCACAAACTGCCAAGAAAAGAGCACTTTCCTGCAGGATTTTTTAGTTGCATCTGAAGCGTGGATAAGCTCTGCTGTGTGCAGGTCCTGCATATAAATTAGCAATCACATCTTAAAGCAGTGGAGTGAGAGAGGACCTTTTAAAAAGGTATATTTATTTTATCAGCAAAATATTATCTCAATTGTCAATAAGTTCATAATTTTTACTATAAGATTTATTGATGATGTATTTTTCTCATTCTTTTTGTGGAGGCAAGTTGAAATAACTTTTTTTTCTATAAAGCCAAGATGAATGCATTTTAAAAAGGAACAAGGCTAAGAACACAAATCTTTCACCAAAAGCTTGTTTCTGTTTTATTGACTTCCCCCCCACCCCACCCCCCCCAACCCAGATAATCAAAGAAGAAGGAAGAATGCTGGAACTCACAAATGAAAACACATTTGGGATTTTCCAGGAGAACAGACTCTCAGCTGTGGTTTCACTGTTGGATCATTTGGCACATGCTGTCGATCTGGTCAAAGCACTTGGCTGCATGAGTGAATGTGGAGCAATCCTGAGCTTGGTGTTGGCTTTTCAGAGTCCCCTCATTCAAAGCCTGGATATCTGCAATTACTATTGTGTCTTCTGGTAGCACCTCACTCATCTGTGCCATATGGACAGGACTGTGATAGCCCAACTAGCAGAGAAGTGGGGAAGTGTGAAGGTGTGTCTGGAACACAGGTTTGACGCACTGGAGAGAAGGATTGTCCATGGTTCTTGTCTTCTTCATGAGGCTCAGGAGAAAAAAACAGGCCTTCAGCAGAGAGTGCAGGCAGCCTGAGTTACTACAGACCAAGGAACAAATGACAAGAGATGAATTTGCCTGTCAGCACATGCATGGTTTGGGCGGGCAATTCAGCCTTCCTGAACATCACCCTGCTAAGCACATAGCAAATAAAAGACATGCCCCAGGGTGTGGTATGCAGTAATTGCAAAAGAGTGAATAAAAGGGCTACATTTATATTTCCTCTATGTGGTACAGTTTCTTCTCTTCTGTGTTGTACAGTTCTGTATTTTACAAGCTGTCTATTTCTATGGGCATCTTATTTTCAGGTCATATGTACGCAAAACATGAGCAAGCAGTAGGCACAGTTAAGCATGTAAATCTATTTAAACTTGAATAACATTGCAGAACATCAAAGGAAATATTTCATGAGTAAAGTTTGTCATGGTTTAAAATAGGAAAAGCACTCTACATTAAGATTTCCAGTTTGATTGTTTTGCTTTCAGTCATCAGAATACACACTAGTTTTTCAACTTGTAGAGCAGTCTTAAATTAATGTGTTATGAGAGTAAAATTATTTTGCTGCACTTTGCATCCTTTTCTTCTTATCCAAGAGCCTTCTGACAGCCACCTAATACCAGCTAGATTTTCAAGTGTCCCTTATTGCAGATAATTGGAAGCATCTGCTCCATTGTTAAAATGTGCACTCCTGTGCTTACAGCTGAAAACTGTGATCTCAGCATATCCAAACATCTCTTCATCTTCCCAGCTTCAATATAATTTTCTAGTTCTGATCATGTCCTGGAGTAAGGAGTTGGTTATTCTAAGTAGTTATTCCTTGATTTATGTCAATTTGAAGAAATTGCAGAACTGCTGTAATTTTCAAGTCAATTGTTCCTCCTCACACCACCTGTGAACTAAAAAGGATGTGCTTTCCAAAAGCTATTCAGTGCCTGATGCTCAGTTGTTGGTTCCTTGGCCATTCCTGAAATTTTTAAGTGTTGTATCTTGGCTGATACAACATCAGCAGATCCGTGGCACAGAAGACGCAGAGTGTTGGAAACAATCAGTGTGGGCATGCTGTTCCCTTCAGTTTGTGAGAATCCTCTGAGTCTGGCTGCCCTACATACAGTCCAAGAAAAAGAGACTCTTACACATTGAAAGGACCCAGCAGGATTATCTCTGGTACTTCTTTTTTCAGCTCTTGCTAGTTACAAGGGCCAGGAACCCGACTACAGCGACTGTCTTGATGAATGTGTCCAGCTTGTGACTGGTTTAGTAAAAGTGGTAAAGAGTGGAAGAGGGTCTGAAAATCTTCAGCAGAGGTTGATATTCCTATCTCTGGAGGAGACTTCTTTTGCCTATACACAATAGCTCCTGTTCAGAAAAGTTCAGATACAAAATATATGATATGATATACGATATATGATATGTTCAGATACAAAATATGAGCTGCTGGTGCAGGACAGCATTGTGCAAGGAAAGTACTGTTAAAAGATCTTGGAGGCTAGTGCAGGTGTTGCTTTCCTGCATTTGATAAGTATTATAGACATTCTAACAGATTTCAACATCCCCCAAGAAATAGATATCTTAAGTCTAACTTGATAATGCATTTTTTATGATTGAGAATCATTAAGGTTCTTAATCTGTGTCTACAAGCCAATGAGTTGTCCAGTGTCCCATACAAAACCAGGTTTCTCCTAGAAAACCAGCTGGTCTAGTAAGTGACTCTGCTCAGCCTGAGGTAAAGAGCCCACTCACTGGGCTCTCCCTACTGACTCTGAAGAGAGCTCAGGCACCTGTATCTGAAATCATAACACCCAGAAGGAGATGGCTCGGATGGGTTGTCCTCATTTGCAAACTGAAGGACTCCCTGAATCTCCTGTTGTCATTGCACTGAAAGAGATATGGTTTTTTAGGAGTTAATGGTGCTGCACATGAGTGCTTGGGGTACTCTTGTCAAAAGTAGGGGACACTGGGATTTCTTAATCCTTCTTCCCACTACTGGTCACTTATTTATGAAGCAAAGATAAAATGTCTTTTCCTTTCTCCTTCCCATGATCCTGTTATAAAACATTACCCTTTCTACCATCCTCTCTTTCTCTTTAAATCACCATCATTTTGAAGATGCTAGCACATAAGGAGTTGTTTTCCCTAGTTTGCTTAATGACTCCTGTGTTGCAAATAGCAGTTTAAAAGGTGAGTGTAAACACAGTGGTATTGTAGCCTGAACCCCAACCAGACCTCTTCCTGGCAAACATCCAAGCTTGCTCTCCCATCCCTCTACAATCTTGGAGGCTCCCACTACTTCCCTCACAGATTTTGTGCTATCTCCCTTTAACTTTCTCTTTCAGCTTAAACACTTCTACCATTTCTTTCACGAGTACCATAACACTTTGAATCCAACATCCCTTAGAGCCCTTCCCCTGTAGCCAACATTTGCTGACACAATTTTTCTTTTTCTTAAAAGTAATGTGACCCCTTTTTTGAACTTCTTCCTGCAAAGAACATTTCTGCAAGATAAGATTTGTTAAAAGCTTCAGCCTGCTGACAGATTTTAGCAAGTAGCTTTTTTCTTGGATACTTTTGCCTACAGTCATGCCTGGTGCTGGACATGGTTGGCTCACTGATTGCTCTACATAACCAAAAACTGCACAATTCATGTAAATCAGGCAAGACAAAATGCTTTCTGGTGAGAAAGGGTATGTCTACACAAGCAGATGGCTGCAGGTGCAGTACATGTTCAGTCTGAGAGCTTCGTCTGATTCATTCTGCTTCTTAGAAAGGCCTGACATCATATGAGCTTGGCTATCTGATGTTCACTAAAACAAGGAGTCTCTATCAAAAGAAGCTACATCAATCTAAACAATGAGCAGAAAACTACATTCATCTATCAGTTTTATTTAATTTTCCTTTTGTATTACCTAACTGTGCTGGTATCCATCTCCAGCTCTTCCTTTTCTTCTGGACATGAAATAAAACTTTCTGTTCTGAATTTTCTCTGCTATTTGATGCTTTTTTTTGACAAAAAACCTAGGCAGGTCTAGCAGCCACTTTTCTGAGAAGTAGGCTAGTACTTATTTAAAGTACTTTAAACTTCAGTGCACCAGACTTTCTAATAGCCTCTGCAATTTGAATACAGAAGGGGATAAGACGTGATTAAGCCACCAGGCTGATAGAGACTCGCTATCAAATCAGGTTCAGAGGTGATTAAAAAAGTAAAAGTGAAGACTTGGAAGGCTCAGAATTGCAGTCCTTACCTATCCCCAAGTCTGCTAATCACTCCCAATTTCTTTTTTTCACAGCTTGTCTTCACTAATGGTTGGCAATATCAGACCACCAGTCTTAGTTTGAAGAGAATGTCAGCTTAACCCAAGCAGAGTGTTTAATAGCTAAGTGGCTTTTCTTGAGTAACAACTCACACTTGTAAATTAATCATGCTGCAACAGTCTCACTCTAGGCTAACTCCACATATCAATTTAACTCATTTTCCGTGTTCTGAATGTGGAAACATTAAATCTAGGTCAATATTTTCAGCAAATCCAATAAATTATTCACTGAGTCAATTATTTTCTCAAGATATTTTGTACCACAAATTTTCTACCTGATGCCACACAACCATTTTAGTATTCAAGGAAAGAAGCCATTCTTATCTGCAAAAGGACTGTGCAGTCATGCATCTTAATTCAGGATTTAACATCATTAGGTATAGCATAGCAGGAGGGAAGCAAATTTCACCCCACCACACACTTGATTATCTTCAGACTGAGATGTACTTGTGTGTATATCTGCTTATTCATGAAGTCAAGAAGGTGAAAATCCTCCACTTATGCAATAAAAATTGTATATTCCAAGAAGCAAGTCATTAAGCAATTTGTCTGACATTGGCTGGAAAGTGTAATATAGCTTCAGATCACTTGCCTGACCCTGTAAATCAAAATGTACTCATGATTTAACAAATCCTATTTTTTTGCTTATTTCCCTTTTGATTTTTACACTTTACATGTAGTATTGGTAAAATCACACCAAAGCAAAATGTGGAAGCAAAAAGAAGTAAAAAAAGGTTAATAGTCTCCTGTCTTCTAGACAGAGGCTTCTGACAGAAGCGAATTGTAAGAAAAAGTTGAATGAAAGATATGGACATTTGACACGCAAAGGTGAATAAGAAGTTCTGAAAATAAGGGCTGGGCAGATGAAAGAAGGACAAAAATGCAGGCAAGACACAAAGAGATGGTTTGCAGGGAGCACTGGCAATCCCACCAGCATGGGGAGAGGTGGATTTAGACACACTGTCATAAAAAATTCACAGAGCTCAACCATAGTCAATCCAAAGTTAAAAGGAAATCTTCCAGTGAGATCCTGTCAAAACTGACATGCTCAGCATTCTACTCCTTACAAAGCCAACCCCAGCAGCTGTACTGGTGATGAATGGCTCGAAGCGAGATTCTGCCGTGGAAGTCTCTGTCGTGTTGGCCAAATGATGCTCATCGGCTGTGGCAGGCGGTGAGGAAACTGGCAAAGGCGTCCCACTGTGTCTGTCAAATTCACCTTCCCTTCTCCCTTAACCGTTCCTTTTGCTTCTCGTCACTGTCACGGCCACGCTCCAAAACAGGTCCTCTTCCTCGGCTGCACTCTCAGAGAAAACTCAAGAGTGTCATGCACTGCAGGACCACACAGCCAGAACTTCACTCCCACTCACTTCCAGAAATTAAACCTTTCTCCCTCTCTGCAGCCTTGACCTGATAATTGTGCTGGTGGGAGGAATAAACTGTTAGTGCCGCTCCACTGAATTTGGATTTTAAATGCTCAGCTCACCATTCATTAAAACTGTAATTATTAATAGGTATTTTTTAAAGGCATTGGTGTCACACTTTTTTTTTCACAGCTTTAATCTCATGACTAAAGAACTGCCAGAAAGAAGAGAGACTCTTTTCATAGTGCAGAACATTTTGATGTGTTTTAGCAGAATTTTTCATCTTCAAGTTGAACAAACAGTTCCAAAGAGCCTTGTTTTGAATGGGTTTTCAAGTTATATTGACTAATGTACAGAGGAGAGAGATCAAGTAACAACTATTTCCAAATAAAATTAGATTCTGCTGAAATCAGAATCTGTGACTTTCTTAGCCCTGAGTCTTTTTCCCCAAGACATTCACTATCAGAGATTATCTAATTATATAATATTTTACCCAATAAATGCAAGCTTTGTGCTTTTTTGGCATCTTTTATATCTCTATTAGAAGAAGCTAATTAGACTGTATTTTTCATGTGCAGGATGAATACGTACTATATGCACCCAGATACACGGTGTTCAATGTTAGAGTGATTAGCAGTGGTTCAATGTACAGTTAGATATTTTTGATTTGAATGTCATTGGTAACGACACTAATAGTGTACAAGGTTTTCCATTAACCCACTGAGATTATGGGACAGCAAACCATTAACTCAAAGGTATTTCCCTTCTGAGGACCCAAGACCATACACAGATCCTAGTGTGGACTCGTTCTTGATTGTCACTCAAGTGCTTTTCTAATGCAGATATTAATCTCTGAAAGAAGTCAGCAGATGCATCATGTACCAATTCTTCCTGAAGCATGGACACATCATGAGCCACATGGCAAATTCTTAATAGGATTTCAAGTACTTCGCAAAGCAGACTGTTAAAAGCAGTTTGTTGCATTTAAATGGCATAAAAGGTTGAGTTTATTCTAAGCTCTATACTATGTATGACATTTGGAATTTAACACAAAAGAAGAGGCACAAACTAGAAGATAGTTCTGGTTCCTATTTTTAGCTAGAAGAAGTCCTTGACACATTGAAGCTTGCATGACAGGGCCATTTCCTGTTGCAGGACACTCCCATCAATAATGAGAGAGAGACTGGGAAAGCCAAAGATGAGAAATTAAATGCCTTAAACACTCATTTTGGAGAGCAGGACAGGAAGTGGTGAGAACAGACATTTATTTTTATACTGACTGTCTCGGTTCTAGGGAAATGAGAAAACGCAGTGTGAGTTGTATTGGCAAGCAGTGAGTCATTGATTCACTTCGTTGATAAAAGTATGGAAAAAGTATCCCTCAAGGAGGAAATAAACTGTTGAATTTGCAGCTTTACTGGCTGCAGGGGCAAAATTCTTTTTCTGCAGCTCTATTGTTGCACCTTTCCACATGAAATGCCGTAAAAATTATGAATTTAAATACATAATGGAAAAGATATAATACAGGAATGACAGCTAATGTGCTCTATTTCCCCTATAGCCTTTTTTATTTTATATTTGTGATGCCTGATTTAGTGTTTTTACTAGTGGCAGTACACAATATCCCATTTTCACAGTCATTCTACTGAGTGCTGAAAATATTTGCTGAATAAGTTATCTTTTAGAAAAATATATAAAAGCTATAGGCACAGCTCCCCAATGGCATAACTTGCATGTAAAGATGCCTCTTATGTGTTTTTGCTTGCCACTACTTGAATCCCCTACAGCTCCTTACAACCCTAATGTAGTGCTTCCTACCCAAGAAGCTCAGCTGCAGACCTGCTGATAAACAATTTTATGGGCAAAAGAAGAAACATCAGGAGCAGCTGATATTTGCCAGAGAACCAGGGAAAGGAGAGTATCAACTCGCCCTGATGATTCCCACTGTCTCTTGGAACCTGTGTCTCTCCTTTCTCCTGTGTGTCTGAAATGTGGCTGTGCTAACTCTGTCACCACTGCCTTGGGGTCCCACTAGTGTTTCATCAACCTTATTTGCAGCCTTGAAATCCAGAACATGCCATTAGATTACCCACCTTAAACCTTCTCAAGGGTTTGAACCAAGAGAGGAAAAAAATTGGCTTCTGCCCCACCTCAGGCTTAGTTGGGTGGTATTTTTCTACATCATTTCAGAGCTGTCTAAGCAATTCAGGACTCATCATTTGATATGGGGGTTATTTCTTCCTCAAAAAATGTTTATTATTGAAGTCTTTCTTTACTACTTAACAATAGTGAAAAAGTAGCAAGAAATAAAAAGAAAAACACATCCCAGAAACACAGAGAGACAGAGAGGAGGAGCAGAGAAGGGAAGGGGATTATCGATACAATCAGGTCTGCAGAGATGGAGCTGTTCCAAGACTATATCAGGGCAATTGGTCATTCAGCTTGAATTTGGATTTGTCAAGAGCACAGAGCCTAACCCATCATTCACTGAGAATACACTGTTCTTCCTACATTGACTGCATTTTTAGAAAAGTCAGCATTTTCCATTAGAAAACTTTTACAGATGCTCTAGGGTATTGAAGAATACCAGCCTTGCCAAAAGAGAAGCCTTAGATTTCTTGTTATTCCCAGGCTCTAACTCCTCAGAGTACCATCTTTCATCTTTCAAACAATTTTCTTGTCAAAATGTGACTTTTTGAGTAGGGTTTTTCCCCTTCTGTCCAGTTGCTTTTACATTTTTATCCTTCATATTGAAGGAAAAAGTTTTATCTTGGATCAGCACAGGTCCCTTTATGTTTTGCTTTCTATTTCAGCAGCATGTTGTATTTAATAGGAGACATTTCCAAAAAGGCTGAGGGTCAGGCTTTCAAGTTTGCACTTAACGGCTGCATGTGTCTGAACTGAACATCCACTCAGACAGCCATAAAATTCCCTTCAGCAGACTGAGCATGGCCACGCAACACAATGCTGCCTTGCAAATTCCCAAAGAAAACCCTAGTGAGCAGAACAGCCATTTGAGACTCAAATTCAGGATTTCTGTGCCAGTGTCTGGGCAATATGATCATGCCCCTGCCACAACAACTCAGGTCAGCATTGTGCTGACACCATGGCATTGTCCCTTGCAGGTGGAGAGCTTATGTCCTGACTTAAGGCTGGCATTGAAGGGGCACTTTTCCTCTGAGCTTCCTGCTCATTTTGAAATGGTGTGACTTTTGCAACAAAGCTCACATTCTAATCTCTCATTCTGGTCTTGAAGGTTGCATGGCAGCTGTGGTCTTTAAATGTGCCTGATCAGCATTTTAGGCACAATCTTTCTTAGATATGACTGGAGTATCTGTTAAGGTCAATGTGCTTCACCAGCAGCCTAACTCGAAATTCCCAGTTCATAGTTGTTGGGTACTTTTACTATTATTTTGATTAAGACTGCAAGTGAAAATTTCTGGCATGCCAGAATCAAACTCATCACTTGTAAAGTAAACAGAGATTTTGAGTCCCAAATTATTGAATGAAGTTCTCCTCAGGGAAGTTTTCTTTGCCATTTCTTGAAAAATATTCCAAGTATCTTGAATGTTTTGCAGTGGACGCCCTGTCCACAACAGATTTATGGCATGTTCTGAATTTTTCTGCACTTCTGCTGCTATCCGTATAAAACGATCAACTTATTTTCACAATGTATCCACAAATAAAAGTAAAATCTATGCATTCTATAAATCATCTGACATTCCAACAGTGTGCTGTTTTCTGACTTCAGATGACTCATTGTCATATTCATTTGTTAGCTTGTTCATCTATTAAATGTAACACGCTCCATGACAAGCGACCCATTTAATTTTCAATTCTAATTATGCCTTTTTGGACCCTCCTAGTTCAATTTTCCTAGTCTTAGTGCCAAAGGTTAATGTCTTAAAATTAGATATCTAAACAGAAGTGGGACATAGGCACTGCTAAATGAGTAAAGCAATTATAATTGTGCAGCTTTAAGGATTTCTTCTACTAACTTTCTATAAATAAAACTTTCCTCAAAGGTTTCAGCACAGATCAATTCTGAGCTAATACTAACTATAAAAGTTATTGTCAAATTCAACTAATTCTGGAGTTATGAGTAACAAGACAATTACCACAGAATTCTACAGAAATGCAAATTTTTTAGATATTTTGTTCAAATTAGA
Source organism: Peucedramus taeniatus (assembly GCA_013400575.1). Lineage (NCBI taxonomy): Eukaryota > Metazoa > Chordata > Aves > Passeriformes > Fringillidae > Peucedramus > Peucedramus taeniatus. Next base: position 75,854 of record WBNO01032388.1, on the reverse strand, counting down.
ATACCTGACCCAGGTGTTCTACACATACAGACACAGAATAAAAGCAAAAAGAATATTTTTATATCATATATTCTTGGTCATTAGTACATCTTGAATAGCATATATTGATGGAATGTGATCATTGATGCTATCACAAAACACTTGCATAGTTTTCAAGACTGTTGATGTTTGGCAAACTCTATAATTGCTTTAATGTTTTATAGTAAAAGTATTGCATTGATTTCTTTTTGGTATTTTTCTCTTCATTATCAAACTTATGGATCTACTACAGCTTCTTTACTATTTGTGTCCAACAGCTTTCAAGAACGGTGTGCTCTTCCTCTCATTCTACACATTTGGTTTTCAGCTCTTCCACCTCTCTCCCAAGGCCAGCATAAACAAACAATTTCTGAGGCCATGGAGGCTGTGTAAAATGTCTGAATGACAAAGCAATGAACACTCTTTGTGACTGGAGTGAGCACAAGTGTTTATTGCTAAGCAACAAAGACTGATGTCAACGAGTTTTGCCAAATGCAGATGGTGAGTAGGTTTGTTGAAAAAATGAAATCACTCTAACATAACTCTTTACAGCAGATACTAATATAATAGAAATAAAATGCACTCAGCTGGTCACAGGGAAGCGCTCCACAGAGAGGAATGAGGTTAATTTAATAATACTTTCTGATGGCTCAGCCTGTGTATTATGGAGTTGCTCGTATGTGAAAATATTCCTAACCTATCTCAGCAAGATTAAGGAAGAAAAAACATCTGCAAAGCTGTCCTAAAATGCCTGCCATCTCCAAGCTGTGGTTCAGAATGTTGCTGTGAACAAAGGAAGGGCACAATACACTGTACCTGGCTGCTGGGGAGATGGTGTTTGGAATATGCAAATACAACATCTCTGGACACTTCAGACTCTCACAGCGTAAACAACTTTTAGTGCTGTTCAGCAAATGCCTTTGTAGTGTCTCTGAACAACTCGCCAGGTGTGACTGATGGGCTGAGATTGATGATTATGTCACTATAAAGCTGAATCTCTTCCCTGAGGGGAATGTCCACCAAATTCCTTTTATCCTTGTTTGAGACCAGATCTGTCACAGTGGAGAACACACTCATTTATCTGCTTTGAGCACCGTCATGAAAACACAGTAATCTTTATGCACATCCTTTAGGCAGAGCTCAATGTCGAGATCACACACAATTTTCCTTCTTCCAGTGCACAAAAGCAAAATATGAAATTGAATAGGTGTTAGTTAGGACTTAAAGAATATGCAGGGCATTCTGTTCTGGTTCAGCCAAACTGCCAAAATAATTTATCATTACTCACCCCTGGTGCAAACCGCACCAGAAAGCACTCCCTTCCCTGAAAGTCCACATACTTTGCTCACCCTCCCAGAAACAAATTGCCTGTCGTGCCTTAAGTTTTAGCTTTCATATTTTTCAGATTCTGTATTGCCTTAGTGTGTGACTCTGAACTTCACATAAAGTGTTAGCAAGTTTTCTTCACAGTTTAGTTAGACAAAAAATCCTTTTCTAGCTTGAGAACCAAGGACACCGTTACAGCCTCAGGCCCAAGCAGTGTAAACAACAGCAAATTGAGGAGAGCAAACTGGGAGGATGGGACTTCATAACCTGAAGCTGTAATTGGACAATTGACCCAGTATGTAAATGGACCAAATCTTATAAAAGTGTGAAAACTCATGACCAGTCGTCCACCTTGCATCCATCTTGTGTGCATCTTGGGTTACTCTTGAGTCCATCTTGGGCAGAGCCCTGGCTGGGCTCTTGTGCTGCCCAAGATGTATCCTTTGAAGGCCTTTCAATAAATACCTACTTCATTCCTTTAACTCTGTCTACCCTCTGTTCTAGGTCAGCCTCTCTAGGCATCACTTGAACTCAGCTTGGAAGATCAGTTCTGCTGTCCTACTCCCAGATGCCAGTCATGTTCTGTATAAAGAGACTCAATGTTCAGACTAGAATTCCTGCTAATTCCCTAAACTGGATGGTACGGAAAGACAGGCACATTCCCATGTTCTCAGCCTCCACAGTGAGTGAGTCACCCTTGCTGGCCTGCACCAATACGTTGGTGCAGAGCCTGGAATAGTAGTCTGTAGTAGGATAACTACACACAGCAGTGTGGTGATGGCAATAAAGTAAACACACACACACACACACACACACACAAAACCAACCCTACATCTCGTTGTAGAAAGTGGCTTAATTTGCTCCAAAGTAAAGATGTTGCACCTCAGGCGACTCATTAAACAAGTCTCTTGTGTCTGAATGAAAAATGTAACGTGCATGAAAATTACTGTCTTAACTTGAGTGAAAGAAAGATCATCCAGAGCTCATGTGGGACTCAGCTGGGAAAAATTATTTTACTTGTAGCTATTTTTATTTCTTTTAGCTGTGTTAGACAACTCATCAAATTGTACTGTACAGTTACAACAGAAAGACATGAGTGGCTGATCAGAACTAGGTAAATTCAGCTAAAAAAGACATTAACCCATTTTGAACAGTGATTGCATTTGAAAAAGATTTTAGGAAATGTTGTCATTTTTGTCCCTTGCTTTACTGTTTTTATATGTTGTAAGTGTCTTGGGCTTTTTCAGGAGTTTGGATCTAGTTATTCAAGGTCAGTTGCTCTGCTTGCAAATTTTCATAACCTGGAGAGAATAAGTGATATTTCAGGACTTGGGTTATTCAAAAATGGTTCACTTTTGCAGTTCACCACTGAACATTTGACCACATGGCTTATGGTGTCTCATCAGGCAAGCAAAAATGGTGAAGTGGTGAAAGTGGTAGTGACAAATGCATGCCAATTCAAACAACCTCTGAATTGACTTCTTGGTTTTCAGAGGCTTTAAAGATATGTTCAGGAATACTGAGTCATTCAAATATTCAGGATATTGTGAGAAATATCAGTTGAGCAATGGAAATTTAATTTAATTTCAGCTCTTTAATCAAAAAAATTATTTATTAATTTGTTTGGACTAGGGGAAAAAACCCCATTTTTTCAAACAGTCCTAGCCACTGTGCTTTTTCTCTTGATCACCAGGCATGTACACAAAGCCACAATTTTCTGTTTTCTCCATCTCTAATGCACTGCTGAAATATCTAGCACTCATGTCATTTAGCCTTAAAAGCTATTAATGCACTTCGTAAAGATGAAAAGTGAAATATGAAATCTTGTCAAGCCTACTGGAAGCTGTAGTTAGTCTTTTTTAATAAATATTTTTCAGAAACTCAGTTTTGTCTATGATAAATGCACTTTTTCAAGTATAGCATTGTAGATTTAGTATTGAGAAAAATATGTTTACAGCTTCTGAATTCTGAACTTTTTATTTAACTGCAGAACATCCAGAGTACACACAAAGGTGGCATAAACTTTCTAAGCCCATCAAAGTTGCTTGCCCTTGAGCTGATCAGACCAGCTGTAGATGTGAGAGGACACTGTCTTTTCCATGTCCATTCTGCTGAGCCTGGCAACAAGGGCTTGAATTAGTATCAAAATATGACAGTGGATATTAAACATTTAGCATTGTGGGTTTGGATGTTGAGTTCCCACATGTCACCTGAGTCCCTAGACTGTAGAGTGTCCTTTGACTCAACAAGCAGGTGCTGGCTGTTCAAAAGTAAAGGAGTGGCTCCACCAAAGATCTGGAGACCCCCACGGCCCAGCCTCCACTGGCCCTGGGTGTCAGCATTTGGCAGGAGCGGGGGACATGGGCTCACAACCCTGAAACAGGCCTGAGCCTCAGCTTCCTAAACCCCAGACAATTTTTGCAGCCGTGGGGCTCCTTGGAATGGTTTCTCACCCAGCATGCCCAAAGCAGTCTCTGGTTTCAGCTCTCCATCACTGTGAGAGGGCTGCAAGCCAAAGGATGCTCAGTATGGAGCAAACTCTTTGAAGGTGAGGACTTAGGAAGTCTGCTGTCACACAGGGTGCCCCATAAAGTCCCTCTGACTACAGTCCTCTAAAATTGGTTTATTGAAGTAAGTGCAGACTGTTTTAAGCTACCTTTTTTTCCCAGTCACATCCTCTTATAGTTTGAAGCCTGTATCTCATGCAGGAAGCCTGTATCTCATGCATGGTTGTAAGATTATCAAAGGAACTTAACAACTTTATGGAATATAGAAATTTGCTGTCATTGTGCTCTTAATTCTGGAAAAAATGGACCTCATTCCAGCTTTTTAAAAGGCAAACCCTGCAGTCCTTGGAAACAACTTGAAATTTAAATTACTATACTATTATTATTATTGTTACTATTATTATTACTACTACTATATTAAATAGACTTCAGAAATCAAGAGGTAGGTCGAGATGAATAACCACTCTCAATTTACTAACTTTCCAAACCTAACACAGATCCAAGGTCTTTTTAATTGCAACTACCCATAGGATTAGTTGCAGTTTGAACTACACTATAAATCAGGCAACTCTTGTCTAATCAGGTCCCTTTGTATTTGGGTGGTAATATTGCCCCACAGCTAATGATGTCTCAGCAGACACTACAGCTCTCTTCTAACCAAAAGCAAACATTGTGAAGGCCATTTGAAAATCAAATCTTCCCCTCAGTGTAAGGGAGAGTCTGGAAAATACCACTAAGTACAGAAGGAGTAAGTGCAAGGAAAGAGTATTGCAAGGAATATTTTTCTTAGATGTTAATTGAGAACAGTGTTGGTATATTATAGTGCCCTTATAATAATCTAATATATTAAAAGACATTAAAATGTTATGAGCTATTAAAGCTCTGACACTGAATTGGTGTAAGTATCTTTTGGCTGCCAGCCAGTATTGTTTAAAAGCTGCAAAATTATCCTCTTCTTGTGGGAAGACTGAAAAGTTTGAAAGCTTTATTTTATTCTAATTTTTTTTGATGTGTCTTATCCTCTGTAACATTAATAAGGGGCTGCAATACAAACTGTAGGGTTGCAAAACGTGGATACATCTTCCTTGGAGAAAACAGAGAAGATAATTTTGAGAATAAAGCTGTTAGCTGCTCCTGACTTTGGCCCCAGAAGCCTTCTGGTAAATCTGACTTTAAAATTCAAACTTTCAGCTATATCAGGATGTATCAAATGAAATGCATTTATTTGACTCCTTGGATGTGCTGTATATTGAAATGTCTGGTAACTCACTAACAAATTCATATCTTGTCTTTTTAGAGAGATGCAGGAAAATAACAGGCCTCAAAGGAACTACCTTTCAGAACAAACATGTTCTCTCATTGTTTACTTAGAGAAGGAAACAAGGAAAATTAAGTAAAAGCAGATGGCATTTTATGTCAGAAAACCATCTCACAGAATCATGTCATCTAAAAACTCAATAACTCAGTTACGTGTCTGCTACAGAATTTATGTTTGCTATTAGGCCCATGAGATCCTGTACCTATTGCTGTGAAAGGTTTGAGGGAAATGAAGTCAGGATGTCACAAAAAATGGAAGATATTTAATAATCTGTCACATCAAATATTTCCCACCATTTCTTATTGAAATCTTGCTTGGCAGAGATCTAGAGATTCTCTTTAACACTCAAGTCAACTTCTGAAGGAAATAAAATACCATAAACAGAGAAGGATGGCAGTATTGATCTTTATGGTGATGAAAATTAGGATACTGAAATGCCAGATATACTGAAATGCCAAAATTTTGATTGACTTTAAAAAACTTATTCTGGGGCTTAAAAACTTTTTAATTCAATCATATAAAAAGGTCAACAGAATTTAGCTGCTCTTAAAAAAAAAAGGACAAAAAATGTCAATGGGTCTTTTCTATCTCCCCAAGATTCAGCCTTTATAAATATGCACCTTGTTTAATAATTAGACAGCTATATCATAATTTTATATGTTGTTTGCATGATAATGGGCACAATTTGGTTTAAAGCTAATCTCTGTGTGTGTGTATGTGTGTGTGTGTGCACGATTTTCTTGTGTCTTCTCTACTTTTTCAGCACACAGATCTTGGTCCCTCTGAAGGTGAGACACAGGTCTGCCCTTGCTGCAAGAAGCAGAGAGAGAGGAGCCAGATTTCCCACTGCTGCAGGAAGGAGGTCCCGTGAAATCACCACCAGCCTTTCTCTGGTCCAGCAACCAGCTGGATTTGCAAAGCTTCAGGGCAGATGGGCTGTGGCTGTTTAACTCATCTCTCACTGCCTGCTTTGCCCATAATTGGAGTGGTCTCTGCTAGCAAAGGGGGACTCCAGGTACTGCTACATGGTTCTGCAGGTTCTTGCAGAAATAGACTCAGTATTTTGCGAAGAACAAAGACAAATAATCTATTGTACTACTTACATTGCAGTAGTTGGGAAGACTATAAAGAAACAATCTCAGGAGCTTCAGCTCAGGAAAGATCCAGAGAAATCTGAGGCAATGGTAGGTTTTTATCCAAAACCAGCATGTGTGAAGAGTGATGTGCTGGAGTGCAATTTGTTCAGAAAAGATCTATTTTTTCCATTGACGTTAGAAAAAAAATCTGGAGGAAAAAACCCAGAATCTTAATACTCCTTTAATAATCTGAACTTTGGTATGACAATAGAACAGCACATAGATGATGGTACAAAGCTCTTAACAATATCACGAAACTACCAGCACAAAAAACCCCCAAGCAACTCTATTAACAATAAGCACTACTCACTGCAATAGTTCCAGTAACACATTTACTGAATTGCATGCCTGCTAATTTTAAAAAACATCTCCATATGAGACAAGAATAAAACATGACATAAAGTACACAGTTTATACCAAAAAGAGAGGACTAGCTGCTTCTATGCTTGCCTGAATCTGTCTCAGCTAACTAAGCTCAGCAAGATGCTATAATGCCGGTTGCTGAAACTGGTTATGGCTTACATAATGATATAAACTTATTTCTGAATTTCCCACTCTGCTTATGGTGTCACAATAGCTAGTTACCTGCCTTGACAGAGTCACTGCAATAACAAAATGTCTGAAGCCCATCACCACTCCCCATCCTTCTTAGAAGTAACTGTGATGGGAGACTGCCACACATGGTTAGTAAGAAGCTTGTTGGGATCACATCACCCCAAAGTGATTAATCACCATTGTGTCTGCTTTCAGTCAAGACCCATTTATCATGGTTAGATATTTGTATTGGACATTTTTGACATATACCTAATGTTGGAGAATATAAAGTAAATTTACGATAATTTCACCATGACAGAGTCAAAAAGGGAGGAGGAATAGAGAGAGCTTTCTCAGCTCACAGAAGTTATTAATTAGCTAGTCAAGGACTTTGTTCTAGCAAGAGACATTTGCATCTCCAAGGAGCTGAAGTAAAAATACTTATTTTAATTGAGAAGAATGATCAGATGGTTTCTTCGATAATGAAGCAAAAGTATAAGTTTCAGGAAGATTAGATTTATCAGGGCTCCAGATAAATTTCTTATAAGAGACAAAACTTTGTCCAAAGGGAGTGAAAATAAAAGTATATACCATGGGACTAGCTCACTTCTCAGGGTATGGTGAAGGCCTGCTCTGCTGGATATGCCCTGACCACGTTCCAGCTCTGTTTTGGGAGACATAAGCACCACTCTGGTCCCCTTGGAAGTTGTGGAGATGTCCCCTTAGGCTCAGAGAGATTAGGTTGTTTCTGAGGTCAGTACAGAAAAGGTCACGAAAAAGACAATAGCATCACAGACATTAGCATTTGCATGTCTAGGGCCATGTAAAATCACCAGATTTATGCCTCTCCTGAAAAAAAGATAGTTTGTGGCACAGAAAATACTGTTGGTGTGAGAAAAAGCCTACTTCCTAAGTCACCAGCCCCATTCTTCCTATCTCCCAGGAGCAGGAGCAGCAAACCCCAGAGCTGTCTTGCTGCCACTGCTCAGGCTCCATCTGACTTCCACAGTGGAAGAAACCAGGCTCCACTCACTCAGCCTTAGGATGTCAAAATTAACATCTGCCTACTCCGCTAATGAGCCTTGAGCTGGTGATTGAAAATGTATCGGCATCCCTAGTTTCTCATTAAAAAGGCTGCTTTTTCAGATATTAAACCCTTTATGCAGCTCTTTTCTGAATTTTCTTCAGTTCTGCATCATGCTTCCGAACTGCAGCCAGTCTTCCAGTAGCAGCATCGCTAAATCTGCAGACAGAGTCCTTACTGAACCTCTGTCCCTCTGCCCATATAACCAAGGAGACTTTGCCTTCATCTTAAAAGAGCATTAACCCCTTTTTGTTTGGATTCAGTCAGAGCAATCAGGCTTATTTTGATAATTTATTAATATATCACTTTAAGCGCCACCTCAGTCTGTGTGTGGATGTGTCCTATATAAAAAAGCCTTTTCTACTTGTTTCGTTCTGGTGAGGCTAATGCTGCCAATCCCTTCTACCAGGGAGACAAAGAAGCAGCTTGCAGAGGGAAGACCAAAGCAGTGCAAAGGCTCAGCAGCTTCAAAGTGGGGCTGGCTAGCTCCACAACATATACACCAGTCACAGAGATTGTTGCAGAGTCCATGAGAATAACAGCTCAGCCACTGCAGTGCTGCTTGCTAGCTACAGTATGGTCCAGAACTGTGTCCCATCTAAATAAAAATGCAACCATTTATGCTGGGGGAAAGAATATAAACTGTGTCAGGAATCCTCTTTATTTGTAGTTATATCAATAGCTAAGACATACCAGGAGGCAGAGCTTGAGAATATGGTTCTTAGGGTTAAGATCAATAAAGCTTGTACACGGCAAATAGCGCTGTCTGTGGAGATCTTTGTATCAGCTTCAATTCTTCCTTTGGGAGCTGAGAGGGGCTCCAGAATATCTTGGGAGTCAAAAGTAGAGAAAAGGTAACAAAGCAGGGGGGAGGACAGAGATGGTTAAAAGCAATTAGGAGCTTCCCAGCTATTCAGGAGCTTGACAAAAGTTTCTTGGAGCACAGCAAAACTCCCAGTAGGAACTGCTCTTTTCTAGCTGGGAACAGATTTCTGAAAAGTTGAATAGCTCTGTAAAGCTGGCTGCACAAGGTCAGAGGAATAAGAGATATCTCTAAGGAGGGCCCTGATGTTCTGTCTTATCTTTACTTACTGTACTTTGTGCCCAGGCAGTGTCTTCCCAAAACACTACATGACAACCCCAGAAAAGCAGCTCTGAAGACTATAGGAAGGATGTGCTTTTGGAGCTCTACTGACACATGCTAAATCCAGCATCTGCAGATAGCTTTTTTTCATCCCCTCCAGCTAATTATCTGTGAATTCTAAATTTAATCACCATCAAATATTTTCATATTTTGATTAGCTCTCCTTCAAAATAATTTAAATTACAAGTGAACCTAAACATGTACCCTTGGGACCTGAGCAGGTGTCCTCCTACAGAAATGGTTTAAGAATAACCTACCTTGGTGATTTAAGCTGACCCAGATGACTTTCTGCTGAAATAGGCACTGACATTGTCTGTTCTGGCACCTTGAGGGAAGTCAGCTTTTCCTGAGGGCAGTACTTCCTACAGCTCTTCAAAAAGATCCCCAGGAGAGATGCCTCACTGAGTTCTCTGACACAAGACATAGCCTTTTCACAATCAGACACTGCTTAAGTGAAAATCAGTTTTTAAAAAATCAAGTAAATAAAAAACTCTGAAAAGCCTTGTGTCTAGGTCCTGAAACACAGGACCTGAGGACCAGAAGCATACATAGGATTGGACAACCCAGTAATTCAAAATCTGTACTTGTAAAATATTTGGACTGAAAGGCGGTTTCCTGAAAAACAGTATTTTAATCTCTTGAAATCTGGTTTATAGCTCTACTGTCTTTGTTAGGGATGCTTTAAATATTACCATCTCATGCTGTAAACTTCGTTTGTTGCAGTGAAAACAGACATGCTCTTGTTCCTTTAAATCAGAAACAGAATTTGGCCATTTATATCTCTATAGACATGATTCGATGCAGGAAATTGGTTATTAAATGGGTAGCATTGATTCAGGATGCCAGTTGTTCTTTGTGGTTGGGTCATGTATCATATGGAGTTGATGTCCAGTTTCCAATTCACTTGACTGCTCCTCCTTATGCACTTGCAACACATCTGGGTGTCAGACAGGGCCGGATTGTGTTTAGAAATAATGGTGAAGAAGGTGTGTGAGGAACCCTGCTGTCACCCCCATTAACAGTCAGAGAAAGCAGCAGTCCAGGTTGCAGTCCCCCACAGGGACTGGGCAGGAATAGGCACCATGTGATGCCCTTTCCATCTCTTAAGCCCCCAGATGCTGTGGCTCAGATGATCATGTTGCAGATCTGTGTTGCCCACCCCAGCAGGTGCAGCTGGCAGGCAATGCAAATCATCCCCAAAGAGAAAGCACAGCAATGTGCTCACATCCTTGGCAGGCAGAGGCTGCAGGAGGAACACTCCCTCTTTGCATAGGCTAGTGCTGATGAGCCTCAAAGCTGTAGATCTCGGTAGCTGGGGTGATAATTCCAAAGGGTTTCACAAAGTAATATTTAAGAAAGGCAAACTTGTTGACAATACATTTAAACTCAGTAAACACAAATCAGAGAAATGGTAGCATCTTCACTCAAAAAACAAAACAAAACAAAACAAAACAAAACAAAAAAACAAAAAAAAAATCACTGAGAATCACTGAGCTAGGACCCCTCTCAGAGCAGAAAAGCATTTCATTCTTCCGTGACTTCAATTCAAAAAGAAGAAAAGGTATTGCAACATTCCTGACACTATTGAACTTTCTGGACAAGCGATCGATAGGGTTTCAGACAGCTTCCCTGCCAATCTGATGCTGCTGGGGAAGGAGGAAGAACTGCTGTTCCCACAGGCCTTTGACCCTACACTGAAGTTCAGGAGCACAAGGGCTGAGTCTGCTTTTCCCATTCCCAGAGGACTCTCTGCCCCAGCACAAGATGGTCCCTTTCTGTGCACTGCTCCTCTGTGATCCCTCTGGCTCTCTGCAGGGGAGAGGTGAGAGTGCTATCAGGGAGCAAGGGGAAACATGGCCAGTTTGCAGCCTTTGCTCGCAGCCTCGTGGAGCAGAGGCCTTGCAGATACTGCTGACCCATCTCTGTCAGTGTAGGAGAGTGGCAGTGATTGTAAAAAGTTCTGTCCATGCAGAACAGGGCACAAGGCTGTCATTGCAGGTACCCAAACCACAGCAGTATTGTGGCACTGCTCTGCTGTTGTCTGAAGTCCCATGCCTTTGACACTATGGTCCTACGTTCATCACCCACCATTGAGGCCACACCTAGAAGATGCCACCGTTGTAATGATATAATGGAACTTGAGAGATTAAAGTTTATGTAAAAAATGTTTAATTTTGAAGCTACTCTGTGCAGATGACAGTACATATGGATATAAGGTAGACAGTTTCTTGAGGTATGAAACAGATTTTTGGTAGCCTCACTATCAGGTATATTAGAGCAGTATCTAAGATCTCCATTTAAGAGACATACATGCATAAGGAAAGAGACCTTTGCCAAACAAGCATATGTGCAACAGAGATAGGACAGAATAAAAATGTGCTGTTGCCTCTAATGCTTTAAACTCTTTCATTTTAGGGAAACTCACTCTTTACTCCAACATTTTCATCATTAGTGCACCATTATCTTTCAGTGCTGTCTACAATATCTAGATGAGAGTCCTCTTCCATACAAATTAATTTGTGCCTTTTGTATTCCTCAAAATCCTTTTGAGACAACCTCTAATCATTTTCTTGATCAAATGGCAAACCTGGTGTTTAACCCACCCTATTACTGTCTTCTGAGCAGCAGCAGAGTATTCTCACTTGATGTCTGTAACTTAATCTTCACACAGTTAACCTTCTCCCTCTGCAATTGCTCCTGTAACAGAGCTCTGAAGGTGCTTATTCATCTTCTCCATGACCCAGCACTCAGCAGAAACTTTGCAGCCTTATTCCCTCTACGCTTTTTGCCCATAAATAAGCCATACTAGTAAATAAAAAATCATCTATCATTCTTAGGTCAGTGACCAACAGATTTATTACCCATCCATAGACATGTCTCACTTAAGTTAAGCTAAACTAATAGTCTGCTGCACTGACATTTCCTCTTAGTGCTTTGACTTAAGACTTTAAGATTAAGTGCAAAATGTTCAAAGCCAAATCCTGTCTTTCTTCCCATTACCTTTAGCCTTACCACTGGAAAATACCACAAAGACTTATGATTGTGAATAATCTTAGATGTGACCTCCTTATCCACGTCTACCTTTCAATTCTCACTGCATAACACTTCACAGCAGAAACTTACAACCACATCACTCACTCTCTCATTACTTGCTTCCCACAATATTCATTTCCCTGGCTTTGACAAATACCATCTTGCCTTGCTTCTAGCCTGTCAGCAGCAAAGTTAGTTTTCTTAGCTCATTGTTTTGACTGTACCATTCTTCTCCTTGTATTCTGCAACAACAAACATAAGCTGCTCACAGTGCTTTCAAGGCTCTGTGACTGATCTATCCTCTCCCATTTACTGGATTACCACATTTAAAGGCCACATTCATGCAATCAGCATTCCCACAGATTCTTGCCTCTCCCCTACACCTAAAGAGATCAATTTAAGTTATCCATTGGTAATTGCAGCCAGATTGCTGGCAGCCAAACTTCAAGGCCCAGCTTGCTTCCTGGGTTTTTTTGGCAGGCTGAAGTGTGGAACCACCTTTTCCACCTGAACTACAAGCCACTTGATATGAGACTGGTCAAGCCAAAGGGTGTAATGAGGATGATTAATGGATGATAGGAATGCTTCAGTAGATCAGTCATAGTACAATTTGCTGATCTCAAAAAAACCCAACAAAATAACCCCAAACCCAAACCACACATATTCTTACAATTTCCAGCTATGATCATTAGCACAAATTAATTTCAGTCATTAGAATTCCACTCCTCTCCACTAGCTACCAGTTTTCAGTATTTCCCATGGCTTAAGCACATAGTATCTTTCCAGTGATACAAATCAAGCCTCCGACTGACTCAGTGGGAACAGCAGTTTCTCTAGGTGACAATCCCAAAACCAAATGGTGAATGCAAACATGAGACAAAAAGCTAAAATAACCTTATTATTAGGTGCAAAGAATATCAGAAGAGCAAGAGTTCAGCTGAAACAGTTATTTATTAAAAGGTATGGTTTAGAACAAATTTGAAGGAAAGATTTAATTTAAGGATTGAATAAAGATAGAATGGTTACAGCTAAATGCAACCAAAGAAAGATCAGAAAAAAAAGTAAACTGTAGGTACTCATGCAAATTAAAAAAAAAAATGTATAAGCCACCTGTTGCTTGCACCTACTCACAGTTTGACTCACGGGCAGAGGTACATTCAGGCAAATGTTACTCTTTCCTCTCTGTATCATGATCTTCTAAAACATGAACTCTTCACTACAGATTTTTTTTCTTTCACAGATCTTCTATAGTAGTTTTTGAGGGAAGTGCATTAGCTAGAAAAATGTGAGTGCTTTCAGTTAGTAGCACTAAAGATGTTTTATTCACTAACAAATATTTCCTTTTTGGTTTATTTCCTTTCTGGTTTTTGTGTGTCTGCAGTCTGGCTGCAATATGTTGCTGTCCAAGTAATTATTTTCAGATGACATCCTGAATGATTTTTAAACTGTCATTTATTCTTTCCTCTTTACCAAAAGATAGAATATATCTTCTTTTTTTATTTCTTTTAACCCCCAGTCAATGGCCCTTTGAGCTTATACTATTTTGGCCCTTAAAATCTCCACATGAAATTTGGTCCTCAGCTCGGGTAATCTCTGTGATAATTTACAGAAGAGGACTGGACATGCCAAAAGATTTTGCAGTCATAATAAATAAAGTGTAGAGGAGAAAGAAGACACACAGAGACCAACATGATGATTTAGAGCAATCTCAGAAGTGAGAGAGAGAGAGAGATTGGGTGTACAGTTAACCCCAAATGCACCACTGCCCCAAAGTTACAGGTTACTGTCAAGTCTGGTCTCAGTTAAAAGCCATTAAGCAGCCCACCAGTCATACTTCCAGCTTTTTACTGCTGGACATGGAATTTCACTTGACATCATTGGTCCCAAGAAAAATTTCTTTCCTCTCCTAAATCTTGTGACAAATTGCCAAAGAACCTCTAGAGGGATTTATCCTACTGCTCTTTAGATAAGAGAAACATAATGTACCGTGTAACTTGGCAATTTTTAAAGGTGCCCAATGCCACAGTTTTCAGATTTGTAGCCAGCCAGAATAAGGAATGCTTTGCTATGTGTCAGAGAACTAGCCAGGTTTATTTCTTGATAAAGAAATGATGATTGACATGATTATTGATTAAAACATAATTAAGAAACATAGGGTTTCAGTCATGAAATAAAGTCACAAAGGATAAAATTACAATGACATCATTAAGATTACATTTAACAAGATGTTCTCCCTAACTGAATTCAACAGCATCTCTGTTGTGCCCCATTTTCTCTTAGGTTTAATTGAAACTTACCCATGACTATCGAGTTAAGATGGGATGATTTTGTCATGATGGAACTTGCATGTGCCACAGACCTTCTTTCCACATGAAGAGCACAGGTCAAAGGCTGAAAACCTTTCCAACTCATCTCAAAGCAGAATCTCTCATGTCTGGAAGAAAGTTTTCCTCCTCTTTGTTTGTGAGTGAGGCCACACAACACTGAGGAACAAGGAATTACTTTACTCTTTCCCCACCTCTTCTTCCAAAGTTTCCATGAAGATTTCCACTGTATGTCACAATTAGCACATTCAGCCTGTATGTTTAACAATAATTTTAAAACACATATGTAAGCCAATGAATGGAGGAAATATTTATAGATACTGTTTATTTTTAGATCTATTACTCCTATTTTAATGAATAAAAGTAGATAAGAATTTGAGTAACGCAGATCCAGCTTCATGCTTTAGGTTGCATGGATTTTCTCCTACCATATCAATTGTACTTGTATTGCTGGGTACAGTATGATGGTTAATACACACATATATAAGAAAAGCAAGGATCAGTGGATGAAAAGGCTTCCTTCTTTAGATTACTCTGTTCAACAGGAGTACTCTCAGCAGAGTCATGATTCACTAGTGGTTTAGCCAAGCAGAGAAGTCCTGGTGAATTTTCCTTACTTACTGTCTAGACCAAGCAAAGAACTGCAGCAGCTCAACACCCAAAGGAGAGTAGCATTTCCAAAGCTAGAGGGAACAGATAAGAGCTTTTTCAGGAAGAACAAGGGAGTCAGGACTCTTCCCTGGCTGAGTTGAGAATGAACCAACTGCTGGAAATGATGAGCATTTGCCCAGCTTAGAGTTAGTCCCGACTGCAGAATCCAGGTCTGTGTCTGGAATACAAAAAAAAAGTGGGACCTGACACTTTTGGAGTTTGCCAAAAGGCAAATAGATGTCAGCCCAGAGCAGGGATAGTTATGAGTCTCCTATCTGAAACATGCAGAGTAAAAAAGTGTTAAAACCAATCAAAGGGACTGGTAAGTGTGGAGTTACTTACTGCCACTCTGCACACATGCACTTCTTATTTCATTCTGCAGCCTAATGTTGACACATATACATGAAAATACTTCTGTTGTAGTTAATTTGACCTTTAGAGTTTAAAATGTAACTCCTTAATGGCAACACATTTTATCCCTCCGTCTTTGACATTCCTCAAAATCAGGCTCCTGGGATACTTTAGGGATGATTTGAGAGCTTGTAACAAAGAAAACACAGCTAAGAAAGTTTTGTAGCACCCATAAAGGTAGAGGAGAGCATGCACAAACCCTGGGAGTTCTGAGAAGTAAGTGGCACTCACGCCTGAAGATCAGGGCATTGGTGTGGAGTTGCAAGCTAGGGGACAAGTGGACTGCTCTGCCTGGTATTGAAGCCAGGCTGAACTTTCCATCACTTTCTGCATTAAAGATGGATATTTCTGTTCAGGTTTGTGTTCTGATATATCCTGTATTTTTCTGTTTCTTAGTCAGATTGTAGGCAAATCACCAGCTACTCTCAGCATCATTTTGCACTGTATCCTGAAACATGGAAAAAGGTAGCTCACAGAAGAGAAACTTGCTTTGAGATACTGAGAAAAGGGATGTGAGTTCTGAACCTTTAGATCTGGCCTACAAGAGGCCAGAAAACAACATCATCTGATTGAAAATCTCTGCTGTCATCTTATATCACATTTTCTGGAACTGTGGGTGGGGTGGGAGGCTGCAACTCATCATTTTTGTTTCTGAAACACTAAGGGCCAAATCATGTGAGTACTCTGATGAATTCATGCTCCTTTGGAAAACAGCTCTCAAACATGCTCTTTAAAGTAGAGGATGATAATAATGCTTATTTTACCAAAAGAAGATGGGTACCATTAGCTTCCTTAGCAGAGTTACTCAGGGACACTTAGCAGGTCAAAACCAACCCAGTGTTTCTTCTGTTCCCATGTCTAGCTGACAATCCCTCTTGGGCAGCAAAGGGCTAGGGGCCTCAGGGTCTCCATGGTGTGGGGCAGTGCCCATGAGATGGGTGCTGTGGTGGCTGATTTGGCCTTGGTGCAAGGGAAGAGCACTGCAGAAGACAGCTTGGGAAACCACTGGGGCTAGCTAAGACTTGGGTCCCCTTGGGAAGGCGAAGAGCAGAAACACACAGGGAACAGAACAAAAATTATTTTCCTGGGGTCGGAGGTCTCAGCAGTATGAGGAGAGATTGCCTCACACTGAATTTGAGCATTTCAAGGAAAAATGAAACTCATTTAATATCTTCTTAGATGCAGTGAGGATGGGAAAGTGAGCTGTTAGGCTGCTCAT
Organism: Peucedramus taeniatus; assembly: GCA_013400575.1. NCBI lineage: Eukaryota > Metazoa > Chordata > Aves > Passeriformes > Fringillidae > Peucedramus > Peucedramus taeniatus. The sequence goes on along the minus strand of WBNO01032388.1, from coordinate 59,149 downwards.
CGAGGTCAAGCAACATAAAAGTACTTATCTATCTATTGTTTCTTTTGATCATAACATTTTGAAGTGTCCAGACACTCAAACACAAGGCTTGTTTGTACTAAACATCAGCTGTCCTTCAGAGAAGCCCCACACCCTGCCTCTGCCAGATGCTGACTAAATGAAGGAAAAAGCATTTTTCTCTACCTTCCTTATTCCTGGGCTGCTTGCCAAGTCCTTTTCCAAATCCTCGTGACTCTCTCTCGAGAAATGGGAGCAGGTTGTGCCTCTTTCCCAGGAGCAGCAGGAGCTGTCTCAGGCACCCCTGCTGACCCAGGATGGGCTGCTGTGGCAGCATCCTCAGTCCCAGTCCTGCCCCTGCCAGCATCTCACAGGCCCTTCCCAGCCCAGTGTGGGGCTGCCTGGCTCTGTGGACCAGCTCCTGAACTCCACTGGAGCCACAGAATCTTGCCAGCCCCTCCGTGGTGTGTAACGTGCAGCCCAAGAGCAGCTGACTGCTTTCACCCCTGAATGCCCAGAGCTTTCTGGACAGAGAGCTGACTGATTTACAGATGTAATATCACTGTCTACTGGCAGCCAGGGGTCTAAAATCCTTCCCAAATAGTGATGTTTGGTCACTAATGGAGCCCATGATCTCTCAGTCAAAGGGAGTGGTACATCCTCCACTGCCTCCAGCAGCCTTTTATACAGTACATGAAAGTAAAATTGCAGTAATTTCAGATATTAAAGGAAATAAATACATGCCAATACAACCACCACAGCAGTACTGAACAACTGTACTTCTTTACCAGTACAGTGAGTCTGAAAATATGAAGGTTTGAGCTAAATGAGACTTCTAGCCCTGAAGATTTTCCTTGGGACTTAAGAAGCATTCATGTTGATACATGCAGGTCCCTCAAATAAAGAATTGCTGCCACTTTCAGGCACTCTTTTAGAGAAGATATAATTTTCCTTGCCAGTATCAATACTCCTTTGCGTTATTCCTTTCTCATAATTTTCAGTTTCATAAGTAATTTTTCAGGAATATATAAGACATTTGGAAAGGGAAGGACACAAATCTTGGATTTGAAAAAAGTATCTTCAAAAACTTCAACCTTTCAAACAACTGAAAGGAACACTTAGGATTACTTTAAAAGCATTAAAAATCTCCACTTTTTTTTTTTTTCACAACACTGTCTGCAGCTATATAAACCCCAGTATTGCTCCTCTGCTTAGGAACAGCTGCTTCATTAAACACCAGGGGAAACACTGCATCACCCTTTCTACTGCCTTTTTAATATCAAGTCTGAATTCTTATAAGCAAGAGTATTGTCTCCAGCCAATTCAAGGATTTAACCCATATATATTACCCAGGCAAAAATCACATATGTAAAGGAAGTTGAAAGAATGTGAAGAACCTCCTTCTATTAAATGAACTAGTAACCCTGCAGCTTGGAAAAAGCCTGGAGGAATCCCTTCAGGATCTCACTCTAAGCCTGATTAAAGGAACTCAATTATATCTGCTGACAAACCACTCAGAATATTTTGTGAACTGTAACTGAAGTGTGACTGAAACTTGTCATTCAGGCAGAAATCAATTCACTGTTCCTACAGCAAAATGTAAAATTCCCAGTACTAGTAACTTTTATTTATTTGAAATAAATAACTTCAATTTTAAAGACTCTGGGCAAGAGTATCCTACAGGGTGTTGACATCCAACTTCCTTCTGTGGAAGCTGACTTACAGTAGTGCCAATTTATGAACTAGTGAGAAGGTCTGTGATTTAATTAAAAAGAGAAAAGATAAAATCCTTCCTTCATAAATGAAAGCTAATGCCCTCTAATTGTGTATAGCTGAGTAAGAATACAGAGCAGCATGGGTGAGCCTTCTTTCCTTACAATACCCTGGAGTCTCTAGTTCTGACAAATTGCACAATGACTAATTTTTATTTTTTTTTTTTTTTAATATTTCATTCTTGTGTATGTGTAGAAATCAATTTAATAATCCAGAGTAACAGGAACTGGGTCCTGGATTTTCAAAGCAGTCTCCCAGCTACAGAAACCTCATTGTTGGATGCCCACCCTTCAAAACTTAAGGTGATGCTTCCTTTGAATGCAATCATTATTGTACCATCCAGCATCCATTTTTTGGCTGCAACTTTACATATAATAGAGGAGTAATGTCTGGAAAATTGTCAGAGTAGTCAAGTGTTTTAATTCCTTTTCACCTAATGCAGAAGCAGGGCAGGATGGGCTGGGGAATCAGCATTCATCAGTACAACTAAAGAGAAGAAAAGCATCAGAAATGTTTCTTTCCTTGGGATTTTGAGACACAGTGGAATCAGACCAAGCAGAATTGCATTTAGAGATGTTGTTTCCTGTAATAATAATTGTACTCTGAGTGTGCTTTCCCTTGCCATGATGTTGAGTTGTCCTTGCATGGTACAAAGAGGAAGCCTCAAGTATCATCTCAACTATCTTGGCAGCTGGAATATGAGATTCCTTGTGTCCAAATGAGGTTTCAGACACACTCTGAAGACACCCTCTGTTTTACTGAATGTTTTCTATTCTACTATATCATTTTGGAGGCAGGTTTGACCTTCTTGCAGCAGTCAGGATACAGGGCACAGAATTTACAAGTTGAAGCAATGCTGTCTTATGCCTTGTTTCCTATATGCAATCTTTTTTTTTTTCTCTTTTGATTGTTTTCACTGAGAAGTGTTCCTAGCATGTCTAAAAAAGAGTCTTCATGATTTCATTGTGCATTCGTAAGTGGATTTTTTTTCCATATAACATTATTTTGCCCTTCTCAGCATCACTTGCCTTTGTTCACTGATTTTCCAAGCCTCTCCAGTGGAAATGTTGAATATTCTATGTCTCATCTGTGTGACTTGGCTGTTGCCCAAGAGGAGGACAGTGCTTCTCCCAAAGGTTCCTGTGAGGCCCCAGATCACACACTTGAGATCACCTCTTGCTCTTTTTTTAAAGCAAGGAAGTTATTGGTTTCTTGTTTTAGCTGCATGTAAAGAAGTATATTTAAGTATGTGAGTACATTACCCAGTATTTGACCAGTGCCTTACAGGCAATCTCATAAGTAACTAATGGTGGCTCCTTCTAAAATTTTGGCCAAAGCACAAGTATAAATAAATGAAAAAGACTGATTAACTTATCGTGATGACTCCTTCAATCATCTTCTCCATTAGTGTGGATCAAAGTACCTTGTACAAAGGCACTTCAGATCTAGCTGTCTGATACAAAGGATCTAAACCTGGGGGATGAAAAATCTGGTTTTTACCTGACACAAAAAGACCATTATTCTTCAAGGTCCCAAAACAGAAAATAGCTCTGAAATACTAATTTTTGAGCTGCTGAAGATTGCTTAGTGGCCATCTAAAAAAATCACACTTTGCCTATGGTATCTATACATTCATTCAACATGAAGACTTCACAAGAGATTTTTTTATGCTCTTGCTATATTTTGGTAGGTAGTTTCTGACATTGTAATTAATTCAAATTAAGTTAAATATTTAGTCTTCTGACATCTGGAACAGTGGCTGCCAGCTATTTTCCTTCTATTTTTTTCCTGAAATAAAGAAGATGTTACGTTGCATGGTAAAAAGCTTATCTGCAAGCTCACAAAGGAGCACAGGGACAATGGCAGGTGAGGCAAACCAAGTAAAATCCTCCCTCAGCTCCTCCCAGACCCATTACGGAGGGGCCAAAGGGCCATCAAAGACCCATCTCTACAAGCCCAGAAGAGCACAGAGGCACAGTGGCAGGCGGTTCTAGGGGACACAAGTGCCTATGTCCAGGCATAAAACCCATAACAAGGAATCAACAGGAACACTTTTAGGACTGGAGATTATTCCCTATGGATATGGGATGCATTATGAGATGCAAGGGAAAAGCATTTGGGGATAATATGAGATTTAGAATTCAATGTTTGGTGGACAAACCAAAGCTGAGGAATGGGAGGGCTCAAGACCACTTGCAGAAGAACGAGTTTAGGAACAAATGACAGGATGAGTGATAAAAGGATAAAAAGGGCTGGCCCAGTGTAAATGGATACCAAAGGTTGTTTGACATAATTGTGTGGACATACTCTGTGTGTTTATCTTGTGTGCATAAATGTAGCTGGAGATCTAAACACCAGTAGCTGCAGTGGGCTCGTGGGCGGGAGGAGTTGCGTGTCTGCAGTGCAAAAACTGGCAAGGGCAACATGAGTAAGTGTGTGATCACTTGCAAAGATTAAGTCACAGTAGCCAGAGAGTGGGTGAGGTGCCCTGGAAGCCAGGTGCATGCATGTGTGTGTGTGCTACTGTGACATCCCTACTGGGTGTATGTGCACACGTGCATGAACGAGTGCTCGTGTGTGTATGGGCAACGACCTGTGTCAGCAGCTGCAGTGGGGCTACAGCACTGGGGACTCGTATGTCCAGCTGAAAGAAACTGGACACTAGGATTTGGCATTTGAGCCTAGCTGCTGGAGGGATCCACCCTACACATATATACATATATGTATAATTATTACTGAACCTCCAACCTGATTAGCCAGAGAGGTGAGGACCACGAGGTCATCAGGGCTGTTTGTGTTGGTGTGAGCACTGAGTGCCTCTGTCTGTGCTGATGATGTGTGGCTTGCAGTGAATATGTGTTTGTGTGTGTGTTTTGCACATATATCCATGTCTGTATGTGGCTGGGGAAACATGCTCAGCCTCACTACTGACTGGACCTGGGGCATGGAGCTGTGCAGCCTCACCTCTATGAGGCTACTGGATTTGCTCCCTTAACATTGTTCTCCCAGTAGCCCAGTCCATGGCCACGTAGCTCCCATGTCAGAGCTGCCCTGAGTCAGGGCCACACAGACCCAGGGGAGAGAGAGCCCATGGGGCCTCCAGAGAATGCATGTTCCTTCACCATCTCCCACCTATATACCACTCCTTTGAATCTTTCTGGACCCAATTAAATGCAGAGTTTTGTGTATGTCCCATGTGAGCCAGAGAGACCCGTTCCCAATATGAGCTTAGCACTGATGCTTTCCTTCTGCTGCCCAAACACCTGGCTGTTCTCTACATCTGCACTGGTTTATGGTCCAGCTTCCACCCTCTCTGCAGCTTCCAAATTTACCTCAGATTCTTCTAGGAACTGAGTTCAGGGAAAAACAGCCTTGCCCTGTAGAGAGGAACAAGGAACCTTGCTTGCTTTTGCACTAATTCTCTTAAACTTATTCCAATATCACTTTTGAAAACAATATTTCTCATCTTTTCAGAGACTGGATAATAGAGGAGTGAGTCCAAATGAGTTTTATGTTCTAGACACAACATACAGGTAGGAAAGGGCATGAATTGAAATTTTAAATCTACAGGGAAAAAAAGTGGATGAGCTTGGGAAGTGTATGCCTTAATGTATAAGCAGAAATGAATGTATTAAAAATGTTAATTTGAACGTATTTGGGAATATCAGGATCTTTAGAAATTGTGTTATACAAGTAATATTATGAAAGTAGTACCTGGATAGAAGGAAAACTCTAATTTAATTTTCACTTTTCTGAATTCTGGAAATACATTTATTATTTTTTCCCCATTGACCCCTAAATATTTTCCTGAAATCTCACACAACATCATTAAAGCTTAAATTTTCCATATCTTGTTTTTTCCTGTTGTTCTTATTTTTGCCTTGGTTCTGCATAAGGAAAGAAGTACCAAAAAGGGGTTGTTTTACATAATCACTCCCTGCTTATGCGTTTCCTATTTTTCTATGACTGTTCAGCCTAAAAGATAGAACATATGATTACTCAGTGAAAGCCTTGTAGCCATGAACTCCATCTGTTTGTAGCCTTCTAAGTATTATTTGTATAAAGACAACAAAAAAGTCTTGTTCCTTTATAAGGATGACTGCAAGTAGTTTGATCTCTGAAAAGAATAACGAAGATTTTCTTTCTCCAGCTCTTGAAAATGACTCAGTATGAGATTTTGATCTCTATGTTGTAAATTTGATATCCTGTGGATCTTCTCCTCATCTCCTCTATTGAGCTGCTTGTTGTATTACATCTTTCAAGCTTAACATGTGATTGATTAAGAAGCCTCATTTTCTGCTTACTTTTCTACATGATTATTCTGTGCTTAAATGTTTCAAGCTCATTATCAGCCAGACTCACTGCTGTAGGAGAGTTCACTTAAACTGCTTCTGTATTTTAGGTACTAACTGCTGGAATGTAAAAAACTCCTAATATGAACCACTAGTCATTGTGCACTGACACAGAGCGGTGTTTAGGTTATATCTCAAACATGTTTGGTTCCTCTAATGACAGGAAAGTTACTAACACACAAAATGGAGTTGGCATCTACTTCATTCCATAACTGCACACCTGTAATTTTCTTACATGTGTCTGGGCAGGGTTCTTCATTCTGAAACTGCCTGCTCACCTGTCTGCTGTGGTCATGGCATGTTGCAGTAGTAACCTTGGTTTTTTTCTCACACCCTGGTCAAGGCTTGGAGATCTTGCATGACTTCCTCAAAGTCTTTCTTTGCTCCAGTCTCTCTTTGGTGGAGGAACCTGTTCTTCAATCTCTGCTACATTTTAATTTAAATGGAATTTTATTATTTGCCTGCAGAATTGCTCTCAGCCACATTGCTCAACCAGATTTGTTGCTACAAACCACAAATGCTTCTTCTCCAACGTTACTACTACTTGTAATTTTCACTTTGCTTCCAGAAAGAATAGCTTTAGACTGATCTGGATTTTCATGTAAAAGTGCTTACTTCTGACAATATCCAGTCCTTTCTGACCAAGAGAACACAGGGGCAGCATTTTCAAGTCAGAAAGCACTTGGAGTGTTCTCCTGATGGACTGCAGAGCGGCTTTTTGCAGGCAGGGGCAATGGAGGGTGGAAATCAGCTGCTCCAAATGGAATTGTCCCTCCTCTACATGGCCCTGCTGGAGGCTGAAGGCTAGGCCAGCTTCCTCAAATGCTTTGGCAGGGAATATGGTGCAACCGTCCAGACATTTAGTTGAGATCCTTTTTATCACATGGAGACTTGGCACATTAGTCAAGGCATTTTCTTCCTCCTGTTCATGCAGAAAAGGCAGAACTTTGTTGGCTGCTGCATGGCCATATGAAGGTTAAATGCAAGGGATTTCCCCTCTTGATTTCTATATTCTGTGTTTCATTAATTGGAAAAGTGAGAAATGCCTCTTAAATAAAACTGAGGATTACTAGGAAAATAGTGCAGCTATGGGGCTGCAAACAGCTGCTCCCACAATGGCAACTACTGTTGAACAGTCCTGTGTCTCACAGCACTCAGAGTCAGCAACACTGTCACACACATCCCTTACCATGAAACGTACGAAACACAAGGTTTGCAAGTGTGTGTTCAACTTCAAACCTCAGTGCCCAGCAGAGATTTGTATCAAAAGCATCATTTGAGTGTCTGAACCCAAGGCAAGAAATAGATAAAAAGAAAGGCATGATGCTTCTGTAATGAAAGACTGGAATAGCGTGGGTTTAGGCACCTTTGGAGTTTACCTGCAGTCATGAAGAGGCTCCCATGAGAAAACACCCAGAGGCAGGATTCACTGAGCCATTTCCACAGGAATACAGACACAGGGTGGACAGAAGGGACAGGCTCTCCTATAAAAATTTCAGATGCTCTATCGTCCCAGAGGCAGAGTGCAGTGACCAGGCACAGCAAGGGAGCGGAGAAGCAGGACAGCAACACTCTCAGACCTCTTCAGAGAGAGTCAAAATTTTACCACCACATCCCTGAGCATCTCTTAAAATCTAGGTTCAACCAGGACACACTCTGCCAGTCACAGACATGCTAAGCTCACATGGGACACTCTTCCCACCCTAAAACACTCCATGTGAATCTTGGAACAGGCTTTACATATTTATATTTTCCATCACTGAGCAATGTTTGCCCTACATTTCTTCTCTTTCACTGTGAACAAACGTGTCCTCACTATCCCTGTGCCCCTGTGTGAACAGTTTTCTGAAGTAGATGCTGCTGCTCCAGTAGCACAAGGCCTTTAACTACCAGGTACCTCAGCAGGGCTCGAGTCAGCCTCTTCTCCTCTGGCCCCAAGTCACCCAGGGCAGCTCCCACACTCACTGTCCTCTCAAGAGTGAGCATGGCTATCCAACTGTTTGCTTGTGCAGAAAGTTCAGAGCCTCAGCATAAACTTAGGATGTTTTCCTGATGAATTAGCTTCTCAGCAAAATCCTCACATCACAACAAGGAGCTGGGAGTATTTGCTGCCCGTTGCTGAAGATGAAGGTGTACTCCAACAGTGAGAGGAACGCAAAGTCCAACTCCTGAACTCCCTGCTCTCCAAGCCCCCTAACTCTGTAAAACTGACAGAAAACTCAACTCTCTTGAAATGCTGGAATACTCACTTTAAATCTCATTTTCCATTTTTTCACACATGTAAGAAGCCTAGTGAGAAAGAATTTGGGGTAAACAAAATTCATTCTATGAGATCAAAAAATGACAAATGAGAATTATTGAAGCATTGTTTTATGTTATCTTCCTTGTTTTTTTTCACAGATTATATGCAAAAAAATCCTTAAATTTAAAGTTATAGGCATTTAAAACAAATCAGATAACATTTTAGAAAACTCCTCTTATCCCATTTGTCTTCAATAATTTAAGAGGGTACTTTCTAGAACCATAGTATAGTAGTTCTCTTTTTTAGAGGTATGCAATTTCAAGGCAATTCTTTTGGATTTCTTCAAATTACTGAAAATGTTTATTTTCCACTGATTCGATTTGTATCTTACTGACTTCCTCCTGCCTATGACCAGTAGAAGCACAAAGGGTCACGCACTTTCTGTATTATCCATTTAAGTAAGTCCTTATTACTTGAATAACTCTCTGAAGAATAGCAGGCAGATAAATCATGTAAGATTTTTCCAGTCTTTTAACCGCCCCCATCTAGAATGCATACACACAGCTTTAAAAGAACATTGATTACACTATCCACCAGATGCTAAAGTAAGTTTTGTTTGCTTTTCAAGGAGTGAGAAAAATATTTGTGGAAAAAACCTAAACATTTTTTTGACATTATGTGAAATGGTAATAATTATGCCTAACAGAACTAGCTAAAATGAAAGTAAAGCTGCCTGTTAAAAAAACTGACAACCGATTGAAGCTTGTAATTTCAACCTTCATCAATTGCTTTCTTGAGTGACTCATCAAATCAGTGATACCTAAAAAGTCAATACTGAATAAGAGGGTAAACCAATAAATACTCCTTTCAGTCACACAATTGCTACCACTCTTGAGAACACAGTCAAGCGTTTTATTGTTTATACTCATTTTCATTTACACATAAGAGGAACAATCAATGCAGTTCTATCACAGCAGGTGGACCATATCCTGAAACTCTGCTGAATATGCACAGACCTGTCTTAAGGTCCAATCAGGAGGAAAAAAAAAATAAAAAACAAAACAAAAGAAGAAAAAACTAAAAAAAACATAGGGGGGGAAGAAGGAGTCAAGAAATTTCACTAACATCAGTTAATTCATGATTCATGGGTATTTATTTTGCAGGTGAAATAGCTCTTCTGAAAGAGCAAACTGCTTCACTTCTTTACAAAATACACTAAATAATGTTAAGTACTTAGAGAATTCTAAATTTCGCAGTGGTTCATGCGGTAAGGGTGTGCAACCGACACAAAATGGAAAACATGGTTACAGCATCAAACTGCTACTCCTATTCCCAGCTGGTTTATGGAAAAGGTCATTGGACTTCTTGATTTCTGCTCTTATGGAGTAAAAGCAAGAAGTATTTCCATTTTAAAGGCAACTATGAGGACAGACTACAGATATGCAGTGCAGTTGAACAGGTCTACAACTCTTGTTTTTAGAGCATTTGCATTTACTATTATTTTGAAATACAAATATAAAACTTTTGCACACTGTCACTTCTCACACATGTTCAGCTGAAGGAGTCACTTACAGAATTTACTGCGATGCTCCTATTTTAAACAAGAGTTTTTCTCCTCTTGACCTCATGGGTGAAGGGAGCAACTCTTTCCACTGAAAGAAAGAAATTACAGGTGTGCAGAAATACAACTATGCTACCAACACAGACAGAGACAACTGTGCTCTTGTGCACACCCCTACAACCGGCCGGAGAACAAATTAAGAAGTTAAGCCTGCAAAATAAATGGAGTTTACTCTCAAACTTTTTTTTCTTCATTCCAGATGAATTATAGACCTTGATTCGAGGCTGCCCTCTTTTTTTTTTTTTTTTTGCAACTGATCTGCGTGCCTATTGGAACAGCATCTCTGCCAGAGTCATTACACTGAAACGCAGAGCTGAGCAGTTTGGTGGCAGAATGTATTGACGTTTTTGCAGCATCATGAGTCTGGCAACTGGGCTTGGGGAAGTTTCAAGCAGTGGGTCTTTACAATAGCAACTTGATTCTGCAGACAAAAAGCAAAAGATTGGCAGAATTATTAAAGTATCACAATAAAGGCATGTATGCATTCTGCAGAACGTGGCGCTGAGTTTAGCGATGAGCTGGCAGCCACTGCTGTCGAGAGGCGCGGAAAGGCAAAGCCCTTCTGCGTGCGAAGAGACACACCGAGGTGTCCAGTCTCCCACGGAGGCTAAGGGGAAGCTTTCCCCTCGGGACGCCTGCTCGCAGCCGGCTCCGCTCCCGCAGGAGCAGCCGGAGCCGTGAGGAGGGCAGAAAGAAGTAGGGCTGGACTTTGTCAGCAGCCTTCACCTGGGGCCTATCCTACCTCCCTTCCTCGCCAATAAAAATAAAAACAAAACCAAAAAACCACCAACAAAAACCATCATGCCGCTGGTTCCGGGGCTGCATCGACTCGCTTCAAGGGGGCTGCACGCCCAGCTGCCCAGCGGAGCCTGCAGCTGCCGGCGGGGGCCGGGAGGCGGCA
>WBNO01032388.1:0-45427 GCA_013400575.1 Peucedramus taeniatus | reverse complement strand
GGGCGACCAAGACGGTGCGGGACAGGGGCGCGGCTGGAGCGGGCAGCAGCTCGGGACCGCCCGCCCTGAGCGCCGGGCCAGGGGCTGCGCAGCGCGGCGAGCCCCGCTGCAGTAGAGGTGCGCAGCCCGCCGGATCACATCGCCTGCTTTACACTTCTAGTAGTGCCGTGTCTCCTGGGCTCAGGCTTTCTTGCCCATTTTTCTCCTTCCTTTTATATTTTTTTCTTTATTTTTCTGGTGCGCTTGGAGGGGCACGCCCGCGGTTGAGCAGCCTTGATGTGCCCCACAGGCTCCTCCACTGCTCGGCAGGCGGGGACAGGAGCAGCGGGAGCACACGTTTGTCCAGGTCCCGCAGCTCCTGCCAGCGTTTGTTCTCAGCAGCCGCAGGAAAGTTTTGCACACAAAGGGAGTGCGAGCTTGCTTTTTGCTGGGTCAGGATAATTCCAAGCTCGCTGAAATGCCTATGCTCCAGCCTGACTAAATCTCCCGAAGATATCACGACAAATTAAGTTAAGAGGAGACAAGCGTTTTCAGTCTGCAAGCATGTTTGTGTACATCTCCATGTGCTGCTACATGCCTAAGTTCCCTAGAAACTCTCAGCAGTTCCCTCTTGGGCATCTCCTCCTGCCTGTTTTCCTCTGTGATGAAAAAGCAATCAGTTTCCCTGTGGCCCCGTCCTTCCTGGGCTATGCTCAGCACACACAGGGGCAGGCACTGCAGTGTTCTGCCTGGGACACCGCGCTCGTGGACAGGGTGAGAAACCACTGCGCACTGTTCCTCATCCTTGAGTAAGAGACTGGCTCACCCAAGAGGATGCAGATCAAGGAAGTACCACAAGAGGAGGCTGGAGAGGATCCATTGTGGCCCGGAGGGGCTAGGAAACTCCAGGAAGAGAAGCACTGAGCTGAAGAAGAGCCAGGGATGCACAGCAGTGTGAGAAAGCCAAAGCCCTGCAGGGACAGCCCCTTCCTCCCTCCTTCGGCACAGGGCAAGGTGCCCTGATCTTGAGATGTGCTAAGACCCACAGGTCTCCTGAGATCAAAAAAAAAAAAAAAAACCCAGTGCTTGCGCTTGAGATTTTGTAAAATCTGTCCCAGATCTTTAGTTAAACTCTCAAGAAATGAGGTGGGGGAAGATTGGATTTTAAAAAAGTGTGCCAGTCAAAGTTTGCCTACATTCACTGAACTGACAGGAAGATAAAATGTCAGTGAGCCTTTCTGTTTTCCCAAAAGGGCATGGGGTTAGAGTTTGGTCTGTTTTTATTTTGTGGTGCCTCCCTGTGTTCAAGCAGGTACCACCTCCTTTTGGTGCCTGGTAATTGGTTGGAGCCTCTAGACTTTACTGTATCAAAAATAATAATACAGAGCTGTCTGCATTCTTCTGATCTCTTTGATAGGCAGAGATTTTATAATCCTGGCTTCTAATACAGTGTGATACTGCTTTCACTTCTGCTCAGCATTTGTGGCTTAATTTAGTTGTGCTTAAGTTGGCAACTGCCCTCAAGCCTCTGTAGCTCAACATTCTTCCCAAATAGGGCTACATATCTGAGAGGAATTTAAATTTAAAACACCAATAATAACAACAACAGGAAAACCTAGCCCTTCATTCAGTTTTGGAACAATTTGCCTCTTGTGCAAAGGCTCTTCTGATAAAATTATAAAACCTCCAAGGGCAATGTTCTAGCCCTAGCCACTGTCATCAGCCATGGTGTGTAGTGTAGACAAGTGTTATGTGAATGGATAATGAGTTCTGGCCACCCTACTAATGTCACTGTTTATCCTCATTCTAAAATATTTGTGTTCTGTGCACAGCTTTTGCTGTTGCCCTTCTCCATTAATTCTGGGTCATTATTCATCAGTAATTATTGTTCATTGCTTCCCTCTTTGTCTTGCCAAGAGGATGATTTTTTTTCCTCCCTCATTTGTTTTCTTCTGTTGTGCTTGCTGGTTTCTCACTCATTTCTGTAGCACTGCTGCGAGTGGTCAGCAAAATGTTCACCCAGAGTGACAGGTCTAGCTGTGGTGACCTCAGCTCACCTGACTTCCTGTAGGGACCATTTGGTCTTCCTGGGCAGGCTCAGTAAGCATTCCTCAAGCTTCTCTCTGAGGCTTCAGACCTGGGTTATGAAGAGCTGCAGGAAGAAAGTAAAGCCAGCTTCCTGGCTGTGGTCTGTGTCATAGTGCTGCACGTCACTGCTGGAGGGACATGCAGAAAACATGTCCCCAGCCAGGCACTGGAACTGCTGCTTTCTTCAGGCTCTGCATGCTGGTTCCAAGGATTTGTGTCACAATGAGGGGTGCTCAGGTTTTAGAAGACTGCCCTTCCTCTCTGCTCTGCCAGGCTGCACATAGCCCCCGTCACAACTGCACTCCCAAGGACCAAGGCTTGATGAAAGCACCGGATTCTGCCTAGATCATCAATAAGTACTGGAGTCTTGGAGTGCCAGTCAGACACGTATTGTGTATCATATGTATTATCACATGAACGATCATGTCTCAGTGCTGGGCTGTCGCCCCTTGCATTTCATTGTTTATTTTCTCCTCTCCTAACTGGATCTGAAAAGATGCTTATGAGAAGAGATCTTATTTCCTGAAGCTTTTGGCTTCTGTGCAAAGGCAGGCATAAAATTAATTTCTTTCTGCTGGCATAAGACTGTTAATACTTCTTATATCCAGATTCTGATGTACTAAAATACCCAAATATAGAAACTGCAATGAAAACTGAGCCTATTATTGGTTTATTGCTTCACAGACTGCCCATGTATGGCGTAAATATCTTATAAATAAATTAGAGAGAGAAGACAGACACATAGAAACAAATCTAAGAAAGAAAAAGTCCTCATTGTACAGTCGGATCTGTCCTGGCCACAGATAATGTTGTGTGGGTTTTGGCTCTTGCATCTTTTAGGTATATTTGAACACGGGGCTTAGTGCACAATATAAACTTCACCTCTGCTCTTGATTCAGCTGGTAAGTTACGTGTAATGGCATCTGTAGCCTCCTGCACTGTGATGAGATTCATACTCATATTTTAAATAATGAAATTCTGAGTCCTTCTGTTAGCAAAGATAACCTTCGCTATGTAAATCAACACAGTGGTATTTTGTTGAGTTTGCCAACGGGCAAATAACACTAATGTCTGTGTGAAGTTTCTCAGTGTTAACTTTGAAATACAGCTAAGGCCATTTAAATGCCACCACTTTAAAGTCACTAGTCAAAATAAAATCACCCATCTTGAGTTACTGAAATTTAATTATAAGGAACAGCTGGGCCTAGTTTTGATTTTTACCCTAAGGACTCAGACAAAGAAACAAGAACATGGGCTCAGAAGGCACAAATACACACTGAGTTTCTCAACCCATACTGGTCAGGCATAGTTGCTGAAAAATGCACTCAGATGCCCTCCAAAGATCATTCAGTTACCCTGAGCAGGCAACTGAGGTCAAGCAAAAACAACCCCTCCAGTCCTCCTTTGAAGTGTTTCTAGCAGTTAATCTCCATTCATTGCACTGATCCTCACACATTTCAGTTCATGGAGGTAGAAATTGAGGTTGGTGTCTGTTCCTCATTCATCTACAAGGAATTTGATTTTTAGTGATGTTCCTGGAGATACTCCACAGGAAACCACTTTAATCCTGCCCCATCTGCTCTCCTTGCACGCTGGCCATAATTCTCCTGCTTTGTCACAAATCAGAAGAATTGACTGCTTGTGTGAAAAGGGCTGTGGTTTCCATCTGAGGCTGCTGGAGCTTCTAATTCACACTAAAATCAGTGCAAATGCTCGTTTTGCTGCCAGAGGATCTTGCTCGGTGATCATCCCTCCAGTCCAAGCTGTCTCCAGTCATGTACCTGAAGGGATTTTAACCTACCTGCTATACTATGGGTGGATTATAACCTGCTATAAAATGCATTCATATCCATTGGGGAATGATCTGTGCAAAATAGCCATGACAGTATGACATAAAGGTACAGCTGTCTAGGAATAAAAGTCAATGGCATAACCTTTAGCACCTGTTCAGCATTAAGGGGAAGTACAATGCATTTAGACTTTGTAGGGATTCAGTTGAAAAAAAGGTCTCATTTTCCCATCTGCTCAGATCTGGCAGAAGGTAAATTCTCCACTTTCAGATATGGACCTATATCAGTTTTAAAGCATTGTCCTACTTCAGTATGTTCCAGTCTTTCTGTCTGATTTAGAGAATGGAATCTCTAAAGGTCTCCTTTCAGGATCCAGAGTTGATTTCAAAGGGGTCCCAAATATCAAGTTTTCAGAAACAAAACTGAAATTTGTGTTAAAAAAAAAAAAAAAAAGGTCTGCAGACATTTTAAAGAAACAAGCTACTAATGCCTAAAGCTTGATGGAAACTTGTGCAATGCAGTGAATCACTGCAAAGAAGTAAAACTGCTGAAAATTAAGAATCAAATCTTTTCTTTGTGAAATTATCATGTCAGCATTGATTTAAGGGGAGCTACAAAGATTCCTTCCTATTAGAGATCTCTTCTTCTGCATGGCTAATTAATATTTATCTAGGAAAGAAGGTAACATATGCTAAGCCCACTGCCACTATTTATAAGCATGCTCTAGTCTTTGTTCCCGGAGGTAATCAGAAGCTAGGAGCTTTTGCTGGCATGCAGATTTGAGCTGCTAATTTAATAAAATGCATCATCCATTAATTTGAGTCCTTTTAGGATGTTTACTAGTTGACAGTTTCTTTTGCAGTATGAGACTTAATTGCAAAATTTAGTTGTCTGTTCTGCTTAGGAAGAGGCTTAGAGAGAGATGCTTAGAACCTGCAGAAATTCAGGAACAGAAGCAGTTTTGAAGGCCACAAAGGTCTTGTAGGCCTACTTTCATCAGCAGATTAGTGTAGCAAGACTAAAGCAGCAGTGAATGATCATAGCATCATCCACATATCAGAGCTTTGCAAGGTCGAGAGGCCCTTTGAGAGATTCAGGGTGCGTACAGTTATTCTCAGCTGCACTTTGCAAGGTAGAGCACAGCAAAAGATCTCGTTCTGGTCACAAGGGACAGTTTCTGTAAACCAATTAAATCCAACATAATCTGATCTTGGAGAGGCTTTTATGAAACTGATGGTCTGCATGTCGCAAAGTGTGAAATCCATAAGTGAATCTGCTAAAAAAAAATTGAGTCAGCAAAGGCCATCAGTATCCACCAGTGCTCTATGGGTCTTTAGGGAAGAAAACAAAAGCCCAGAAGAGGTAGGTAAATAAAATTGTGTCACTTGAGGCTTCTTCCAAACACAAGGTATTCATGCATACCACTGCTTGGAAGCAGAATGTGTCTCATCTGGCTTTTCTCAAAGTAACCAAGTAGAGCTACAGAGCCAGCTCAGCAGCCTGGATCAGCATTGTCCCAATTGTAAATCTTTTCATATTTCTTATTTCCCAATCTTTTTGTTATCCAAAGATTGTTTAACTAACCATCCTAATAGAAGCTGTGACAGTGCAAGTCTTTACATCTCTTGTTTAAGGTTATTTGTTGGAGAAGGGAATACTTCACTGTAAAAATAAAGATGGGATCTTTATCATATTCTATAGGGTATGTCTTAATTCTCATTACAGGAAGAAGTCAGTTTTAAAGGATTCAGATCTCAGGTAGAATATGTCTATAAAGAGGTTTGGAGATGATCTGAAAAAATACCTTGGCTTCTAGATGTAGCCTTTAAAATGTTAGTGGATTTTTAAGAAGTTGAGATGTGGACTTTTTCTTATTTGCCAGATGGTCATGTCTGTGTTTGTGGAAGCAGAATCAGATAATTTTATTTTGTAGCTTTTAAATTCCAGCTGTGAATTTCATGGGTTTCTGTTTCTTTCCTTAGGCAAATCCTGCTACATCCCTTCCCCAGTTCTTACTCTCCATAGTTTCATCTCTTCACTCTAGGAGCTCTGCAAAGGACACACTGGGTGCACAGTTCACCTCTTTAAGAACAAACCAAGGCTTCCATACTTAAGCAATCTGCTCTTACCAATTATTATAAAAATATGCATAGATTATTAAAAAAACAAAACAGAACAAACAAGAAAAAGCAATCTGCATCTCACTCCATGTTTTCCTTGGTTTTCTTATTATTCTCAGACATTTCTGGACTTGGTCTAGATCTGTCTCCACATTCCCATTAAAGTTCATAACTTTCATCCTAGTGATGAACTTTCTCCCCCTCATTTCAAAACTGCTTTACTGCCTTCTCCATATCTTGCTCTTGCAGCTTGGCACAGATCTGCGTGGGAGCCTGGAGTTCTGTGCCCTCAGTCTGCTCCCACTACTGTCCTTGGGAAGGAGGAGGGAGAATATCCTTGCATGTCCCCTCAAGACCCACAGCCTCTGTCATATTTAAAACAGAGCCCTAAATCCTAGGGGATTTCTACACTCTAAAACCATAAACCCCCATCTAAGAGTCTAGAAAATACTTGGGTGAAGTTATCTCATTGCCAAGTTGCCCCTGCTTGAGAGCAGCTTGAAGCTAGGGAGGTTTAGTTGCTAAAAATGCCATCCTGGTTTCTATAATGTTTCAGCTATGTTTTTCTGATCTTAGAAGTTGCATTATACCTACCTAAAATGCTACCACACAATTTCATAGCCTGCTGTTGTGGCCATGACCCTCTTCTCTCTTCATCTCTTCTTTGTGCATCCTTTTGCTTATCTCATTCCTCCATGAATACCTCACTAACAAGCAAATTTTCTTTACATGACTTTCAAAGCCTTTGGTAGTTCATCTACTTCTCATCACATATTCAGGTTAATTACTGCCTCCCACTTAGCCTCTGATGCTGGCCCCTCCCAGAGTATTATTCAATTTCAGTTAGACATCTTCATGCCCTCCCAGGCTTGAGACAAGTTTCCTGTAGCAGGTACAGATATCCTCATTATAAAGGATAAAAATCCTCCCTTGCTGTGATGCCAACAAAACACACTTTACAAGAGTCAGGCTGTTGATTAAACTATGACTGCTACCTATTATTCTTCCTGGTAGTATTTTCTTTGCTGATGTTTTCCCACCTGTGTGCCTCTGCTAGTGCTAATCTTAGACTGCAGTTCTTTTGAGCACAGACACCATATTTGCTACTATGAAAATAGCTTTGAGGGTCTTGATTCTACACTTTGAGTGGCTTGGAATAAACTCTCTGTCAATAGTAGCTATTAATATCTTCTCTTGCGTTGTTTTTCATCTGTACAGTTCAGAAATCACTGTCAAGATCTAAGCTGGGCAGGGGAGAGAAAATATAATGAAAGGCTCATGGGTTGAGATAAGGGCAGAGAGAGATCACTCAAGCAGTTACTGTCATGTGCAAAACAGACTCAACTTGGGGAAATTAGTTTAATTTATTGCTAATCAAATCAGCATAGGGTAATGAAAAATAAACCCAAATTTAAAAAACCTCTCGCTTCTTCCTGGGCTCAACATCACTTCTGATTTCTCTACCTCCTCCCCCCAGGAAACGCAGAGGGATGGGGAATGAGGTTGGCGGTCTGTTCATCACACATTGCCTCTGCTGCTGCTTCCTCCTCGAGGAGAACTCACACTCTTCCCCCACTCAGCGTGGCGTCCCTCCCATGGGAGACAGTCCTCTGAACTTCTCCAGCGTGAGTCCTTCCTATGGGATGTGATTTTTAACAAACTGCTCCAGCATGGATCCCTTCCACAGGGTGCAGTCCTTCAGGCACACCTTGCTCCAGCATGGGTCCCTCACAAGGTCACAAGTCCTGCCAGCAAACCTGCTCCAGTGTGGTGTCCTCCAGGGGCTGCAGGTGCATATTTGCTCCAGTGCAGAGCTTCCATGGGTTGCAATCTCTACTCTGGCATCTGGAGCACCTCCACCCCCTCCACCTTCACTGATGTTGCTTAATGTAGAGTTGTTTCAGGTATTCTCTCGCTCTGCTCTTCTGCTACAGTTGCAGACACACACAGGGTTTTTTTCTCCCTTCTTGAATATGTGAACCCAGTGACACTACCACCATCACTGATGGGCTCAGCCTTGGCCAGCAGCAGGTCTATCTTGGAGCTGGCTGGCATTGGCTCTGCCAGACACAGGATAAGCTTCTAACAGCTCACAGAAGCCCCCCTGCAACCAAAGTCTTGCCATGCAAACAAAATACAGCAACAGGTGTCTGATCCAGAAAAACTGACATGATCAGCACAGTGGACAGTTCAAAATAAGATCAACTAGAACCTACAAAATATAAAGGTATCCTCATTTTCTGCTAGAGAAAAGCAGTTTTGCTGTATGTTTTGTTATATTTTAAAGATAAGAACTGTCCCTTGTTTACCTTATGCAAGTAGCAAGAAATAAACAAAAGTAAAACAGCAGACTATTAAGATGTAATATGCACCTGGTTGTTTGCTTCTATTGCAGCTCTGAATTCTGAGCTATAGAGATAAAAGGGGTAAAACACCCAAACCTGCTAGAAATTATGCTCTTAAATTATGTTCTTAAATTATGTTCTTATGTTGCTTAATTATGTTCTAAAGACTGGGGTTTTGAAAAGTAGAGAACATGATTACCCTTTCCTTTCTGCATCTGCTTCTTACCTGCCCTAAAAGATTAATTTCTCCAAAATCTCTCCAAAGGGTAAAATCTTACCTAAAGTTTGATTATAAGAATTGGGGGTTACATCTTAAGTGAATCTGCTTAACCTCTGCCTTAGATACATACACTTACTATAAAACTTTAAGCACCTGGTCATGGCAGACAGGACTTCTATTATCAGTGACTTTTCAGGCCTCTTTCTTTCTCCTTTGGCTGTAGTGCAAATATTGGCATTTATTGTTGGAAATGTATTTTATTGGGGTACGTTTCTTGCCTCAGCAGACTTTCTTGCTGGCTTAGTACCATATGTAACATTAGGAGTTAATTTACTCCTGTCTTCTGCTGTGCTGCCCTATCAATGACCTTTGGACCAGTGGTGACAAACCTAGTAATGTAGATTGCTCTTTTACATGATTCTGAAAATGAATCTGATAAAAACTCAGCAATGCTCCCACTTCCTACATCTCACATTTACATTTACACTTTGTAAATTCCTGAGAAAAAGAATTTTTAGTTTCATGTTCTGAGAGAGACCTGCAAGAGTTCAGTAGTTCCCTTTTCAAAAAAAAAAGATTTTGGTAGCATTGTTCAGTCTTTGACATTTTGATTGCTAGTAAGTACACAAAGTCCTCTGAGACATCATCCTCTGAGGAGCCATGAAACATGGGTCAGCCAGTTGTTGACAGCCTAATATTATCTGGCTGAAACAGTATGAAGAAAGCTATTCCTGGAAGCTGATGGTTATGTGCATTCCCTTTCTTGGATTTCTTTCACGAAAATTGTTAAAGCAAGTTTAGATATCCTTCTTTCCTTAATGAAGGGAGTGGGTTAAATTTGTTTTGGAGATTTTAAGCATGCTTTAAAATCATCTCCTGTCTTCTCACTCCCTTTTCTGTACTCGATTCTGCTTTCATTTAAAAGGGTCAGATTGCTGCTTATCAAGGATCATTTGGGCTGAAAAAGTCTACCTGTCAACTGTTTTCAGCCCCTCTGACATTCACTCATGTATCAGAAATTTCCAATTGATTTCCAATCAGATTTCTGAAAAGCCAGAGAAATGAAGAAAAAGATAAAAGAATCCAGAGAAAAGAAGAAACAAGCTACTTGGATGTCTAATCATAAGTATGTTTAATATGACCTTGAGACAGGAGGACTTGATGAAATGGTTCAAACACTCTTTTGTCAAAGCCTCTATATTTGGATATATTTGAAGCTAAAGGGCACAGTTTTAATTTTTGTAATTTTAAGAACACTTGGTGGGCTCAGCCAGATGAAGGAAAGAACAGAAATTTGATAATATTTATCAAACAGTTTTAGATAATTTCAGTCTTTGAATCTTGATAATAGTAGCTTATACAAGCAGTAGCTTCACTAAATTATGCAATATTCAGATGGAGGTGATTTGCAAATAGATGGGTCTCTGTAGGGAAAATTTTGTGTGGGTACTCCAAAAGCCAGAAATGTGAAAATATAGAAAATTAACAGCAAATGATCTCAAGGATCAAAACCAAATCTTGACAAAATAAGGACTAAACCCCACTGCCATTTAAGCAATGTAACTATGTACATTTACAATTAAATTCCACCCACACTACTTACATACTGGGTAGCATTTTTTGAATATTTGAAACTTGCTAAAGAATTTGAGCATCCACCTATTGCAGGCAGAAAAAAGTAACAGATTTTTAAAGATCCAAGAAGTGTTAGGGATCTCTAACAATAACTACAAGCCCCACAATTTTACCAACCAGTACTCTGACTCGAGAATTTGTGACTGGAGCAAGAATCAGGTCTTAGAAGAGGAAGGCAAGCAATATATTTTATCAGCCCAGCTGAGATAGCAGGAGAAAAAGCAGAAAAATCCTCAGAAACAAAAGAGATCAGCAGTTCACATATTCTGACCCGTCCCAATTCATTCTTCCAGATCCCTTTTTAGTCTATTCCACTGGTGAAATGCTGGTAGAAATCTGGTAGAAATTTCCATCCTTTTAGCATGAACTTGTATGCCTCAGGTGTCCAACAGTTAGTCCTTCCATGCTTCTGTGCAGTAAATTGAAGAGTATTTGGTATCAAATGACTTCTGCCATTCTTTATAGCCTTCAATCAGACAGCCTGCAGTCAAGGTTCATTCTTTACCTATTTCTATGGGTTAAACAGACTTGCTGTCTTTGTCTTTGTGCTGTCCTGCCTCTATTTTCTGATATTTGACTTCTCAGTCTCATTGGTTCTTCCTATATCATTCTTCTAAGCTGTTTCTGTTACATTACTTGAAGTTAGTGTAAGAAGACTGACAGATACAGATAGATATCAGATATATGGTATGCACATATATCCTTATATATATTGATCTATAATAAAATTATATATCGGATAAAATATGTAAACATATATGTGTGATATATATAAATATATGTGAAAGGCGGTCACAAAAAAGAAGGAAAGAAGGGATTGTTCATGATTATGATGGTTAGCATAAGAACTCATATAAAATCAGAGCTGCACATTTTATTTTGAAATACACATATACAGCCTTGCTGCTCACTAGTAAATTGCAGATGTAGTCTATCATTTTATAAACTAATCCATGGAAGCAAGGTAGGGGACACTTTCAAAGGGAAGCTGTACCTGCCTTTGCTGCATTGGCAAGGCAAAGCCACAGGCTGACCTGACCCAGCGCTGGCACCGCTCTGCTCCCCAGAGGATGTCAGGCTGGATGACTTCCAGATGATCCTACTCCTGCCAGCATTTCTCTGCTTCTTTGCATTAATGCAGAAGGATTTCTGAACACAGCCACGAGGGATTAATAAATAGTGATGACTGAATTTGGAGAGGTAGCTTTAGTTATCAAGGCAGTGAAGACACAGACTCGCCCTTTTAAGTATTGTATATAAACGGGAGCAGGGAGAAGCACCATATGTATTAGAATCCCAGCAGAATTTAACAAAATAAGGGTGACCTGATTTTGGCAGTGTGCTCTTTGGCTTTCAGAATGAATTATTGTAAAAACACAGGAATAAATCCCTATTTAGAGAAAATAGGGATTGAACTAATGAAGTAAGAAATATGAAGGATTGCCAGGAATGTGGAAGAGCCCAGCAGAAAACATTAACAGACAGCATGAATGAAAACAGCAAACTTTTCACCCATTAAGTGCAGTCACAGGAGGGATAAATTGTGCTGGAAAGCAAAACTGATGGACTAAAACAAATCTGGTTAAATTACTGATCAAGGCCAAGTTTTGCTTCAGCATGTATGAAAGCAGTGTCGCAATTCTGCTACTATTGTTGTTCTATTAATTATGCAATAAATTCGATAAATATTCCTTTTGTGCTAGGCAAGCCCTGTGGATCCTATGTTCTTCAGAAGAATTTTCATTTAGCAGAAATATTCCATGCCTTTTTTTCTAACTATTTTTTCATGCTAATAGAGTATTCATATGACAGTACAGCTCTTACTAATCTAAGGATTTAATAAAAGGTTTAATTGCAGAGGCATTTTTCTGAAAAGCAGAGGGATATTTATTTGCTCCTCAAATAGCCATGAGGAAAGTTAAATTAAGAGGTTTATACTATGAGATTTATATTGGGTTTAAAGGATACCTGGCCCCTTCAGCAGAAGTGGATTTGGAATAATCAGTGATGAAGTAAAGAATTGCTTCCTTTGTGGTGGACAAGTCAGAAATCCAAGTCTTTGGGAAGCTTGGAAATTAGCTTGAAGTAACATTTGAGTTCAGCTTCTTTCTGACAACCACCCCTCTGATGGGTGATGTGACTGTAGGTTGCAAAATGCATTTTTGTGATTTGGGAGTCTCAGCGAGGTCCCAAACCTGTTCACTCTGTCTTGCTCCTCATTAGTGAGAATGAGAGACTTACAGCCTCTCTGATAAGAGGAATGTGGGGGTGAACATCCAGCCAGCAATACATGCAGAGAGCCTGGTCTGTGCTGGTGAGTGCTGTCACTGTCTGTGCTGGGGCAGGACACAGGACTTGGTGCTGCACGTCAGAGTCTCTGCTGCAGCAGCAAAAACCAGGGAGGCTGCCTTAATCTGGTTGTCTCTGCAACTAAATATCTGAGGCAGACATTAGATTTTCCCTATAAAAATGTCTGTCTTGTTGGAATGATATAAAGAATCCTAATGTAAATGAGACTCAACCCACATTGCACACTACAGTAATGCTGATTTGTTACAAAAGGAAGCACACTGCTATTCAACACTGTGTTAATGAGTGGTGAGACATATTCATTTTGAAATGGGGAAAGGATGCCAAAGCAATTGATCAAAAAACAAGGAAAATTAGAAAGATGTATTTCTTATAAAGCAAAGTTAAATAGGGGCAGTAGGGTCTGGCTGCAGCTCTATAAAATTCAGATTTACTCCTCGTTAAGGAAAACAATATAAGCCTTGTTTGTTGTTACCTAAATTGATACCAGAAGTGTCATTTAATGAATCATAATTAGGTTTTCTTAGAACTAAACTAGAAAGGAAAACAAAACTGCAGAACCACAATAGTGTGGGCCATAGACACCTGATATTTTACCCTGCATATTCTGAAGATTTTGTTCTGTTTGGCAATTGTCATTCTGTCATTCGGTTCTCAATTGCTTTTGCAATGCAAGTTGCAAATTCCAGCTTTATTTTTATTTAATGTAATACTTTCATATGGCAGTGGTAATCCGAGTCAGAACTATGCCTGTAAGACCAGCCAAAAGTGGGAAGTCATGGTGTACCACACTTGAGATTTACATAGCTGATACTAATACAGTAACTTGTGTTACTGTATGAATGGAAAGAAAGGCATTTTTTACTATGGAGACAGTAAGGCAGTGATGGCTTTGAGAACCTGTATATTTCTAATAATTCAAAACAGTCAGAAAGTATTTCAAATCTTTGAAATAATCTAAAAAACCTGAATTCATCATGTAAGAAAAATTGTGGATAAGTCATTGCTTTTCTTAATCAAACTCTTAATTTTTTTCTTTTAAAACTTTTATTAAGAAAAGGGAACTGACACATGATTCAGATGTCTACTGTTTTGTCAATAGAGGCTGCTTTGGAATCCTTCTCAGAACAGCAAATTGAGCAGATTTTTTTCTGTGTGGTGAGGAGTTTCTCAAATTCTGCACTCTGCTTCATCTCCTCCATTTAAGCATGTGCTGTTTTGCTGAAAACTCTTCCTTCCTCTAGCCATCTCACCAACAGTTTCCTCCAAGCTACAATCTCCTTGTTTCACCTTTCAGCTATATCTTTGATTTTTTTCCCTCCTCATTGGCTTTTTTGCAGTCACATTATTGCTTTTAGGAAAAGTCTCCTTGGCACGTGCCTAGGGTGTTCTTGAACTTTGCATCCTCTCATGTCATTGAGTCATTCCTCTCCCTGTTCTTCATCTGCACATTCAGAAATCAATCAGCACCAATTACCCACTACATCCACAGGGGTTCAGAGCTGCAGTTTTGAAAGAAAAATTGTGGAGGAGTTCAGACTTCAAAGGGGGTCTCATTCTGTTGGATCAATTTGGACTGAGAACATTGGAGTAACTTACTATTCACCAAAATAAATGCTCCCACCAGTCAATAGCTGAATAACTCAAACCTTGCATGACACGTTTCATTTCCAACCAGTAAAATGCCTACTTTGACCTCTCTGGAAAAAGCTAAATGGTATCAGCAAAAGCAAGGGAAGGCCATTAATTTTATTATCATCATTGCTGGCAAATAAAGCACTGGAGAAATATAAAGGTTTGTGTTCACAATCTGGCATATTCAAATAATGCAGATGCTATCACAGAAAATTATTTAAATTTTAATCAGCCTATAGGCCCAAAATAATAAGATATTAAGCCAAGGAATCTTTGGGGTCACACTGATTTGTTTAATAGTTGATGCATTTCATAAAATCACAGCAAGCAAACAGAATTGATTTAGAGCTGCTATTTATGGAGATCAGCTCACTGGGAGCTGTAACCATTCAGTCCTGCTGGAGGACTGTCTCATGGCAAACTTCTGTCATTACTTACCCTGTTTGTGGCACCAAGAGATTTGTACCACTCTGCTTTCCTGGTAAACTTTATGATCCTGCTTCTTTGCTTACTGTCAGCAGATCATAAGAGTTTCTTATTGTGGGAAGTCCAGTTTGAATAAGGAGAAAGCAAAATTCAGAAAGTCAGGGAACTTAGGAGAGCAAATTTTGAGAAGACTGGAAGTTTGAGGAGATGAAAGCAGACCACTAGAGCATGTTGTTCTTAGCACACACCTAATGCTTAGGAATTCACACACCACTAATAATAGACATATTTCAAAAGCAATACAAACTTCTAGTGCTTGGTTCTCTCAGATTGGAAAATTGGAAATTTCTTGAAAGTTTTGAAAATTGACTTGTCATTAAAATAAATATGAAATACAGAATTTTATAAACAACAGAAAAGGTATGTCTGGTATACTGCATTATGTTGCCTTTGAAACCCAGCCATAGGGGAGATATTGTAATGGGATTCACTGCTTGTCTAGCTTGGGAAAAGGATAATGTGCATTTGTTCTTTTAAGTTGTGTGCTACACCAGAACTGTTAAAACATCCAGTAGAAGCATTTTAAAAATACATTCTTTGAACTGCAGTTTGCAAAAACAACAGTTGGTGGCACTTTGAAACAATTTTTATTTCTAAATGCATTTGCTTATTGTAGGTGTGTACAAGATTACATTAAAATATTAAATCACTGTTCTACAGTGAATCAGATTAGGGTAACGATACAAAACTTATCAGCTGTCTCTGCATGGAGCACAGACAGCTTGCTTAAACTGAATATGAAGATCTGCATTTGTAAAAAACAAGGGAAGGTATTCAGGGAGAATAATTCTCCTTAAAAAGAGTCATAGAGAAATTACCAGAAGACAAATAATGGCAAAATGGAAAAACAGGCAGTCACTGCAAACTGCATGGCTTGCTCTGGTCTGCAGAGGCACCGTGGCCTGAAGCAGTACCATGTTTCTGTGGCAGCTTGCTCTCACTGGGTTTGCATTTTGCCATGGCATTGATGTGCATGGTATGCAACGTGTATAGATTTCTGTTTTAACCAGCACCCACTAGGTAAATAAGCATTTCCCAGGATTTTAATCCTCAAGCAATGTCAGGATGAAGAACAGAGAGAGACTGCCATGGCCATTCCAGGAGAATCAAGCATTTATCCATAGTGATCCTATCAACCAAGTGAAATCACACCACCTGCATGAGAACTGCAACGTGTTTGATATCATGGAAGAAACCTGGGCATTACTGGAGAAAACCAATGGTTTGAAAGATATTCTCTCTGTTATCACACACCTTGTCTGAATAAGTGACATTTATAGTAGTTGACAAGCAAAATATCTTTCCTTAGAGATTTTATACAAGCCTTTTTTTCATGGGCTAGTTTCTTGAGCCATTTCAAATCCAGAAGGGGCACATCACCAGCTAGTCACGAAAAAAGCCCTGAATACCAGGATGATTTGCTGCATTAGCTGTGGCCATTTGTTTAAAGGACAGAAAGACTAGACTACAGCTGATATTTGGCAATTTTTACAGTTTGGGCAAAGGCATTTCAGTGCCTTCTGTTTTGTCTCTAATTCTTGCATATTGGAAATGAGAATATTCTGTCAATAGAGGGTAAGAAATTTGGAACTGCTGCTGTTGCAGATGATTCCTCTTTGCCATCTTGGCTCTGAATATGTTGGTCTTGACAGTACAATCCCTAAGTGAGTCTTACTTAGTTTACTAAATTACATGTTTTCCAGTTATTAGTAGTTCTTTATATTGGCCAGTTTGGGTTCTGTGGCAAAATGTTTTGCTCAGCTTCCGACATGTTGCTTGATGCATGTACTAATATGGTCTTTTCTGGGAATGTTTTGCATCTTTCCCGTTTGATTACATGAGGCTGTTTGCACTGAGGGGAGAGCTTGCAATATCCAGTATGCTAAGGCAAACTCCTTGTTGTGAACAGTAACACTGCCTGGCATTCTAAATTTTCTGTAATGTTCTGCTAGATTGGGTGTAAGTATGAGCTAAATACTGATTTGAAGTGTTTGCTTTCATATACTTCAGTGTTCCTCAGCTTTTGCAGTGCTCTTGCTTCAGCCGTATTCACGTGGTGCTGTGGCTTAGGCAGCCCAGCAATGCCTACAAGTTTTGTGCCTTAGTAACTTTCTGAATTTTTGATACCCCTGCAATCCCCTACCTGCAGCAGTGTACTTCTTTCAGTCTGAGAACATAGCTCTGCTTCGGTTTGAGATAATGTCTTGAGACTTTTTAAAACAGTTCACTCCAGTGCCTAATTCAGGAATATGTACCTGGACCAAAATGAGGGTTCTTTGCTGATGCTAATGTGCTAATGCTGTTCTCCTATATGCCTGATCTTGTGCTTGCAGAAGGCTCAGGAATCTTTCTTTAGGTATTTTGTATACCACCTGCATGCGTAGCTGATCAATTTTCACACACTGCTGCTTTCAGTTCAGATGTGGATGCAGAAATACCTATTTCCTGACTTTTACCTGCAGATAACTTATGACCCACTCTTTATCTTGGCTGCTAACCAAGATAGTAATTTTGGGCTCAGCAGTTACTATCCTTCCATTACATATCTGACCTGCAGGCTTGATTGTTTTTATTATGCTAGATATAATTCTTTTGGTCACATTCTCTCTTTGAGCAGCTGTATCAGTTGTACAACTGTGTACCTCTTATTAATACTGGCTCTGAAGTGCCTGTAGATGTAAATCAGTGTCCCCTCCAGGGATTTCTGTCATTATATTAAATGAACTGGATCACGTTCTTCCTGCTTTATCCCTACTTTCTCTTTGTCCTTTCTTCTCGTCCCTTCCTCCCTAGGCCAGATGCCAAAAATGCTGGAGAGGCAGTATCTCATCTATCAGCTTAAATTGTCAAACTGGCATCCACCTCTTTCATTACAGGGAGCACTGTGATTGAAACTCCTTTTATTTTAGGCAGTGGTAGTATTTTAAACTCACAACTATCTAAAGAATTGGCGATAACGCTGCACTGCTTCGCTGTGAAGGGGTGGTTACAGACCAAGTGAGGAAATGTTTGCATAAATACTATGTAGGCAGATTCCCACCTAGAAAAAGCCGCTGTTTCTGCCAAAATATTCAGAATCTCTCTGGCATCCACCACAAGACAATTGTCAGACTTTATTGGTCTGATCAGGAAAGGCTTTTGCTTTCATTTGGTGCCAGCATATTTCCCTGACAGTGATGTGAGAGGTTACCAGGTGTGTTTGTTGACCATGGAGATGCCTACGCAAGGAATCTCTTTCCTTCTTCTTCGGCAGAGGTGAGTGGAAGTCTGCAGTTGCTCCCAAGGAGGATGGATTGACAGTGTGTTTGGTTTTTATGACCTTTCCAGGCTGCATGGGCTGGCATTAATGCTTAAGCATTGCAGGTGACAGAATGTGTGACTCTGGGCTTTGCTCTGGAGCCAGAGCTCTGAGATGAGAGCCCCATGTCCCAGCTGGGGAGGCTCAGCTTGAACTATGCTTTGTGCCACATTTCTCCCTTTTTATCAAAAAGGCTAGAAATCAGGGATTTCAGGGACACAGGAGTCTCAAATTCCTGTTTAACATTTTGTTAACTAGGTGACAAGTAAACTCTGACTCTTCATTTGCTAAACCAGAGAAACTTTATTAACTTGCTGCACACTTCTGTTTTGTCAGGCATTAGAGGATAATAGCAGGGGAGAGGAGATAATATAGATTCTAACATTTCTATTGGACCTGGCTGTGCTTGTTCATGGCTAACTTCCAGATGTGAATGTTCAAACTGTGGGTCTGCAGGGGGAAGGGATGTGCTTGGTTTTGTTCTGAAGATGGAGTATTATAAAGAAAATAAGACTCCAGTGACACATGCTTCAGTCCTTAGAATATTTTCCTTTTTCAATTGTTATCAACTAATCAAGAATATTCAGGAGCCTGGGGATGAAGCTAAAAGGGGAATGCTGACTGGACACAAAGATGGGACTGGTTTGCCTCAGATAACCTAAGCAATGATTTGCAGCCTGAGTTATTGGCAAGGAGAGCAATGAGGCATGGTGTTACCTGGTAAGGCTAAGGGGAGTGGTTTCTGAAGGCTGACTGAGGTGTTGCTGACCTTAACAAAGGTTTTCTCATACCATACTAAATGTGCTGAAGTTTATCGGACAACAAAAAATGAAATGTGATCTCTCTTGATTTGTTAATGGGGAATTGCTGCACAGCATGTCTCATAAGCAGTACATCAAGTGTCACAAAGCACTCTGAATGAGAGGGATAGTAGAATTATCCTTTGGCAGATGGAGCTATTGGGCAACTGAGGAACTCTCATGTAGGAAATTCTTTGTACAGAGTCAACATTGTTTGGTTTGTTTGGTTTCAGTGTGAAAAGATTTTCTCAACATTCACATTTTTTGCAGAATTGATACTTTCTCAGCCAACTCATTAACTGCTGTGTTCTCTGTCTGAAAATATCTATTTAAAATCTTTGTTGCACCCTCCCAGCAACCTGTTCTGATGCACAGCTCCTTCCCAGGTGATACCAGAGATGTGTTTGCCTTTTGCAGATCCTAGAATGAAATACAGAGTTCTTTTTCCATTTCATCACAAATTCAGCTGCCAAGGCCAGCATCTTCATTACCCCATTTTAGCACACATGAATGGTAAATCCATTATTTATAAGCAAATTTCTGATGGTGACTATTTGTATGTCATTGGTGGAAATTCACCTATGTGCTCCCTCAGAAACAGACTGGCATTATATAACTTCACCTAACCAGCTGTAATATTATCAGAACATCTATGCAGTGCAGCTCAAAAAGAAATGAAAACACTTTTATGGAACATTTATTTTCAGGTAGCAGTACAGGTTACTGTTGTGAGTCTGAAAGTATTAACAGCTGACTTACTAGGTGATATGTTTTTTATCACTTATGTTTGGGATCTAGTCTCAATTGTCTGTTAATGTCAAGAAGACAAGCCACTAATGATGTGCCAGTAAAATAACCCAAGGCAGCAATAACTGATTCCTTTAGGTGGTCATACATTAAAAAAACTAGAACAGCTTCTTCCAAAACAGAAAACTGTGTATGGAATGTGTAGACCTAGCCTTAGAAAACATGTTCACATGGTCCTGCTGTCTCATCTGCAAAGGATTTCCTACCTGGGGGAGCAGTGGCCCTGTCACTGAGGGCTGCTCATGAGTAAAGGGCTGAGTGCTATCCAGTTGTCTCTTGTCTATCTCAAACCCAAACAAGCAAACAAACAAGTTATTTGCATAGAAGAAGGCTCTTAAAAAACTCAACTAAACAAGCAAAAAAACCTATACACATGAACAATATTATTAATTCTTTTAACCCTATTGAGCCCAAAAGGTGAACAAAAAAAAAAAAACCAAAAACCAAAAAAGCTTCTGATGTCTCTGAAAAAGGCTTTTGCAGACACTGACAGATTTTTCATTTCACTTGTCTACCTGGGTGAAACAGTCACTCAAAAATGGGATCAATGACTTCAATCAATACCTCACCCAATATTGTGAGAGGTCATCTATCATTGTCTCCCAGCACTAGGGTAATTTGCAAACAGACATTCCTTGTGCTGAAGTCATGCCCACAGGGCTTTAGCAGGAAGGGAATACTTCTCTGTATGCTGACTCTGTTGGTCAAGCACAAAATAAAAAAGTCCACACTTACTGCTGGAACAGGCATGAGAGGAATAGTGGATTTGTCTTTACAAACAAACTGGGAGTCTGCTGGTAGATAAAACTAGCACTGGGAGATAAAAGAAACAATGGGAAGGATTCCACTGATTGATGAATGGAAAAAGATATTTGCTTTTACAAATAAACTCTAAGTTGGTTGATAATTGAAATTAGACATTGAAAGATGAAAGAAACAATGGGAAAGAAAACCCCTAAATTCTGTAAAGATTAAAAATTAAAAGGGAGGGTTATACATTAGAGGGGAATCTTTGGGATCAGGCGTTCCGGGAAGTCTGTACCTCTCAAGTACCTCAGAAATGAGGAAAGAGAGAGGGAAATGCGGCCGGGAAATTGGGATAAAAGGAGGCTGCGTCCTCCAAAAATTCAAGAGACCCCAGGGGAATGCCCCATGGCCTCTCCCTTTATTCGAATAAAGTAAAAGGGACTCCTCTGTCTCCTTTTTGGACATAAACCTCTGATGTTTGTGGATTAATTTTCCTTACAGGCAGGATCTGTGACAGGAGTAAAACACGGGCACCAAAGGCTTTAGAGGGAAAGGGTGAGTGAACATAGTGGCAGAGAAATGGCAGAGTAAGGCAGAGCCTTTGAGCTGCTGTTCCCTGGGGCTGAGAAATGGCTGTGAGGGGGGCAGCTCATTAGAAGACTAAAGCTTTTTCCAGCACCTAAAGCAATTAGCAGATTTTCCAGAAGAGCTGATGCCTGAATGTTTCTGAAAATCTCGTCATAACATGACTGTGGAAGCCACAAGCTCCTGACTGCTTTTGTTTAGCTGTTGACATGGCAGCTAAAGCTACCCTAAAGAGTCTGTTTTGGTGTGGCTGTTTGCAGTGTGTCAGTGCATGTTCCTTCTCCGCGTCCAATACCAGACCCTGTTGTGTCCTAAATGTGGGAATTACTGATGTCATCAAAGGTTAATAGCTAAAGAAACAATTTCATTTGTAAGTACCCCCAGCTGAAAAGCTGTTAGTCATATCCCAGGAGAGCTTGCCAGCTTGCATTTTTGAGGATGCAAGGAAATATTATTGCCTAGTTTTTGTTTTATATCACTGTGTAATGAGAATGGGTGTCTTATTATTTTATATAGTGTTCAGATATGAAATATAGCCGTGCCTCTCTTGAAGTGTTACTCTGGTTTGATACAAATTTCAGGAAAATGGCATAAATTTATTACAGTGCATATATACAGGAAATTCTGATCTTTGATCAGGTTGACTTGTGTGCCAAGGGAAAACAAAATATTTGCAAATTAAGGTAAAAAATGAAATTAAATTGAGATTCACAGGATGGGATGGATTTCAAGGTTGGGAAATCAGAACTTAAAATTAAACATCACATCCTGAATATTATATTAATAATTATAATTGCTTTAAGTATAGCATATCTGGCATACTGGTATTGTTGTTTTGCTTTAAGAATACATTTAAGTTCTTAATTGTCTTCTGACCAGTATTTTCAGTGAAGTCAACATGAGAACATCATCAGGAAGGAATCTAAAATAGTACAATCCCTTTCATCAGATGCCATGAAATGTTTATTATCTATACTGTGTGTAAGTACATTTATCTGACCATCACCGGGATGCAGATAGATACCACAGGATAGATAATAAAATTGTTTGAGTTACCTTGTCTCCAAATTCTTCATTAAACCTAATATTCATTCTTCATTCTTCATTCTTCATTTCTTCTTTTATGGAGAAATCTTCTGTAAAACTGCAGAAATCTTCTGTCTGTGATAGTATCATGATCCAATTTCAGAATATACAGCGATGAGTTATTGACCCTTCTGGATCATCCAGAATATTGAAATATAGCTCAGAGGGCTTACATGTGCTCAAATTTCTTCAACTAGTGTGAGATACTGCCAAAGCAACAGTAACTCCTCTGCAAAGATTGCAAGAATTTTATCTTTCTTTACATTCATTGAGGGTAAATAAAGCTGTGATACATTGCAAATAAGGAATCATTGTGGCAAATCCATCAGCTGAATCCTTGGCTCAAAGGCATAACTATATTCCAACAATTACATAGGCTAAGCTGGACTTTTTCTGTTGAAAACTTACAAGTAAAAAATGCATGCAAAATAAAGCAGATAATAGAAATATACTTTATACATACTCTTTTAGGTCAGTGTAAATGTGAATATGCAACAGCAAATAGACTGTGAATGTTTATCTGTTGGATTCTTAAATACATTAGATTTATAAGTAAGTTATGCCTATAAGTGAGTTATTGTTGTGCTAGTAAATTCTATAAGAATATTTTGTTCATTTTTTAAAATTAGTCTATCAATTAAGTGCTGGTAAGTTTAGGTGCTGTTAAAACCTCTAAGCCTAAACTGTTGGTCAAGTCCTGGGCTAAGTTTGGCAAGGGGGTCCACTCTGAACCTTATGATTCAACAGGAGAGTCTCTCTTACTCCTTTTATCCTTACCCTTTCCCATTCTTACTCTTTTTCTATTCCCAGCCTCCACATATATCATTTTAGGTTGATTTTTTGCTTAGATTGATAGATTTTAGTCTGACCATTTTAATCTGACTTTTCTCCATGTGCTTTAACCATATATAAATAATAGAGTGAACTCTGCCAATTAATTTTGTCATACTTTCCCTTTTATATTAAACCTGCTTTTGCTGATACCTTTGCTGGGGATTCTCTGAGCAACTTAAAACACTCACTCACAACAGTCTTAAAATCCCACTTGGTTTTTCAAAATAGAAGCTCTTTACAATGCAGCTATTAAAGCCTTTTCAAGGTTAATGAATGGAAGGCTGAATCTACATCCCAGTCCTAGTCCAAGATGCCAACTGAAATTAACATTGTTAATCTTCTGTCAGCATGCATCTCCTAAAACATGAGGGTCAGTTTTAAAAGTTAGAATCCAGTTGTCTCCAAAACTAAGTAAATAACTCCAAATTGATGTTTGAATAATTTAGCAACTTTAAAAAGAATCTTATTAAATACTTCCAGATATAGAAAATCCTTATGTACTATAAATTCAAATTTCCTAAGAAAATTTGTAACAAATATCATAAAACTCTTAAGAGAATCCTTCACCATTGCACCAACATGTTGTCCAAGAGGATTTTGTTCGAGGAAGTTAGAAGTAAGAACTTTTTATTTAATCATGAAAAATTTATTGCAATGTTAACTACAAAGAGCCCACTCCTACTCCATAACCATTAAAATGCAGGAAGTCACCTATTCAATAATGCAGAATTGTTGTGTATTAAAAATTTAAATCTATAAATATTAATAGAACACAGGTCAGTCTCTTAACGAACAGAGGTAGCTGTACACACAGCTATTGTTGTAAGCCTTAAGGGGTGTACATTAGTTATGACATAGAGAAAAACAGATATGTTAAAAAGCAGTTGTCCAAAAAAGGAAGTTTTGCTCCTTTTTTCAGATGAAAGACAAGGACGATAAATCCTATACTAATCCTAGTGTCTGTGCTTGTCCTTTGGGAAGGCAAAGTTCCTATTTCAATCTCACAAGTCAACGTGTTGGAGTCAGCTCTACAAGGGCATGGCATAAAGGTGCTTATAAGTAACAGCAGCCGACGTCACCATCTGCAGCCTTGCTCCTCTACACCACTTTGGCTGTATCAAGAAGTCAGAAACATGATATTGCTTTTCAAGGGACTGAGAAAGACCCAGACAGTGTGTGCTGAATGGATCCTACATCAACACAGAAGTGATTGCCATGAAGAAAACTCCCAGGTTATCACAGTCTGGATATTTATAACCCCCAGGAATGGAGGAGCTGAGTGTGTTGAGAGAGCTTTCAGTATTGCCTATCAGCATAAAGCAAACTTGAAGTACTGGAAAGCTACCTCTAGCTTGTCAGCAGTGAATCCTGTTAGATGTAGTCAGCTCTTGTAGGAGATATTTGTGGCCCTTCCCAGCCTAAACCAAATTGACATCCCTCAAGCACTCTCCAGCTCAGCCAGGGTAGCTAGTTAGCAACACAGGCTGAGTGGTGGCCAGCATGAAAAGCACGGACGTGACCTGAGAGCAGAGCAGAGCTTGGACAGCATGCACAGCTCAGTCTGTCCAGGCTGTGTCTAGAGAAACGTGTTTCCTTCCCTACTTGCAGCTCTCAGCCACTCTAGGAAACCACTGGAACATGACCATGTTGTTACACAGCCTTATCTGTGTTTGCCACGCTGGTGACACTGTGTAATGTTGCAAATGCAGGAAGGCACAGATGTCTGCTGCCTGCAGCTGAAGGGTGAGGTGTGGGTGGCTGAGTGTCCTCTCCAGCTCCTGGGGAGCTAACAGGTCTGCTGTTTGAGAAATAGAAAGAGAAATAGTAATAGACAGACCACTGGTCTGTCCAAGGAGGGCATCTTTCCTGTTCCTATTTCCATCCCTTGTCTGATCCAAGATATCCTTCCCCAGCTTTGTAAGAATAAAAATGCAAAAATGGAAGGATTTTTCTTTTTCTTACAGGCTGTCTGTTCTTCCTCCTGTCCCTCTTAGGTAGAGCAGTAAGAAACTGCAGGTTAGAGCATAGGAATAATTCTCCAACACACTACAGGGAAAGCTGATCATCTGACATGCATTATCCTTTAGCACCACATAGGAAAGTACATCTGACTTCACCATTTCTCACAACGACAGTGGTGGACACTTCACATGGCTCTGCAGGGTGTTCCTTCAGCCCTGCTCTCTGAGGAAGCACCTGAGGCCAGAGGAGCCATGCCATGGCCTCTCTGTTTCAAAACATGATTTAATAATAGGTTTAATTCAATTTTAGACTAATGACAGTCATAAATAGTATCACAAGACCAGTGGAATGAGGAAAATACAAACTTGGTGGTGACAACACTTCAGATAATGAAATGTTTTGAATTAGAAATAGTGGCTTGAAATAGAATGTTTGTTAGGCAATCTGGGCCTGTTTAGAAATACTGTATTTAGTTGAGTCTGAAAGTGAAAAGCAATTTCCTAGCTGCGTGTTTGTCCTGAACTTCTTCATCTGCATTTCTAAGGGCCCTTGATATGCTACTTTTTTGAATGCTCCCTGCTTTTAGTGATGTGACAACTCTGCAAAAGATTGATGGCTAGG
Organism: Peucedramus taeniatus; assembly: GCA_013400575.1. Lineage (NCBI taxonomy): Eukaryota > Metazoa > Chordata > Aves > Passeriformes > Fringillidae > Peucedramus > Peucedramus taeniatus. The sequence continues at coordinate 20,079 of WBNO01032388.1, read as the reverse complement.
AGAACATACAGGTCCCATCTGGATATCTGAGTGTTTCAGAATAGAAATGGAATAGATTTGGCCACATAGAAATAGAATAGGCACTGCCGCAGCTGGTGCCAGATCTCCATTCTCCTGAAATTTTGTCCCTCTTAGGATGACTATTTCTATCCCATTGTTACATTTATCCCATTTCTGATCCAAATTTTTTGAGCTCTGTAACATCAAAGCCAAATATGGCACATGAGTTGTTCTAACTTGGACCCTGGCTGGAGAAAGAATTCAGGATGTTGCAGTAGTTAATAATTTTGAAGTACAAGGTTAAGTAGTCTGAGGTTAGAGAGGAATAGATCAGCAAAGCACTTCTTATTGATTTCATACAGACAAGACAACTGTATTCATTTGTAACCAGAATCTGTGCAATAAAAGATATAAAAACAACATAAAAACCTGTTCTTTTGTATGTTTTACCCTGGATTGCTCCCAGGACTTCTCAGTTTGTTCCACTTCACTATTCATTTTCACACACTTGGGTTCATACTATCTCGTGTAACTGTTCTTGCTTAACACCACTGCCATTTTTTATTTCATCATCTCTTTAATTTACTAGGCTTTTTGTTCTTTCATCAAATAATTAGATTCTGTCTTTTTTTCTCGACTTACAGTATTATCTTCTAGAAACACTGAACCTGGTTGTTCCTTATGCCTATTTTCTTGGCCTCATTTTCTTTATTTTTTTCTTCTTTCTTCTCTTCATGACACATTGTGGTTTTTGGATATTAATGTTTGTCATATGTCTATTGTTGGAAAATTATAATTAATAAATCCAGTTTTATCATTCTGTGTGCAACCACACAAAGAATGTGGGCATGGAAGCAAGAAGGATGTGGCTTTCCATTTATGGATGCTGCTTTATGGACAGAAATTTCCCTATTTCTGGAAAGCAGACAGATACGTTTAGTGTTGGTTCCCTAGAGAGAATGAGAGAATTATCTGCAGAACCAAGTTCCCTGCTAGAAAAACCAGTGGGATTGCTCCAGGAAAAAAACACAACCTAGTGTCTGTGTGGTATTTCAAAAGTTCATATTTTTGATTTCTCAGCATTTGTCCTTTCAGAAGAATACAGGCCATCTAACAAATACCAGTCTATCAGTCTGTTGAGCCTAGTTGATGTCTTCAGTGATGAAAATACAAAACTTGTGAGGAATCTGAATTTTATTCTTTTGTCTCTTATGAGAGCTTTTGCCTAATTAAACTATATTGTCCTTTAGCTAAAGGCAGTTCTCTTAGTGCATTCCCACACCAAAACACCACCTAACACAAAGGAGAACATCGACTAAAGAGATAGGTTCAGCCTCCCAATCTACATAGAATTGTCAGTGATGGCCACTCATTGTCTTGACAGTTTTGTGTGACTTTTGCTTCTGAGCCAGCAAGGCATCTCCTCAGTATCTGCCCTGTCTTTGCAGGGTAACAGGGCATAGCTAAACCGTGCCTTGGGTTTAACAAGCTCCAAGTAGTCTATTTCTCTACAAATCTTCATTTAAAAACATCTGGATTTAAAGTGGCAAAAAGAAGCACAACCAACAAATTATTATTTAGGATTATAAATACCACGACATATTATTTGGAAGACAAGAGAAGACGTGCTTACCCATGTGTCCTAGATACAGAGGCATAAATGCTGAAACTTTTGCATTTGAGCACGTATCACAGCAACAAAGTGGAAATTCTGTGTGAGGAATCACACAGTAGGTTTACTGTATAATAGTTTTTATTTAAAATGTATCCGCAGTCCTCCATAGCACTCACAGTGATTTACAGGATTCCATTTATATGCTTTTTACAATTTACACTATTTGTTGTAAGCAAACAAAGTTGACTGGAAACTATTAACACCTATTTATCAGAGTATTTTGTGCAGAAGTCAGACGGTAGCTAATGCTAATGCTTTTGGAAAAGAGTTGTATCTATATACATAGCCATTCCTCAAGCAATATTCGGAGTTGATTCAAAAAACAAGAGAGAGAAGTGATTTCTTCTCTTTGTCATTTACCATGAACAGAAAAGTCAATTGCATAATATGCAGCTACCAAGGCTTATTTGACCAGTACTGGTGATAATAAATGAAAAGGGGAACAAAAACTCAGGTAGCCATCCATGTGGAAAGGCAAACTCAGGTTGCCATCGATCTGCAAAATTTTTAAATGTTAAATATAAAGCCATTTAAACAGGTTTGGCACTAGAAAAAAGTCCCAGGGAGACCAAAAAAAACCAAAAAAAAAAGAAATCCACCAAAAAAAGTAATGTAAATGTAAAGAATGATAAAACCAGATTGTTCCTTCCCTTCAATATCTGAAAATAACATTCCAGCCACAGATCTAGACTGTCAGAGAGGGTCATGAGTTTATTTTTTTTTAAATAAACTCATGCAGATTCTCAAGTACATTTATTTTTTAATGCTTTGGACAGAGTGGTATTAGTTTTCAGTAAGCCAATCATTACAGTTTGTCATGTCATATATACAATATAGTATTTGAGTTTTTGTAAATAATATTATCAATTTACAATTAGAGAAACTTTTACAATTAGATGGTGAATTGACTTAGCCTATGAATGTATACTCTTGCACCAATGCTGATGATCTTCAATGCAATAATTGGATAGATATGAGATCAGCAAATAGGGATCCATGTCCATGGAACATGCTTTGTATATGTGTGTTTGTATGCCATGCATGCACATCTTATATAATTTAGTTTCTTCAAACTGTAAATTAGTTGTTGTTCTCAGAGGCAATACATTAGACTGCCTGATTAAGGATCCAAGAAGTTTTCCATTGCAGAAATGATCTGTACTCCTGCTTTTGAAATAGAGATTTTGGAGTTTACTTAGAATAACATTATGAATTGAGCATTTTAAGTATAGTCTGTGGAACTCTGGGTTGAAGTTTAACCTTTTTACTTAAGAAACCCCTGCCATGGTACAAAGGGCATAGGAAAATGCAAATTTCTAAGGTTTCTTGCATAGAAAGCAATACCAAAAGGAGATCAGGAGATACAAAAAGCCCAGATAAAGAAACCCCTCTGTCTCCAAGCTCATTAAGACCACGGAATACCCAGATAAGGACCGAGGGACCAAGAAGTGCATGCGAGAGGAGAAAAGGTTCAAAAGTTCAACCTCGAGGAAGACTACAAAATCTTCAGCCTCAGAGACCACCAGAGACCCCCGTGCGACCACCACAGCCAACAACATTTGCCCAGGAGGGCGTGGATCTGATCACCATGCGAGGCGAGGACAGGCGGGGCCAGGGGTTGAATATGCCTGGGAAAGTTGTGCAATCTCTTACATATGGAATACCTTTGTGAATAAAGCTGTGGGACAGCCTGAGGCTCGGGGCACAAGTCCTTATGAGAGCTATCTCACTTGTGCCGGGGCTCCAATACATACCCACTGCATAACTAAACTTAGTTGTGGAGTCTATTTATTCTCCGCGTTGCTTTACTTTCTCTTGGGGGAATCCAAGCTGTGGCACACAATGGTAGAAGCAATTATATTTTGTGCTGGCTTCTAGAACAACCTGGGTCATACCTTTACTGAGCAGGCACTGCTTGTTCTAGAGTACAGCTGGAATACAGTCTGGTATTTAGCTATGTGGAACTAACACCAAATTGTGCTTCCTGGGCTTATTGAAAACATACATGTAAGAAAGTTTAGTTCAGCCTGATGCAGTACTGTCCTCATTGCCCAGCTCTTCTCTCAGCTGTGCTACTCGTATCACAGTATGACAACTGTTAGTGTGGTCTGACAGAATCTGTGCCACTGCTGTAAATGCTTTGTTTTCCTGTGTATTGTGAAATTGTGTACTGAGAAATTTAATGGATAATTGCATATTGGATTTTATGCCTGTCGATCATATAATTTTGTATCTCAGCTCAACTACAAATACACTTAAATTTTCTGCATTTTAACCATAGATTAAAATGTCACTGTCAACAATTCTACCATTGTCTCAATTAGATGAACGTATTCCTGTTAGTCAGTTAAATAACTCTTATTGTGTAAATAACAATTAGCATACATTAATTCAATTTTTTGTGGAGGTATTACCATGAATAAAATCCCTTGGGAACACATCTCCCTGCTGTTGTGTTCACAATTCTTTAATTTCAATGACTTCTTATCTCAAAATTCATGACAAAATAGCTTGACTGAAGATATTTTAAGCTTCTAGAGATCTAACCAATTTCAAAATGCTTAGAACTGGCCTTGCTAGTCACCTCTAATATTGTCACAGATTCATAGAAAATCAGAGCAGGAAAGTCCTTCATGGGATCGTTTATTCATTCAAAGGAAAGTGGGAGCTGTCACTGAGCTCAGTGACAGCAAATCACACATTAGGAAATATAGTTCCTGGTGTTGAAAAATTACTCATTATGAATAAGTTTTTAGAGGGGTTGCGTTTTTTTGTTCCACAGAAAGAGATATTTTTCATTTTTCATTTTTTTCACTTCCTGTACTACAGAGTGGATGCAGTGTTTTTCCAGATGCCAGGTGCTTTCCAGTCAAAACTACTTTTCCCTTCTAGCCAGATGTAATCTTTCAGGGTACCCCAAGGTCACAGCAGAGCTCTGCTTCTCAGAGCATTCTGTTAACTCCCCTCAAGCATAGTCCAGTCTGTAAACATCCCATTTTGCTCAGGTTTATGCTTGAGTGAGGAGCCCATCCACTTAACAGATGTGCTAATGAGGGGAAAAAATGAAACAATATTGACCAGTTGTCATGGTTTGACACTGGCCAAATGCCAGGCACCCACAAAAGCCATTCACTCACCCTCCCCTGTTACAGCTGGGCAGAAAATTTAATGATGGGTTCATGAGTTGAGATAAGAATCAGGAGAAAACACTCCAAGGGGACAACAGGTTCAACTTAGAGGTACAAAGTGAATTTATTACTAACAGAGTCAGAGGAGAAGAATGGGAATTAAAATAAGCCCTTAAAAACCTCTTTTTTCCCTCAACTTCTCCCTCCCTCCTGCCCATAGCACAGGGAGGCAGGAAGTGGAGTTTGGTCAGTTCATCACCCAAGGTTTTCTTCTGCTGCTTTGGGAGAGGAGTCCTTCCCCTGGGAGGCTGTAGGGTCCCTCCCATCGGAGACAGTTCTCTGTGAACTTCTCCAGAGTGAGTCCAACCTCACAAGCAGCAGTCCTCCCAAAATGGGCTGCAGGTGGATCTCTGCATTCCCCATGGATCCCCATGGGCTGTGGGTGGATCTCTGCATCCCCTGTGGATCCCCACGGGCTGCGGGTGGATCTCTGCATTTCCCATGGATCCCCACAGGCTGCAGGTGGATCTCTGCATCCCCTGTGGATCCCCATGGGCTGCAGGGGCTCAGCTGCTTCACCATGGTCTCACCATGGCCTGCAGAGGAATCTTCGCTCCGGTGCCTGGAGCACCTCCTGCCCCTCCTTCTCCACTGACCTTGGTGTCTCCATGTTGTTTCCCTCACATGTTCTCACCTCCTCCTCTTCTCTGACTGGAATTAAAACTGCACCACTACTTTTGTTTTGATTTCTTCTTAGCTATGTCATCACAGAGGCATTACCGGCCTCCCTAATTGGCCCAGCCTTGGCCAGCAGCATGTCCATCTTCAGAGCCATCAGGAATTGACTCTGCTGGACATGGTGGAAGCTTCTAGCAGCTTTTCACAGAAGCCACTTCTGGGCCCCCCCCCACCACCAAAAATCAAGCTGTGCAAAACCAACACACGAAAGAAAAAAATAATGGCAGCTTTGAGTGCTTACTGATTTCTCTTGGGCTTTTTTCTTCAGAGAAATTCTTCAGAGTGTAATTTCTTCAGAGAACAAAAATTTTTTTCTGTGCTGAATAATCTACCTTGGAGTTTAAATTTACCATAAAGCAGATTTGCTTTTAAGTGTATACTGTCACTCATTAAGGTCCCTCTTGCCATTCCACTGACATGTTTAACTGCCTCTGAAGTATCCTTGCAAACTCTCTTGAAGATTTTTGTTAAGCCTCTGCTTATTTCATTGTTATTTCTTGCTCTGGGGTGCACCTGGTGCTTGTTGCTTTGAACTTCTTTGGCTTTGTAAAATTCTACCTATGCTTTCAGGCTGGGATAGAATCAAGCATTGAGACCGTTCTGTAGTGTACTAGGACACCTTGTTCAGGCTTGCAGAAGTCTGTGAAAATCCATATTAATACATTATTTAGAAACTTCTGGTTGCTAATCCTAAATCAAGGTGGTAAAAGGTTCCTTAATGGAACAGAAACCAGAAACTCCTCCAAGGAAAAAGCTCAACTCAAGAGTACAAAAGACATGATGTATGGCAGTGCTCTCCTCTTATGAATTTTTTTTGCCCAGCATAAGTGGCAGTTCCTCTGCTTGCTCTGGATTTATTGCTAGCTGTGACTCCATCAGAACAGCTGTGCTGGTAGCTGCTAATTGTACACTGGCTTCATGCTGTCGGGGTTTGATAAACATTGTACACCAAAGGCTCTTACCCCTCATTTTCCAATCTGACTGAAGCCTCACAGCCAAGCCCAGATGAAATGGATTTTGTGTCCTCTGCATTAAATTTTAGAGTTTATCTGTAGAAAAGTTGGATGATGTGTGATTAACTGCGGGACTTTCATTTTGTGCAAAGTTTGCCGTGTATGTGAGAGTCCCTGCACTGCCATGAGGGATGTTGACTCCCATTTAGTTGCTCTTTCTTCTAGCACCATTAATTACAATTTCAGCTTACTCTTGTAATCAATCCAACTAATTCAGGAGTTTATCAGTACATGACATCTGCCTTAAGGAAATGTACAGAAAACATTACTCTGTCTTTTTTAAATTATTATTATTATTGTTATCTAAATGCTAAATATGCATTGTTTGGTGATACCTCAAAAAAGCCATATACAAGTTTTGGTCTCAGTAATGCTCAGAGGGCTGGAGCACCTCTCCTGTGCCTGGAGGAGGGAGGGCTCTAGGGAGACCACACTGCAACTCTCCAGTACCTAAAAGGGAGCTACAAAAAAGCTGGAAAGGGACTTTTCACAAGGGCATGGAGTGATAGAATGAGGAGGAATGGCTTCAAACTGAAAGAGAGCAAATTTAGATTAGCTATTAGAAAGAAATTTTACTGTGAGGGTGGTGAGGCAGTGCCACAGGTTGCCCAGAGAAATTGTGGGTGCCCCCTCCCTGGATCTGTTCAAGGCAAGGTTGGATGGGGCTTTGAGCATGGTCTGGTGGAAGGCATACCCTGCACATGGCAGGGAGTTTGGAAACTAGATGATTTTTAAGGTTCCTTCCAGCCCAAACCATTTTATGATTCTATGATTCTAATTTACTGTTTCACAGTTGTATAGCACTGAGGATAAAAATGTATATTTGGCTTGTGATAAATCTTTTGGCATGGTCATTCAGAGCTCATAGATTTTTGACTCATGATCCATTTGTTGACATTGTTCCTAGCTTCTAAATAATTTACTTTAGTTCCCAAATACAGCCTCATTTGAAGTATATAGTTGGATGAAAATATAACTTTGTGCAGTTAGAGCCTGTTAACTGATCACATTCCTTCAGGAAAGGATAACTAGCATTTTATCACTGAAATTTTTAAGGAAATACCTGAGTAAGCATTTAGCAGTAGAAAAATGCCACTTTCATTAGTGCATGGAGTGAAAGGATTTGGGAGGGTTTGGGTTATTTTTAGAGGGGGGCAAGCCAGGTGCTGCTGCATATAATGGTTGCCTGGTAACACATCTAGGATTACAAGATAGCAGGGTCATTGATGTAGGCTTATTTCATCAGTAAAAGAGAAAAGAGAGGAAAAAACCCTAAACCCACACCAGCAAACTGTTCTTTGGCAAGTAGTGTTTTTCAGTGCTTTGTGAGCAATTCAGTAATGCCAAGCTTTCAGAAATATAGGCTCTAGAAATGAAAGACCAGAATAGAGGCTTGTTAGTCATTGCTTTTGTTGTATCAATAAGAAACCCAGTTTTGCCTTTGGGCTTGGATTAGATTTATTTTCCTTTGCCTTGCATGTCAGTTTACAAATACTCAAGAAGCTTTACATGATTCTCTGTATGCCGTTCTACTTTAATAAATAATTGTTGATATTTTGACTGTAATATCTTTGGAGCTGATCCTAAGAGGATAACTGGTACTGAAAGCAAAAATTATTTAATAAGATCACTCATGTATTCAGCTATTACCTCTCATCATTAAGAGTGGCAGATTAGATTCTACATAGCTGTAGACTAGTGAGCTTTTGTACACATGTGTATTTAAAGCTATATTTAGGTATTCAGTTGCTGAAAAAATACCCTAGCTTGCATAGTCATTGAGCACTTACAATGAACATTGTTTGTCATGGGCATTTTTGATCCTCACAATGCTTTTGTTTGGGCAGCATTCAGCAATTTTGGCATCAAAATATGCTTGAAATTGTTGGTTAGCAAATATAGTTATCACTGCCATATTTATTTTTCCACTTTTTTTTCTCTGAATATGTCCTACCTTTCTGCCAAAAACACATCTCCAGCCAAACTAGGAACAACTACAGAAGTTACTTTGCAAATGGCTTCTCAGAGGCACAAACTCTCCCTTTGAAGTCTTTCAGCTTTCCCAAAATCTTTTATTCTAGTCAGGGCTGGGAACTCATCCTACATCATAATTTGTTTGTTGTTTCTTTAAAGCTCTGGTGTAAACAGAAATCAATAATGACTGATGATGAAACCCATGGGCTCTTGAGTTTCTTGTGCAGTAATATTAATATTCCTGGGTTTTGGATGTATGGACTCAGCCTGTGACCTCGCGGCTGTGACCTATGCTGAAGCACAGCACATTAATCATAAAAGGACCTTGTCATAGATTTGGTGGGGGGAGGGAGGGATTTTCTTTTACTGCCTTCTGGACTCTTTTCATAAGGAACTAAGAGACAGTCTTGGTCTGGGCAGTATTATCCCCTAGAGCAACTTACTCAAATAGCCAGAAGGCTCAGCCTGCAAAAGAAGAGTATTTTGTCCCAGGCACAGGCCCTATAATTCTTCTCATTTCAGGAGAGTGTAGGAATGTGTGTGAAGAGTCATATTTTTGTGTCCTGATCTATTCACTTGTTCAATAAATGCTTTTGTATTCATAGAACAATTTAGGTTGGTAAAGACCTCCAAGATCATCAAACACCATCATGTGAACTAAACCATAGCACCAAGTGCTATGTCCAGTCACTTCTTGAACACCTTGAGGAATGGTGACTCCACTGCTTTCCTGGGCAGTCCATTCCAATGCTTGGAAACCATTTCAGGAAAGAAATTCCTCCTAATGTTCAATGTGAACCTCCCCTGGCACAGCTTGAGGCCATTTCCTCTTGTCCTGTCACTGGCTGCCTAGAGAAGAGACCAACCCCCACCTGCCTACAGCCTCTTTTCAGGTAGCTGGAGAGAGTGATAAGGTCTTTCCTGAGCCTCCTTTCTTCCAGACTAAACAACCTCAGCTCCCTCAGCAGCTCCTCAAAGGATTTCTGTTGCAGACCTTTCACCAGCTCCATTGCCCTTCTCTGGACACATGCCAGCGTGTCAATGTCACTTCTCTTGAAGTGAGAGGCCCAAGTACAATCACTGCCCTGGTTCTGCTGGCCACCCTATTTTTTATACAATGCAGGATGCCATTGGCCGTCTTGGCCACCTGGGCACACACTGGCTCATGTTCAGCCTCATGAACATGGCTGATGTCAACCAGCACCCTCAGGTTATTTTCCACCAGGCAGCTTTCCAGGCACTCAGCCCCCAGCCTGTAGTGCTGCTGGAGATTGTTGTGACCCAAATGCAGGAACCAAAGGACTTCATCTTACTGAATCTCATACTGTTAGCTCCAGCCCATCGATCCAGCCTGTCCAGATCCCTCTGCAGAGCCTTCCTGCCCTCCAACAGATCAACACTCCCACCCAACTTGGTGTCATCTGCAAACTGACTGAGGGTGCACTTGATCCGGTCATCCAGTTCATTGATAAAGACATTAAACAGGAGTGGCCCCAATACTGAGCCTTTGGGAACCCCATTAGTGACCAACCACCAACTGGATGAAGCTCCTTTGACCACCACTCTCTGGGCCCAGCCATACAGGTAGTTTTTGACCCATCAAAGAATGCACTCATCCAAGCCATGGGTTGCCAGCTGCTCTGGGAGAATACTGTGGGACCCAGTATCAAAGGCTTTACTGAAGTCCAGGTAAACAACATCCAAAGTCTTTCCCTCATCCACTAGGCAGGTCACCAGATGATAAAAGGATAATAATTAGGTAGATAACAGCACCTTCCTTTCCAGAGTTCCTTTAGTCCACTGGAAGATTTTTAGATCAGTACTTTGCCATGTCTGCTAGGAACAATTTCAAAATCATATAGGGAATGTAAATACAGATTCTTGTGAAAAGGAGAAGGAATAAAATAGGAGAATCACTGATTTGAGATATTTTCTAACATCCCATTCTTCTCTTCTCTAAAGTGGTGACCTGCATTCTCCCTGAGAAACAGAACTGACTCTCACTCACGCTTTCTTCACAAGACAAAACTTCATCACTTCACACCACTCATGTTTGTGCCATGTTTTGATCAATATCAAATTGCAGGTTTTGACTGACAATATTTTATCAGTATGAATAGGTAAATACGAAATTTCTACCTTCGTTATAAAAATGGAGCAATTAAACTGTTGCTTCATCCAGGTATTTTCATTCCATCAGTCCGGGTTTTCTCTATTGGAAGCTTTGTAGTTTGTAGCTTTGGTTTCTGCTAACAAAAGTCTTTACTTTTTAAATTTGCTTTGTTGCTTTTTGTGTAACCAGCATTCTTTAAGGTCTTGTTCCAAATACTTTTTCATAATTAAAATAAATAGGAGAATCTCTTCCCCGCTTTACATCTCCAGAAAATAAAAATAAAAAGAAAGCTTTTCTCTTGAGTATTCCAATTCTTTTAATTACTGTCTCAAATTTGATTTAGGGTTTTTTTGTTGTTGTTGTTGTCGTTGCTCAAAGTAATTTTGCTTGCTGGCAATTAGAGAAAGGTGTTGTGCAATAAACATTGGGAGAAACCTCAGCAAAATTGTTTCCATGGTGTTTAGTCAGATCTGCATAACTGTTAGTGAGAAAAATAAGACAAGAGTACTCAAAAGCAGAAAAACCGGGGTCACTTGAAGTTCTGGGTTTCAAACTGGCCACACTTTCCATCCAGCCTGCTGGGATGGTGTGCCACAGCTTGGATGGGGTATTTTACCAAAGTGAATTTGTTCAAAATTCTCAGTCTGAATGACAGATTATTATATTATTCTGTTTCCTTTTTACTTTGTTATTTATGAAGAATAAAATATGCTGAAAGCATGATTTATGAAGAAGTAGATCTAAAGAACTCCCTCCTTCAAAGCACACCTTTCTTCTCTCAGCTCACTGTGGCATGCAGGAGGATTTCATGCCTGAAAAAGCATCCCTGAGCCTCTTTGGTACTGATCCAAAGCTGCAGAGTCACCCAGAAGCTGGAGGCTGGGTACGGCTTGTCCTGGAGCTGCAGCTCAGGGAGTCACAGTTGAAACTAGTGAAATGTGTTCCTTAAAGCTAGAAATACTCTTTCTTGTTTCTCCTACTCAAGGGAAGAAGGTAAGAGGGAAGTATCTCTGCAGAGTAATCTGTATATGAGGCAGTTTCACTTATGAAACTATACGAGAATTAAAATTTTGGGGTTTTTTTTGATGAACCTGCAACCTGGACATCAAGCTGTACTTATGTAGGGTAATCTTGTAGTTAGGAATTCCCAAAAAAAAAGTGGAACTTCCCTTAGAAATTAAACCAGAACTTTCCCTCTCAAAAAAAAAAAAGAAAAAAAAGAAAAAAAAAACAAAAAAAAAACCCAAAAAAAAACAAACAAAAACCAACCAACCAACCAACCAAAACTCACAAAAAGAAGAGAAAGCAAAATATGACAGATCAGAGGCTTTCCCCTGTGCAAAAGGCTTGCCCCTATGTTTGTGTGGGGCCATAGGATGCCTGATCACTGATTCCATCTGGGAGCTTTTGAAGTCCATGGCTCACCCTTGTCCCCATGTGCCTTGCAGCTCTTGCTCCAGAGACAAATGTCTGCACCACGCCTGTGGGGCAGTTGAGTCAAAGGGCAGGGGATGGGTAGCTCAATTCTGTCCCATGCTCCAGTGGGAATAAAAGAGTGTGCTTCTGTGGCTTGCAGCAAAGGGCTGTGTATGGGCACACTTGTCTCTGCCTGTTCATTCAGAACAGGCTAAGAACGTGGCTAAGCAGAGCACCTCCAGCAGCACTGCCCAAAGTGTTACACGGTCCTGGACCTCCCCAGGCTCTTCCCCATGTAGCTGTGGTTTTATATATTGCATTACACTTCACATTATCAGTCCCTGTTAACTCCATCTTCTGTATATACAGTCTTTCATTTTGCTGTCAAGCTAATAAAATCCATCTTTTATGTGTTAAGCCAACTTTTGTCCACAAGCACTCCATTAAATCCATCAAATCTATTTTGGTCTTATTTCTGCCATCAGTTCTGCCACATTTTGTGCCAGCTCAGACCAATAACTAAATTATTAAAGCTTGGAGTCCTACTCAGATAATATGGGCACTTTCTGAGCAGCATAGGGCAAAGGTTAACAGCAGAATGAGCAGTGGAAAATGAAGCACAGAAGGGATGTAGCATAAAGATGTTTCGTAGCCAGTCCTAGCATTAATGTACTTACTATATTTTCTATGTCATTTATACCATCTTCCTCCCAGTTAATTTTGTAATTTAAATCTGAGGATTCAGGCTGGGGAGGAGAATTGCTCTTCTGGAAAAGGAAAGGCTATTTTAAATGTTGAAGAGAATTGAAGTAGAAATAGGGAACATGAAGAGAGGGAAGGCTTGAAAATTTGGTCTGGGGAATGTTTTTCATTTTGTTTTTCTTGCACTATAAAATGAGTGCAAAATGAACAAGATTAAACAGTATTCGTTTAGAATTATCCCAAAGTTCTACCCATATGCAGCTCAGTTTGGTTTTGGGAGAAGCTTCATTTTCCATTGAAGAATGCCAGAAAATAGGAACTAAAGCCTGGATTTGCTCCTCCTAAATTACAGAGTTAAGTGTCAAGATAACATATTAGAGCAAGAAAAGCACCTTTCAGCCATTGGTGTGCCTTTCCAGCTCATGGAATCCAGAGCAGGGATCCTAACCCTCCGCTGCCTTCCCCAAGATCTCTTGTATTTGATTTATTCCCCTGATGTGAGGAGTTTGACCATCTGTACAAAAAGAACTCACCTTATCCTGACCTTTGTGCTAACTGGGGAAAGAACAAAAGTGAGTTGAGTGAAATAAACATTGAGGGGTTTTTTTAATGGGCAAGTGTGAGGGTAAACTAACCTGAAGTGGCTTGGAAGACATAAGCAGGTTTTAGGAAGAGAGGTTAAAAAGGAAATCAGGCCTGTGAGTTTCTTGGAGAGTTTGTCTGTTAGTCACCCTGCATGGAGTGCTGGCAGAGACACGACCCAGGGGCAGGAAATAGTGTATGCCAGAATTGGAAAGCTCATGGGGGATGCAAGATCTAGCTCAACCATAGAAGATCAGCTTTGTGTAAAAAAGTGGCAGAGTGCAACTTTTCATGATTATCTGTCAGTGCCCTGCCATCACTGGTCTGCATGGTCCAGGTTTGGTTCCTTCACCCTCTTCACCTTCAGGGAATCTACCAACTAAGCAGCTATTTCATAAGGAAAACCTAATGTGGACTTGTAGTACTTAATACTCAATGCTGCTCTGCATGGCACCTACTACTTTAGGGACAATGATTAAGTGTTCATCAGAAGACAAAATGCACCTTCTTTATCAAAAAAAATCTGGTTTCCTTACGAGACTGTATTTAATATTCATAGATAGTCACATTGTTTTATTTGTTTACAAAACATATTTCTCCTCCACAATCTGTGTGAGAAGTGTGAGAAAGAGAAGCACACTTCTTTGTAAGATTAAATTCCTTTTATCTTCCTTGTCACCAATCTTCACTTGGCTAAGACAATGTAGGTTAGGAAGTCTCAGTAAAGCACAGGGTTCCAGTTCTCAACTTTCTTAATGCAGAATTCTGAGTCTCTTTCTAATCTTTCTTATTACTCCCATCTGTGCCCTTAGAATAACTATATTTTGAGACAGGCTAACCTGGGGACAGTATTCCTAGCACAGCAGACATAGCTCAATTTATAATGGGCATACAATCTGTATTTTCTTCATACCAGCCTTTTGTAGCCTAATATTTACTTTCTGATTCTCATCTCTGTTATGCAATGATCCTTAGAGAGCTGTGATTAGTAATTTATGACTGCACCCAGAGTTATTGTTGCATTGAATTTCTTATTGCCACCTCACTACACTACCTATTTCCCCATATTGGTCCTAGTTTGGCCTGGGTTTTCTTGGCCTATATAATTTTGCTATCTTGCTGTTTATCACCCTCCCCAGAACTGCTACACATAGAGAACCATACAAACCTTATGAATATATTTGTTGTATCTCAGCAGTCACCTTTTTTAGACATTTTTCAGTCCATATCAACAAATTGCCTCTCTCATTGATCCTTCTGAATTTCATTATCAATGTGAGGAATATTATGAAAGGCAATTTCAAAATCTAAACAAATAACGTCAATTAATTTTCCTTCTCTTATAAATATTTTCCTGGCTTTTTGAAAGACTGCTAAATACGTAAGAGGACATGATCTCCCTTCTAGCTTTTGTGCCCTTACTGAGCCATGTGGTCATGAAGCTTCAAAGGACATATATTATCTCCATAACTATTTCACAATGGTTATGTGAAATTCATAGAATCATAAAAAGACTTCAGTTGGAAGGAACCTTAAAAATCATGTAGTTCCAACCCCCCACCACAGGCAGAGATGTCACCCACTAGATCCGGTGGAATTATTCTAATAGAAATATGTATTTATGAGGCACTAACATTGTATTTGAATAAGAATAAATGCTTTTGAAAATTTAATGCTTTTGATTTATTTCTCATTAGAAAGCACCATAAAATATAGGCATTGTGGAAACATTGCATTCAGAGGATAAGTTTCCCCTCTGTGAGTCATTTGTGCAGTCATTAAAAGGGATGCCACATGGTGTTGTGTTGATCTTTTAGAACAAGATAGCCATAAGGGAAAACTCAGTACTACTAATTCTTTCAGTTACAGCAACCTTGTAAGAAAAATACTTTTAACATTTAGCAAAGATTTTCTCTGGGACCCCTAAGTCATTACATGGGCCTTTTTCTTCACTTACTGAAGAACATGTTAAAGCACACTGGCATATATAAAACACTTGACTCTCTGCTTTAGTTTTGATTAAGAAAAAGTTTCCTTAATGACTATAAACTATCGGTTTGAACAGTCTTAAAGACTGGCAGAATGGATTGTCAGACTAAACAAAAATCAGATTGCCAAGTAGGAAATTAAAACATTAGATCACACTTTGCTTTCAGTTTTCCTCTATAATGTTAGGCCATTTTTATAAGGGGAAATAAATACCCCTATTCTTTGTTTAACTGGTCAAAATGTGTCACCCCAGTATGCTGATCTCTACAGATCCCTGCTGTGTTCTTGTCCAATTAAAAGTTTTCCAAATTTTGAATTGCCAGAATATCTTATTACAAAGAGCTCTCCTCCATCTCATTCTAAGCAATGAATAATTTTTCTGCACATCCTTTTCTTTCAAATGGGACAAGCTGTCCTAAGCTTTGGAAAAGTCCTGGAGGACCCAGAGTGAAGCACAGTCTTTGAGAGGATGATTCAACCCATCTTGAGATAAGCAGGAAGACAGATAATGTGCATTGCCTTTGGGAAGCACCTCTCTCCTCACCAACTGTGGAAAGCAAAAGCATCTACATTTTGAAGTAGATACCTGAGCTTGGTCTTAAAACCAGAAGCAAAATGGCCATTCCACCCTCATGGGACAGTAATTCTGAAAATGCACCAATGTGTCTGACCCCAGGATCTCAGTTTGCACCTCTGCTTGACAGAATTGCTATTCAGAACAGCCCGGAGACTTTTCTGTGGCAATACACTGCAAAGGCTCAGGTGGATGTCAGATGCAGACGGCAAATCCAGGCTCAGAAGCAACCAGGAATGTGACTGTATTTTGTCTTTGACACTGCCCACAGAAACATGAGGGTGTCACATAAAGGCTGAGATGATAAGGTAATGCTAGAAAGCCTAAAAAGAACCTTCTGACTTTAAAATTATTAAAATGGAATCAAAGAGAGAATAAAACTTCTGTTGCAATTTAAGGATTTTGAGGTTTTAACAGATTATAAAGACATTTTTTAAATGTGTGGCTTCATTTCCCTCTTTTATTATTGAAATCCTTTCCATTACAATGTGTAGATTTTTTTTTTTTGTGTATACAGAAAGACAATTTAAATAAACTTTCATTTTTCATTCTTACAGAGAAAACCAGATTTGCACGGTGGAGTGACATTAGAAGAAAAAGCTAGTAAAGAATATGACTTTTACTAAGCTAAAACTGCTACTTATTTATTAATTCTATTGTCATAATGGATTTCTTGACAGAATTAGGTGCAACGAAAGTGGAAGCTTCTCTAATCTATCTCCATGTGCCATTTTACTCAATCACAACATGCGTTCCTGGAGCACAGGTTAGCTGTTTGCTCAAGCTGATCATAGATACTGGATTGATTCTAAACATGACTAATTCTTTTAACCAGATGGCTGTACAGATAGCTCTTTTTCAATTGTTTTCAATATTTGTTTCCTGGATCTCTTGTTTATATTTATTATGAGATTTTATCACCATATGTCCATTTTTTATACCTTTTAATTACTTAGACTTGGTACACAACATCTTCTTTTTGAATGACTCCACAAAAAAGTGAAATAACCAAATTTTTACAATTCCTGGTCATTTTCATACTCTAATGTCTTTTTTCATAATCTTTTTGAAAGTAATTCTGGTACCTTATTCAACTAATGTTGCATCCTCTGAGGAATTCCAGAGATATTCTCCGAAAACACAAAAGGTTTGTCCATTCATTGAGCAAAATGAGACTGAGTTCTCCATCTATCACATTCCTGATTTTAGATATGCAAACCTCATCATCAGATGGCAAAAATAAGTGATCTTGTTCCCATACAGAAATATCATAATTTTCCTTTATAGTGGAAATCTGTGTGAATAAACACTAGATTTTGCAAATAATTTTGGTGACTGCACAAATATGTTCCCAGTTTGGGACTCTATTTTCAACTCAGATATTTAAATTTACTTGTGTGAATAATGTCACAGAAACTTTACTTTTTTTCAGTTTAAACATACCATATGTAGAATGTCTCACTAAGGATGTCTACATACAATAGTACTGGCTCTAGTATGTGCTCTGAACAAGAGTTACAGATAATTGCTGAGGTAATCTACAATAGAAAGAAAACATTTTTAATATATGTAACCAGTTTCTTCAGAAAAGAAAAAAAATGCAGCTTTTATTGTAATTGACTATTTGTAGTTAAGTGGCCTGAACTGTACCTAGATGTTATTGATCCAAGATATCTTCCTGGATGTTGCAAGTCTACTGCAGGGAGACCTCTCTGTCTCTGAGTCTTTAGTTGAGTTGAGCCTCCTTCAATGAACATAATATTGGTGCTCATCAATGTTCTCATCACCTCCAAGCTGCCAGTATGAACATCAGATACATCTACATTATTTTTTTGGTTCAGAAAATTTTCTTTGTGCTGTTTTGAATAAAACCGAAACTGCTTCCCCTTTGGAGTGGAAAGCTCTTAAACCTTTCACTTAATTTGCTGCTATAAAAGTAGTATCTACCAAAAAGTCAAAATGCATTGTGCTCATTTAAAAGCTGTTAAACATTAAACATAGCTTAAATAATGTCTCCAGATTTTTAAAATACTTTATCTGAAGAGCTTCTTAGAGAAAAAACACTCATGCGCATTAAAAACTGATTAATATTGGCAATGCAATCACAAAAAGGAAACAAAATTTCTCTCTTATAGTCAAAAAAATGATACTTTTCTACTCATTAAATCAGAAAGCTGTCATCTTGCCAAGCAGTACAGTTCTGTGGTCCAAATACCAGACTCTAAAACTTAATAAAAACAGACTGTGGGACACACTCTGGACAGCTTGTACTCAGCCTGCAATGTGATGTGCCTTTCTACTGAGTGGTGGACTCAGGCTGTGCCTCCAGAGGCTGGAGAGATGGTCACTGGCCCCAGGGCAGGAAAAAAGTGTCTCTGGGTGACAGACCCATGGCAAAAAGGGGGAATCTCTAGCCCACAGAGATAGTACTAGAATGAGTAGAGAGACCTGGGTCACTCATAGCCCAAGCCCTGCTGTGACAGAGAGAAATGCTTTAGGGATGAGAATGAGTTGGGTGTAAATCAAACCATACTGGGATCGCAGCAGCCAAGCAGAGAAACAAGAATTTGTCTGTGAATGTATGATAGATGGAACAGATTGGCTTATACACAATTTTATTTCTGTTCTGTCTTATTTAGTTATTCTTAGTATTCTCTCTTTAAAAGGCTTCTTATTTTAGTTTATATTTTAATAAAATCTGGTTTTGAGTTGAAAGAGCTTTTTGGTCTTCTGGTCTCTACCTGAAGGCTAGGGTCTCAGAGAATGCATCTGAGAGATTCACCTGTCTCTCCTCTCACTCCACTGCACACACATCCTTTGCTTAACAGTGTGCAGCATCTGAATTTATCATAATTGACTGCAAATTAGTACTTACATTCTGTGAAAATGCCAGGGTTTCAAAATTTGTGCTGTTAGGCAGAAGAAACATTGACACTTTTTTTACACAGCTTCCCTTTCTTTTTGTATTGTCATTCTAAACTAAACAACACTTCTTGACATTTTCATGTACTGGGTTCACTGTGAGTTTAAGTGAAGACTTTAGTTTCATCTTCCTCTAATTTACTCTGGATTTTGAGCTGCTGCACTGACTCATGAAGAGCTGGTCTTTGTGACTCCACTCTAACTCAACTGTAAGTTTTTAAAGAGAAGCTTTACCATCTCAGTGCTGTGTAATGCAACCCAATAATAATTATTTAATCACCCAGTGGCAAGCTGAAATATTTCAACATCTGCTTTTGGGTTTGAGTTTGTCATTTCATTGGGTTTTAGTTTTGAAAAACTCCCAATAAATTCTATATGTCATTTTAAAAAATATTTAGCTTAATTTAAGAAGTTCCAAATGAAAAAACTCCACAAATTATTTAATAGTTACTGTATTTCTTTAATCCTGGCATTATGGGACACTCCTGTTCAGATTTATTTATGCTTTCTTCCAGTAGGTTGCTTTTCTAATTTGGATTTAGTCTTAGATCATTCAGGAACTTGGGAAAAATCTCCAGACATTCTAAGTGATTTTCACTTACAGAAATACCCCCTTCTCTCTCTCTCCCCCTCTCCCCCACCACAGACAGTTATTATATTATTGACTTTGTAAAGTATTTTGTTACAAACATGGGAATGTTATTAGGTAACATATGAAGTCCATGCATTTCAAAATCTACAGTTTCAGTAGCCTTCTCAAACCAGAGATCTACTTCAATTTCTGGAAAAACTGTGCTGGTTTTGGACTCTGACCCTCTGCTTCTCTGTTGGAGTTCTCCCACCTTATCTCCTCCTTCACAGTATTTCTTTTCTTCCCCACTAGGTTTGTGTGGCTGTTTCCACTTACTTCACAAGTACCACAAATATGAGCTCTTGACAACTGGGCAGGGTCATCCAGAAAGGCTCTCTGGTACTGTGGGAAAGGCACAGATAATTGTGGGTTATCACATTTTGTTACTAGTTTATTTATTTGTAGGTTGAGATCCTGATTATGTAGGCTGAATTGATTCAAAGTGAGCCAAAGGTCAAACTCATTTTGGCCAGGTAGTTGAGATGATTTGTGATTCATGTTTCTCCAGTTTTAGCCAGGGTCAAATACTTAAGGGAGATATGGCTGGGATGTCAACAGGTTCCTAACCTAAAGTTCATGGGAAATTTTTCCTATCCATTATTTTCTTTTTCTTTTTTCTTTT